>JAODKN010000001.1:36793958-36804304 GCA_026774425.1 Petrocephalus zakoni
TAATGAGAAATTGAACAGGTGTTCCTAATAATCCTTTAGGTGAGTGTATATATATATATATATATATATATATATATGATAAATATATGACACTCTTTAAAATAGTAAAAAAAAATCTTGAAACCATGTTATTTTAAATGGAGACTTAGGCAACAGTTTTGAGAATGTTGAGACAGAGTCACAACACCGCAACTGCAGCAAGGGAAGCTGGCCTGAGAAGGACCCATAATCCTACTGTCACTGGAATCCTGTCAAAAAGAAGATCGATATCTGTAATCTGATGTGTCATGTAATTCAGCTCAACATTCAGCACCCTGGCTGCTTCAAAATTGGGTGTTTTTTGTTGTTTCCGTCTTTGTTAGAGACTAGTGTGGTAAATTGCTTGCTACAGGGGATCAGGTTATGGGCACATGTCTCTGGCTCATACTGCAACCACTTTTGATTGGTTATTTTCTAACAGCATGTTCTGAATTCTTGAAAAATTCATGTTGTATATGCAAGAATTGGCACGAATAAAACATACACACACACGCATAGGGCGCAAAGATAAGATAAGATACGAGTTGTTATTGTCACTGGACAGAACAGCACTTCAGCCAGCAGTACAGCATGTACAATATGCATAGGCAAGGACAGTAAAAACAGAAACATCGACAGATATACATTATCCATTTTCTGTAACTGCTTGTCCTATTCAGGGTGATGGGAGGGTTTGGATCCTATGGGTACAAAGCAGGGAACAACCCAGGATGGGGCACCAATCCAACACAGGGCTGATGCACACATGCACATCTATAGGCAATGTGGTAAATCCAATTAACCTTGGCTTGTTTTTGGACTGTGGGGGGAAATCGGAGCACCCAAAGGAAACCCCAGAACAACAACGGGAGAACATGCAAACTCCACACACATTGGGCCATGGCAGAGTTTCAAATCTGGGTCCCAGAGGTGTGAAGCTAACCACTGCTCTACCATGCCAGATGTACAAATACACAATATAGAAGGAAGTCTGAGGACACAGATCTATATTATATTATTTGAAATAAATCTGTCAGTTTGTTTTTCTTTTTTTTTAAGTGTTGAGAAATATCCAAATTTGATCACTACAGACTTACAACTCACTGAAACATGAGGCTTTTATGTTTTTACATTTAAAGTATGTTACAAAATATTTCAATGTTTATCATATTTATCCTTCTGGAAAAAAATGTAAAATTGGAGGTATTGGGACATTGAAAGCAGTCGGCTAAGAGCAGTGCGTGTTTTAATCATTTTTGAAAAGTGGAGCCAGTCGAATTGTGAAGCAGAACAATACTTTGCGATTTGATTGATACTGAGGGAATTTGCAGCAGACTAAGATTTATCAGCCTACATTAATGTTCCAGTATGCTCTTATGTTCTGCATACAGTATTTTTCATTATTCCAAATCTGAAATCCAATAAGACCATTTTTTTCTGGTGACATAAGAAAAATATGGTACCAGGACAAAGATTAAAGACATGCACCTCTGCTCTCAGGACCATCCAGCCACTTATTTCTCTAATAGACTTTTAACTACTGACTACTGGATAATAAATAATATTTGGATTTTTTAAAGGCATATCTAAGTTGGTAATGAGTAAAAAGCAATTTGATAATGATTAATACTGGACCTGCAAAGGGAATAGCATTAATAGATTAAAGCAACTGTAATAAATGTTAATTAATATTAAAATACCAATTTATTTAAATGAGAAATGAGGAAAAAATATATCTCAATATTGTTGAACATTAATCTAGTGTTTCTCATTGTGGCTCATTAATTATATGACTTATGGTGGTCACCAGCACAGATAGAGTCAACAGTAATAAAGCACATATCCTTCCCTTGACCAGAGCGGCAGGTTGAAATAGACCAGTGGTTGGTCTATTTGGTTCATTTTTGTAAACAGGAAATGAGGTTTTAGATGTGAGCGACATCAAATCCTTACAGTAATCATAATGGATTTGGTGGCGCGGTCAAATGTAATCTCACTGAACATTAACAAAATTTGACCATCTGGCCCAAATCATGCGCATGATTACCCAAAGTGCATGATATATTTAAATATATATTTTAAAAAATCATCAAATTATCATTGAAGGTCAGTTAGAGAAATTCAGCAATTTAATAATTTATGCTTAGTTTTATCTATATATAAATAAAAAAATCTCTGTATGACAGACAGGGTCAAATGACCCATGCATGAGAAATGTCAGTAAATGGTCCTATTAAAATTGGACCAAAAAATATACTGTATTATGTATTATGTATTTTATGTATTATGAATGACCTGATGCTTTTGTTTGAAAATGGACAATCATACATCTAGTGAATAGCTGTAGACCTTTTTCCACACAATGTGGAAATGCCTCATCTTCATTATTGGCAGGGTTCCTAGGTGTAGGTGATCACCTTCTGTGGCCTGCATCTTTCAAGTACCAGATGTGTTCTCCTGGAACAAGGCCAGGAGGACTGTGCTGGCAAGATGGTGCGCAAGCCATGTAGGCCTTCTCTCTTTCCTGCTGGTTCAATGAGCAGATCCTAAGCACCAGAGCTCAGACCCCCTCTGCAGGGGTGCAGATAAACAGCGAGCCACCACTTAGCTCCATTGTGTTCTTTGTGTCGACATGCTCACTTGTGAACTCAGATGTGCACAAATTAGAATTTAGAAATGCCAATACTACTTTATTTGTTGGTCTAGAAGATGTTTTTCTCACATATTACTTGTGTAGTTGAGGGGTTCAAATGTAACGTAAATGCCGACCAGTGGAATTCAGTATTGCTAATCTAAAGCCACTACCCTGTTAGTCTCAATGGTGTCTTTTTGAGTTACAATGTGTGAAGGTAGTAATTTTTCCAATTCAGATATATTCATGAATCACTTTTAATTAATTTTAACTAGTGCTTTTATCCAATGTGAATAAAAGAAGACTTTAATTCAATCATTTTATATAAAGTAACTTCCCCTTATTAAAAGTAGAAATTTCATGACCCAGTTAAAGTAAGTCATTAGGAATGAAAATACAATAAGCTTATTCTTGAAACTTTGTGTTATTACAGATCTTTTCAGTATGAAAAGTAAGAAAAGTTAGATAATTTACTTAAGTCCATGGTTTTAGTCATTTATAAACACATTCTTAACAAATAATAATGCATTCAGAACGCATTATAAACAAGGCCATAAATATTTATGCACTATTGATTCCTTCATAATGGATTATAATTGCCAGTATAAGCATTAAGGATGTGTATACTGTATTATAATGGTATCTATACTACATTATAGATGAGAGCTTCATAGAGCATTCATAATGCATAGTACATACAGTGTTTTATGTTTTTTATGCCATAGTTATAGGCATTTTTATAATACTTTATGAATGTGTTACTATTTATTATAAGAACAGTTATTAGGTTTTATGCATATGGTCTTTATAGAAAGGGTTACCCAAAGGGCTTTAATCTACCACCTGGATTTTAACTCAGTTATAATGTCTATTGACAAGAAGTACTCTAAACAAGGCTATTTTTATTCTAAGGCAATAATAAGGGAAAGTTAATCAATAAAATTCCATTCCATAGTATTAGGAGCATATTTTTGCTTTTGTGATCATTTTAAAACTCAAATCAGCTTGCCAACGTTTACGCAGAGATTTACTAACCATCCTTTCTCCATGTGGGATTGAAATGGGTGGGTTGAGATATTTTCTCTATTTTTTTAGCCCATTAGTAGCTCTCAGTTAATTATACTTGTCATTAAAGGTTTGCACAGATTTCATTGAAAACTGGCATGTACAACTTTTGGTTTTAGACAGTTAGCCAGGCCCGGTTAACACAGATGTGTTGTTAAAGGGCAGTGATCTGAAAAGGATGGATCACTATAATAAGGGATCAGTAAATAACAATAATAAGCTTAAAGGATCCCTATAATCACAAGAATCAAACTGCCTCTGGTGATTTTAAACCATGCTGTTACCACTAGGATCTCTCTCTATGAAGTATAACAATCTGATAAGTAACAATTCGACTTACATGTACAACGGCATAGAGGAAAATGGTATTTCCTTTTCGTAGTTTTATTTATTCATTAATGTAGTTGTTTGTTTTATGGAGCCAAATAACACTGTTTCAACCTCCATTGACAGATTACAATTCTTATTTTATCTTAATGTAGTGGAATTAAATTTCCATTTTCTTCTACTACTTGTCTAGTCATCAAAATACTTTTACTGGAATTACATTATAGGCATGTGAAATATTTAATTTCTTATATGTCTACATATTCAAATTGATAGCAACAATTAAGGTAATTAAATTATGTGGGTATCAACGTTATTAAGCTGACCTTACAGTTAAATGCTATTCTTATATGTCCTTTTACTGTTTGATAAAATAACACAGAAAATGTAGATGATAATTCAGGATATGGTTTTTTTAACTGCAGTAATGAGCTATGATAAACTAGACACTACAGCTCATCAACTATATGCTAATTTGGTATGACCTAGGGCTTGAGGTTGACGTGAAGGATTTCTACATTGAGACAGTGTCTCAAAGCAATAGGGAAAGACATTGGCTCTTTCATTTTTCATTTGTTTCACCAGGAAATGAGGTTCCAGTCGTCAACACCAATGACACTTTGGCCAAGAAGGATATTGAAGACTGAAGGAAGTAGAGAGGATCATGTGAGGAAATGGATGCTGGGCTGTGACCTCTGTCAGAAAGGGATATTACTCATGAAACACCCAATCACTTACAGTACTTAGAGCGAAAATTAATTTTTTAAAATCTTATATTTAAAGCACTTGTGATAAACTTGAATTCAATTTACATGTTATTTTTGGTGTTTGTATTACCAGTGTATTCATTTGTAATTCTAGCAACATAGTGCTGTAATACAGTGATAAAATAAATGAGCAATTAGCCTTACAGCAAGGAAAATGTATACGAATAGGATGTGGAAATTTACTATGTAACCATTTAAAATTATTTCATATTTTAGAAGAGGTTTATTTTCTAAAAACACTGTAGATCATAGATATATATTGTAGTTCCAGAATATTTGAATAGGTCCTGGGGGTCTTTAGAGCTGCGGGTATTTCAGTCATGACAGAGGGTGGGGGGGTAGTTGGGGAGTATCGTAAAGGGCATGGGCTCATAACCCAAGCATTTCTGGTTTGAGTCCCCAAAGAGGTTCTGCAGATATACCCTTGACTAAAATACTTAACCTAATTTTCAAAAATAGCCAGTGGTGTCAATGGGGGGGACATATCCAAGCTGTTTTGGTTACAAGTAGCAGCCGAATATAAACATTGCAGAGATGTCATAATACTTCAAATAGTAAAAAAATACAACTTGGGGCTGATTTATTTATTTTCATTAAAAATGTGCTGCAAATATATTGATATATGACAGGAATTACACATCCAAGTTTGCAAATATTTTGGATGTACAAAATTATGCTGCCATCCACTGCAGAAAAAAAGGGACATTATGTAACACTCTAATAATGTGAGTGTAACATAAAAGAACAAGGATGTCCTCCTATTTCCATTCCTCAAAAACTCCTGCAATAGCACACGAGTTGTAAACAGTGCAGCAGATCTGGCTGCCATTTATATTCCAGCATAAGTAGATACCTTTCACATCCTGCCACTATGATAAATGGTACAGAGCGTCTGCAGCAGCATCCTTTAGTGGAAAGCACCGTTTCGTTTATTTATTCATTTATTTTTATTTTTTTGCTGCAGTCAGTCAGTCACAGCTCCCTCCCTGTACATTTTTCGGAGGAGAGGGGAACTCACTTCATAAATTATATTACATAGCAAATACTGAGATGTAGCCAACTTAGAAGTACATCTGAATTTTTTTAAATCTTACTGTCATGTGTAGAAACTGCTTTTTGAGTTCACTTCCCAATGTACAATGCAATCCCTTCTGCCCTACTTTTGATCAGAGCTCCAATTTGGACCACCCCTCTGGCAATCTTGGGCTACCCTGCAATACTGCCCTTAACACAGTCGAGTGGGAATAAGGACAGGGAAGAAAATCTATTCTGGTTTGCTGTTCAACTAGGTCTGTGCAATTAAAATTGTACAATAAAGGTGTATTGATGGTTCCCGGTAACACTTCTCATTGTTTTGAGGATATTCAGTTGTAGTGCAATAATTGAAAATATTATTTGATTACAAGCCGTAATATGCATATTTCACATAAGAACTACATGTGATGTGCTGTTATATATTTACACCAAAGCACACCTGTTTCTTTTTTCTCACACCACTAATAAACGGATAACCATTGTAAATGTAACGCTAATTCTGATCTTTTGGGCTTTCCACATCCAACACAAATCCTTCATTTAACTTGAAAGAAACCCCAGAAACCAAAGAAGATATTTGCCCAACTTTACAAATTTATTTATCAGATCTCCTTTCCTGCCCCATCATATTCCTCCCTTTTTCCTGGTCCTTTCTACATATGTCTATGGGCTTTTCAGAACCTCTACAGTGAATATTACACCAAAGTTGCTATGGGGCTCTGCTTACAATAAGAGCACTCAGGCTAGTCAGGATGGATGTGCTGTCAGCTCTCCAAGTGATGAAAGCCCTAATGCAGTGGGAAGCTGCAACTTGGAGTGGGCGCTTGGAGAACGCCATACAATGAGGAGGAGGAAGTTGGTGTGTGAGCACAAAGCAGAGCTCTTGCTAAAATCCCATATCTCTATATGTGCCCAGATTGTGATTCACACCATGGACCTCATACTGTCTGCCTTGTTCAGCAACTGCAAAGGCTATACATCAAGAGAAGCCCAAAACACGGCTCGCTGGCTGTCCTTCCACCACTTCCTCAACGGACAAGCATGCCGATCATGAGGACGAGATGCCTATTTAAGTGACAGCTGGCTTCACATACTGCACGGAAAAGGTTAACTTGTTAGGGCATCTGTGAACAGCATAACTTCATAACTGCTGAATAAAGATAAATGACCAGTGTAGGGTTGCCTGGTGACAATTTGGCTAATGACTACACTAGCTCTCTGGATTCTCAGAACAAAGGAAGTCAGAATAAAAAAAAAAAGGAAAATGAGTCATGTTTTTAGATCCTGCTACAATAGAACTGATTTATATACATGTATATGCCATTTTAGGCAATTTTTCATAATAATATGACTGCATATTATGAACGGATTTGACATTACTTAAATATAACTGATCCATGCCTCAAATATTTATGCAGCCACGCAGCAAACCTGGCAGCATTAATTTAAAACTTGGAGTGGTACATACTTAGATTAGTGCTGCTGATTTCTTGTGCATACATTTATCACATCATACTTATTGCTTAGCAGTTGACAATCCAAATTTAATTGCAAAGTGCAGATTAACCATTTTAACACTTTAACACCAGATGCATGTTTAAGAAAAATAAGTCTAACAATTAAGAAAATCATTCAAAAGTTCCACGGGAGAACATCTCATGGAGTTAAACTTCTGGTTCCAGTCTCTCCATGTTGCCTTGCTGTCCTAAACAACATATGGATACCTATTGTACCAGTGAACAGAATATAATGAAATAAATATCAAAATTAGTATTTGTACCCATCCATTAGTACGTCAATCCATTTTCGGAAACTGGAAACAGCATACGTCATTCAATGAACTGTATACAGCAGAGGTCTGAAGAGATAAGACATAATTTTTCAGGGGTCACATTACCAGGACACATAGTCCAACAGTCCAAAACATAGAGTAATTGCTTTGAACGGCCCAGCGAGTCATGTAGTATAAACCGATGCTCATTTAATGGGTCTGATGAGATGACAGCGAGAGACTGCATAAATGAAACTTAATAAATTACTTTATTCACGTCCGAGGCACAGGCAAGCAGACCATGTCAACAGGCTGAATTTGTACAAAAAAGACACAATTTAAGAGAGGAATGCAAGTGCAGCCAGGTTTAGAGTCCTTTGATGGAACACACAATACAGCAAATGCACAAACTCCGGAAGCATGGCTGGCCAGCTGCTGCAGCTTAACAATGGCATAGAGTGGTGCAGCGTAGGAAGGCAGGAGTGACGGGATGAAGGGGTGAAAGCAGGAACACGTCAGAAGGAAATTCATCACAAGTCTCTGGAACAGAGAGTCCCCGTGGTGCTCTGATGGAATTTTATCTCTGTGCTCAAGGCAGGTAATAGGAAACTGAATGATAAAGATGGGGATGGCCACTAGAGGAGAATCCTCTACTTTTGGCTGTATTCAGAACTGGAGCCTGGACTTGGGTTTCAATTAGAGGAAACATCTCGCCAGGAGTGGCACGGCCCATCTGAGACCGGGATCTACCAGCTGTGACAGATTATGAATAGAGAGAATGTCAATGGAGCAAATGACAACAAGGGCAATGCATTTTATATTAACCGCATGTATCACATACATATTTATAAAACTCCTGTGTAAACCCGTGCATCATGTTTGGTCTGACTTGTAGACGTGCTAAGCCAGGCACCATATTTGATCATGAAGCAAATTCAAATCTCTTCATTAAGTTTTAGCAGGTGTCTCTGTCTTGCTCTTTTTAAAAGATTTATTTGTTTATTTGGTTCATTTGCAATCCACCCTCATCCGAAAGTAAGGCCTAAAACAAGCCTTTAAATATTTAAAAGGCAGGAATACAATCAACAGCAGAACAACAAGGTTTAACCTAGCCAGATTTCAGTTGTAGTGAAACTGTCCCTATTGTTCACAAACATATAGTGGAGGCCCCCAAGGCGAGCCCATTGTGTAACTGGAGATCTTCTTGTCAATTACGGCACACAGGTGGGATTACGGGCCTTTTCAAAGCCTGGGATCACCTGGGAATTTCCAAAGGAAATGAGTTGAATGCATGGATATAAACTGAAATACCTGACTGAATCTGTTCTGTAATCAAGCCATGCACTTTCAGTTTTTCAGAACAACAGACTGATGGAATACAGGGTGTTCCTGTTAGTGCCTGTCTCCCTTTTTGTCTTAATAAAAGCACAGTAATCATTGACTAATGATTGTGATAGAGATAAGAAAGATAATGAGTAAGGAGTCGGTATTGAAGCAGAAGGACTGTGTATTTGTCCTAGTAAAAGAACATTTTGACATTAAAAGATAACTATAAACCAAAATATAAAGTAAAAACTACCAAAAGATTCAGCTTTTTTGTATTAGATGTGCATATCGGCTGTATATTTTTTTCAGCATTTTGTACTCATTAAACATTTCTGGAAAGGTATAGCAGTGAACATGAAAATTTGATGAATGATCACGCTAGGCATATGGTATGGATTACCATAAGATCTAAGCCAGGCTTTAAAATTCAGTCTTATGTCTAATATCTCTGATATCAGTGGAGAACAGTGTGGCCTCACACCTGCAGGGTTGTGTTTTAATCTCATGCTCTGTGTTTCTGTGTAGTTTCTTAAATTGCATTGGTTTTTTGTGTGTGAGTGTCCCCATGCAGGGTAGCCTTTCCTTTGAGCCCTGTGTTACCTTGGCTTTAAGCTCACGACACATATACTGGCTAATTGGTTGGAAAATGGACGGATGGATGACTCACTTTCAGTGTATAAGTTTATTATTTTAAATTTCAATGCTGTGAAAATATCTTTCTTTAAAACATACAATTGAATTTCAGTCACTTCTCATATCTTATCCAACTTATTCAAATGTGGATACAGATTAAAAAGCTAAGTACTATGCTTTGTCTTATGGAAATTAGGGTTGTGGGTTCTTTTTTTATTCATTTGACTTTTTCATAAGTTGATGATGAGTATTCATGGCCAATCATTCTCATAAACGTCCAGCAGTAATATCTGTGCTTGCAAACGGAGGTCACAAAAGGTTAGCCTGAAATGAAATCGCTGCTCACTCCTACTTGCATTATCTATTACTGGAGAAAGAAGAAGAAAACGAAAAGAAAGACCATGAGGCTGTCGGGGCGATGGGGAAATTATTATTCCGTAGTTTTTAAGGTACAACACTTTTCACATCATCAAATCGATTCTTCCACTCTAGCTATTTGCATTTTTGTCAAATGTATGGTAGTAGTCAATTTAGAGGCAAATCAGAACAGTACGGGCAATGTTTTTGTATCATTACATAGTTATAAGGTAAAAGTGAACACAAAAATACACACACGTACAACAAACCTTACTAAAGTAAGTTGTGTAATGATTGTTGTGTGTTTAATAATAATAATAATAATAATAACTAGAAATGAAAAAAAATTCCTGGAGAAATTTTAAGATGGGCCTATTGCGATCGCTGACCCTGGCGCAGTCGGTGTCCCAGTTTG
>JAODKN010000001.1:36805920-36819599 GCA_026774425.1 Petrocephalus zakoni
ATAGCACGGAATCCGTAAGGCGTGCCGAGACACCCGATATGTCAAACCGTCCGGCTAAGTCAGCCCTACGACTGGGCAGTGGAACCGGCTCTGTAGATTTCTCACACTAAGCGCAATTTCGGAAAATGTCAGTTAAGACTTGAAGAACAATATGGGCCTTTCATTGAAATGAATAGGCCCATAATAATAATAATAATATTGGTTGAGAAAATTTCACTTTTTATCTGTTTCACAAATCAAAATATTGTTTGTGCTGAATTCAAGTATCTAAACAGAATGTACCTAAGCACAATTAAACCTTACGCTTTATGTATATTTATAATTTACGTGCATGTTGCAATGTCTCGTCTAAAAGGTAGAAGTGTATGATTTTCTGCTGCCTCAGATAACATCCATCTAAAGGGTCCAGCAGAAGTCAACAATCAGACTGGGACTTCCCTTGGCTTGATATCGTTTTTCCATATCAGAGAGAGAGAGCAGGACCCTGTCTCTACATGTCCAAACATGTTATAGCCTGTAAACTCCGGTAAAACAGACTTAAAATACTTTGCTCCCTTCTGTTAATATGAAATAATAAATTAATTAAATTAAAATAATTGTCCCTGTTACTCTGAAATATGCCCATATGTTCTTTATAAGGAATTATATATCAATATAGACTAAAAATAAGAGCAAAATTCTCAATGCATTTCTTAAATCAGCATTAAAAATACATAAAAGATAACCCTTTAAACTAAAATTTTTGTTGATTGTTCAAAAATTCTCAAAAACCTGTGATGTGAAAATTTTGAAGTTATTAGAATCATAGAATTATCTCACCCGGCACCCTAACCCCTACCTCACAGGGGACTCTTGCCCCTATCTCACCCGGCACCCTAACCCCTACCTCAATAGGGGCTCTTTCCCCTACCACTCTCTTGAACTGTCATCAAAGAGGCTAGCAAAACTGTAAATCTTTCCTAGTTTTGAATTTTCATCAAACTGACACACCAATAGTATTTAGGATGATGTGACCCACAAATTATAAACAGCAACATCACTCTGATTTACATAAATGTTATGCCTTGGGACAATTCAGTACGTTTAACATAGTCACGGTCACATATATAGTTATCTATAACTTTTGAAAATTAATGGAAATGTAAAATATTAACAGCCGTAATATGCATAATACTCTATACTCATATTGCAAATGTTCATTTTTGTAGACAACTGAGTTTGATTATGTACTTTTACACTTTCATAGCATTTTCATAAGCACATTCTTCAGAAGAATATTGGCATATGGGACATTTTTAAGCTGTGATTTTTTTTTTTTACCAGGAGAAACAGCACTATATTTAGATGCCGGGTTTTAAAAAATGTATTATTCCTTCTTGCCATGGGTGAATCTGTCACACTACTTTGAGCTCTTCAGATACGGTGGATTTTACCTCTTGTTTTCACAGTTGTGTTCTCTGGTCCCAGTGGGAATGTGCAATAGGGACAAGCACTTCACTTTGTCTACAATCTGCAGTTATATGCTTTAATCTGTTTCATCCTGCTTTGCTTTTCATATTATATTTTTACAGCGTGCCATGTGCCGTATTTTAAAGCTCCATGGCAGATTCTGTTCTAGCGGGATGGTCTGTGAGCGAAAATGAAATGTATCCGAGCTCTCAAGTGTCCTTGCTGAAGCTCAGACTCGCGCTCCCACGTCCCGTCATCTTTCACCTCGCATTCCCTCGAGAAACCTCACTTTAAAACCAATCTGCGTGGGCAGGACACTGCGCAATGACATCTGAAGGTCTTTTGTTTTAGCTGCAGGCTTCTCCAGTCTGAGTGAGTGATGTTCGCTTTAGCCGCCTTGGTGGCTGTTATGTAGATTGGGCAGGGACGAAGCAGGTGGAGAATGAGAAATGGGGCCGCTTCCAACGCTGCCCAAATTTGCAAAAAAAAACTGAAAGTCTACAGGAAGCTCTACGCTACAGTGCCTTCCTGATGGAAGGAGTGCGGCAATGATCACTTATGGTCTATGTTATAGCCAGTCTCTGTCTGTAGGTTGAATACTTGTCAGTTTCACTCACTTTTTCAACTTCTTCCCTCATAATAGGGTTACAGGGTAGTGAGTCAGATGAAATAATAGCAGTGTGATGGAACTGTACCGACAGTCGTGCCACAAAATAGACTTTTAAATGGCAATCCTGATATATATATATATATATATATATTTATGTATTCATATTTATGTATTTATACACACACATTTATATTCATATCTCTGTGGGGACTCTTCATTCATTTCTATGGGGAAGACCCTAATCCCAACTATGACATTGTTAGCTCCTACCCACATCTTATCTTAACTATAAGAAACCAAACAAACAAAGATTTTTTAGAAAATTGAGCTTCCCTTTGTAGGGTCCAAGGAAATGGTTTTTATGACATCGTGAGGACAAGACTCACCCCCCCTCCCCCACATACACACATAAACACTATATTGCCACAAGAACTTTAATGACACCCCGTTCTTAATAAATAGGCTTTAATATGCAGTTGGCCCACCCTTTGCAGCTTCAGCTCCTCTGGGAAGGCTTTCCACAAGGTTTAAGAGTGTGTTTATGGGAATTTTTGACCATTCTTCCTGGAGAACACTTGTGAGGTCAGGTCCAAAATGGCTTTGTATGCTGAAGCATTAAGAGTTCCTTTCGCTGGAACTAAGGGGTCCAACCCAACCCCTGAATAACAACCCCACACCATAATCCCCCCTCCACCAAACTTTACATTTGGCATAATGTAGTCAGGCAAGTACTGTTCTCCTGGCAACCGCCAAACCCAGACTAGTCCATTGGATTACCAGACAGAGAAGCATGACTTGTCACTCCAGATGACACTGCTCTAGAGTCCAGTGGCAGTGTACTTTACACCTCTGCATCCGACACTTTGCATTGCACTTGGGGATGTAATATGCAGCTACTCGGCCATAGACACCCATTCCATGAAGCTCTCTACGCACTGTTCTTGAGGTAATCTGAAGGCCACACGAAGTTTGGAGGTCTGTAACTATTGACTCTGCAGAAAGTTGGAGACGTCTGCACACTGTGAGCCTCAGCATGCGCTGTCCCCGCTCTGTGATTTTATGTGGCCTACCACTTCCTAAGTTACTGTTGTTCCCAATTGCTTCCACTTTGTTACAGTATAATACCACTAATAGTTGACCGTGGAATATTTAGTAGTGAGGAAATTTCACAAATGGACTTATTGCACAGGTGGCATCCTATCACGGTACCATGCTTGAATTCACTGAGCTCCTGAGAGCAACCCATTCTTTCACAAGTGTTTACAGAAGCAGTCTGCATGCCTAGGTGCTTGACTTTATATACCTGTGGCTATGGAAGTGATTGGAACACCTGAATTCAATGATTTGGAGGGGTGTCCCCATACTTTTCACAATATAATGTGAGTATGTATAGGGAATGTGTATATATATACTGTATGTATATATATATATATATATATATATATATAAATAACTGATATATAATAACTCAAGATAAAAGACTTGACTAGAAAACCAGCAGCATTTCCTAAATTTTAAGTTATACACCACAGACCTGGAGTTTTCTTGTAAAGCTGCCACTATCATCAGACTGCCTCTGCTGCAGGAGGCTTAGAGAAGGAATGAGGAACATCGTGTGCACCTGTGGGACGGCAATGCACGACAAGTCAACTAACTAATTGACTGAATAAAAGAAAACAAACCAACAAATTAGCGAGTGAGTGTGGGGGGTAATCTGGGGGAAAATTGTCAGGTGACAGAGGTTTCATTAATTCCACCTACCTCTTGTTCCTTACAGTATGTGTAAATGAGGGTTTCACTTTTTTGTGTAACCTGAAAGAGGAAAGAAGTGACAACCTGCTCAACTCAGCGTGTGCCAAAAGTATGAGCCTTTCTGTCACCCGGTTTTCTTTTTAGACCTGTCAGGCAGCAGTTTTCTTTTCATGTTTATATGTTGATGATCCCGTTGCTACCTGACCCATTTTTTTTAAGGACGCTGTCTCCCCAAATTAAGGCCCTGTTCCCTGTCCAGCTCAATGTCCTTTGGTACTGTTTGCTTTCCTGATTCTGTAGTCATCAGGCTTGTGAGAGATAATATGAATTAACAAACAGGGGAACTGGAAGAAGCAGTGAACCAACAAGTCAACCAACAAGTCAACCATTAAATCAAGAATCCACTGAACTAGCAAACCGATTAATGAATGTATCTGCATACATAATGTGAGGAAGACAAAAACTACAAATACATGCATGAGTTTTGGTTACTCATTCTTTACTCTTTATTAATGTTAATTCAAGCACATTTATGCTTTTTACTGAAGACATAGTTAAATGACAAATATCTTGGAAGATCTACAGACTGAAAAGATGCATCTAGAGCTTGTCTCAAAGTAAGGATTTAAGCTCTCGAAAGCTGTGCACTGAACCAGCATTGTGTGCTTCACTACAGGAAAATCACTGCGCCTGTAATTATATGGCACTGGATTAACACCAGGGCAACGGTCAGACACCAGTGGGCAGCCAGATGAAACAAGCTCCCCCCCCATTCTAAGACAGCACTGCTATGCACAGATGGCTACAGATGGCTACATGTCGACAGTATCTCATTGGCTCAGCAGCAATGGGAGTAATTTCCCCTTAGTTTGAATGGTGCCTGTCCTCTCTGAAAATAAATGTCAGGATGAATATATTCGTCAATATTCATCTTTGTTGTAACCTTATGCTGTTTTCTTGTTCTTATTTTCTCGTTGCCATGAGGGCTGATGAAGTCACTGTACATGAGAATGTGAGAACAAAATGTAAATGTAATGTTTCTCGCCATGCCCCAGGCTTGAGTTCACATTAAAAAGGTACCCAATCATGAAATCAATTTTCTTACACTCTTTTATTCTGTCTTAAGTCTGGATAAGACCGTCTGTGATATAAATAAGTTAAGTATAAATAAGTTTTATATGACAAAAACTGATACTATAGCTCTGATCTTGGTTATTCATGAGAAAAGTATAATCTTGGAATCATAAACTAGTTTTTAGCTTGCTAAAATATATTTATTTGCAACCAATGTGTGGACTTAATGGTTTTTGTATTGTTTTATAATTTTCCATTTCTGGAAGTCTGTAGTGGGAGATGTTTAGTTATGTAACTGCTTTACCTTAACTGAAGCATTCCAAGATGACACACAACCTTAATGGGTACTTTCTGGAACTCCGTATTACTTTTCTAGTCACTATAGACGTGGCATATTGGATTTGCTGGGCAAGTAAAATCTATGCTATCTTTCAATGCTAATGAATACATTTAAGGTCAGACAGTGAGCATTTTAACCACAATCATTAAAATCATGATCATATCTATGAGAAAAACAGACAGAGATTATTTAGGAGAATACTGAAGAGTACAGGAGAAAGACCCCTGTTGGGGCGGGGGGGGTAAATCAATCACCAAATCATATGCCACTCTAGATTGTCGAGGCAAAATATATTATGAGAACCTAGGAAAAGTCATGTTCAGTTCTGCAGTGAATTTTTTTTTTAAATCAGTTGCTCACCTTTTATTTTATTACGAAATTCTTTAAGAAAAAGGCTTTTGAAAAGATGCCATGCTGAGACTCGATTCATGTTTAGTTGAATTCTTTAATATTTCCTGGCAAATGCTTTGCTGAAAATGAAGCATAATAATAATGTAAGAGTTTGGATAGGTTCCAAACAAATTTAAGAACACATAGTGAGTGTAATGGTAGGGCTCACATACCGCCACCATACCACCCTCTAGAGCAAGGATCAAAAATAGTCCATATTGTAGAACAAAGCTGTCCTTAGGGAATTACTGTGAATGGCAGTCAAAGAAAATTTGAATACCTTAAAGAATTATCCTCTCAATGGCTGGTTTGTTGACAATTGAGAAATAATGACTGTTTATAACTATCTTTACTGCAATGGATAATGGCCTTCCATACTCCATGTGGCCTGTCCCACCACAAAATACCCATCTCAGTTTAGAACAATAACAATGGTCACTACGCTAGGAAACAGGGAATGTATAATGCTGAAATCTGCACAATGGGAACAGATTCCTTATGTACTCTTCATGGATAATTCAGATAACAAATGAGTTTTGAACATTGTGATGGCGATTGTATGATGAGTAAGTGAACAATATCTGTCTTTTTTCCTGTTTTACTTGGCAACAAACACAGGTTCCCTGACACACATTTTGTTTGGCAACCAGAAACAGTGCTTATAAAACAGAAACTGTGACAAATAACAGATTCCATAAAATATGTGTGTGGTTTTTAATATATGCATTAAGTAATATTTGTTTTGAATGAGGTTTTAGACTTTACTTCTTGCTCCTTTGTGTATCTAGCTACCCAGTGGGTCGACAAAACTTATTTCTTCTTTTGACAATTCATCAATACTCTGTGATTTGGGTGTCTCAAGGCGGAACCACTGGTCGTGGCTCGATTCCTCGTGGCTGCTCTGCTCTACACCCCTCAGCCTTTCTGCCTCATTACCTCTGAAGCCCAAGCCACTGCTCCCTTGAGCTTTCCATGTCAGATGCGCTGTATTGCATGGATGCACTCCTGAAGCCATGTTAGATAGCATTATTAAACTCTACCTGGACATGGAGCAGGATTTTTATAAAGTAAAACATAATAAGATGGGTGCTTTTGGCAAAGCAAAATTCTAGGGGTATATGATGGGGCCTTAGTTGAAGGAACCTTTCTGTGCAATAGCTCAGAATAGAAGAGCCTTACATTGGCTCCAGTGTCTCACTGTAAAAGAGGATCTATCATTCTTCTTTGTCACCGTCTCTTTCAACCGATTTCTTTTTCCCCGCAGAAGCCATGATTACTGACACCCTCCCTGTTGACTCTTGGCCAGCTTTGACTGGTGTTCGAGTCTAGCTCTAATCAAGCATTTTTACCTTGCCTTTCCTTGGTAGAACAGATAAGGAGAATGATAGTCAACGATAAAACACGAAATGGGGACTCAGTCCACAAACCCATGCCCACAGCTAGTATAGATTTATTTGTGAAGCGAAACTGGGACATTTTCAAATTTGCATTTAATACCAACCAGACACTCAGTAGTATTACAAAGAAATTTATCTTATCAAATTTCTGCTAGTGGTGCATTACAAAGAATGCATGCACTCACGCAATTTGTTTCTACAATGTCTCCAAGCCAATCCGTTTTTATAAAGATTTGACTGAGCAAACATAATGGAAGTGTTTATTATGTTGTACACCATTGACTGTCTTTCATGTTTAGTTCAAAATTCTACCCTTAAGCTGAAGAAATCATGGCTGTAACACATATTTAGAAATTAGTATCCTATCTGCAGTAATGGGGAAACTGTAATTACAAGGGCGCTCAAACTACAATACAATGCAATATAAAAATAATTCAGTCCTAACAAAGAATGAACAATTTATTTAAGACCTTAGATAAAATTTAACTTTAACAAACGGCTTTTACCTTCAGATTGTGATATCAAAGAACTTCAAAAAAGTATAATTTTAATTACTACTTTTATCTCAAAATATGAATATGCTAGCAACCTTTTTAGTTGTCCGGCAACACAAGATCAAATGCATGCTTACACATCCACACTGCTCATTATATGGTGACCAGTTGTGCTGTAAGCACATAATAAATATCTTGAACTTAATGACCAACAATATTATATTTTTATTATATAGTATAGCACAACTTATATAAAGGATTTCTAGCACACTAAACAAAATCCCCGTCTCAGTCACAAGATATTACAGATGTAAGTTTATCTGAGTATATTTGTCAATGTTTTCTATATATAATATATATGGATAATATACATGAACGATATAGTGAACTTTAGATATTGCCATATTTATAGTAAAAGTTACTCCTAAATGAGATGGCCGTTGCAGAGATTGCGTATGGACTCTTTTAAATAAAAACACTGGTTGCACAGTGGAGTGCCCTAACCCGCCGTTTCATTATGTAAATGCTAGCTTCTTGTTTATCATAGCAGCATCTGCACACACTTGCTGCCCTGGTGGGCCTCTCCTCCCGGGATAATGAATTTTAACGGCTGGAGTCTGGCAGTTGGGGCCGCCCAGGAGGCTGTGCCCCGCTGAGGAGTCCTCCTCCAGGTCCAAGTCCCTGGCTGGCTCGGCACGCGTGCAGATGGACGACAATAGCTGGGGGACCCACGAGCCCGCCCCCTCCTTCCCATTTGTAAAGAGACAGATTTCACTAATCAGCTTCCTCGTTATCAAACCGTTTGTCCCCCTTGACTCTGCTGTCAGTCTTATAGAGGAGAGCATTTTAAAGGAGAGTAATTAAACCTAAGGGGCTGGAAGAGGGTATTATTATTATTTTTCTTTTTGATTTTTTTTACAAATCAGTATTTGTCAGCAACCAATTGAATTTAAATGGCATCAGATCCAACTGCCATTGGCTAGTTCAAATTTAAACATTCCCTTGTTTTATTCTTCTTTGTAATGAATGATGTACAACATTTTCTTCTCATGTATATTGAATATTTCCATTATGATTCCTTAGGAAACAAATATCCATTAAAGATTATTTCTGATATAAGAATATCAGTTTTTAATTTTTTATCCATAATTTTATGAATCAGCATTTATTATCAGTGTGGATATACAGTTCAGTTGTCCTGCTAGTTACAGGATATTTCTGTTGTCCTGCTACAGGAACATATATAGGAAATCTTGATAGGTTCATTCTTATGTATATGAGCATACTATGACTATGCAATTATTATTTTTACATCAGTTTAAATATTGACATATAGATATAGTCACTAGAATATTAATTCTAACATTAAATGGAGGCCAGGTAGAAGTTACCATGTGGAGTGATTTTTTTTTTTTAACAAAAAGCCTTGACGTGACCGTTTGAATAAGCTAGGAATGTGATTGGTCATGAGAAACTGTTTTGGTTTAAATAAAACAGATGGCCAACACTTGATGCAAATCCTAACAACAGGGATTTCCTGAAAGTTGTGTCATCTGACATCTGACACCAGCTGGCGTAATTTTACATGAAAAGTTAGATATCCAACTGACAGGCTATTTTGCTTTTTCATATTGCCCTCTGAAGTGTGCCATTATTCTAACCATGACTTAATATGAGCCTAATAATTAGAATTTCTTTCAGAAGAATTCTGTTCACATATGTTCAAAAATGTTAAAAAAAAACTTGCTCTGGAGATATGTATAGACTCTTCTCTTAGTGTTTATAATACTGATCAATGAGCATGAAAAATGCTTAACTACAGGAACACTCTTAAAAATATTTTGCAGCAGATGACATCGAGTCAGGGTATAAGGAAATGAAATAAAAATTCTCATTCTTTAAAATAATTTAATCAGATTTTTTAAACCTGATATATGTATTCTAAAATTAAAAGAATCAGTGTTCATGTGTATCCTACTGCAATTTGTATAACATTATTTTATGTTTCACTAACCATTTTTCCCTATAATTATCACCAAATTAATGTGACGAAGCCGAATTTTCCTTTTCCCTGTAAAATAAATTGTGACTCATCCTTGACACAGTCTGTTGACCATGTCTAATTTAATTCACTATAATTTCTTTCTCAGTAATGGTCTTAGAGAGCAATTAATTATAGGAACACTGGCACGCTATGTGTACTATTAACCTAAATAAATATTAAATGTCATTAAAAAAGTCCAAGCACTTATGTATTTTGGCTCAATATATATGTCCCACAGAGCAAAGTTACTTCAAGAATAAATGAATTATATCCTTTTTCTGGTATCAAAATGTCTTCTGTTTATTAATTAAAATTCTTGGATTGAAGAAGAATAAACATTGTCTCATCAAAGTACTGGTTAAATTGTAAGCATCTACATGCAGTAGCTATACCCTTATAGGGATATGGTTATTCTTACTACCCATAAACAAAATGAATCAATATGTGTTATAGAGTGAAATAGACAACATTTTATGAATGTTATCTGAAAGCACCGATGGCAACTAGATCCAGACCAGGTAGGTATCTGTTTATTAGACCATGCAAATCTAAGATCCCTTGTGTCTGTTGACCATAGTCTCTATTTACTGCTACAAATAAACAGAATCATTCACAGATGAGTTGATCAAAGGAAGGTTTCATCTGCTTCTTGATCATAAGTCTATATCCACTCATGTGAAGAAAGAGCAACTTCTATTTTTTCCTGAGGCAATGTGCGGCGGTTTGATGAAAGTCGTACAAGTCATGCCTCTCTGTGTCATGATCATTGGAGATTTTACAGTCAATTATTTTGCTTCCCCTTTATTGGGTTTTCTAATGGCATGCAGCTTGTGTGCAATAAGCTCAATTAAATTATGCAGTGATGTGCACAAATAGCCACACAATGGCACTGCTGGAGGGCCAAATGAATGCTGATGGTGAGAGGGATTCAGAGAATCCTTGAATATGAAGATGAAGGTAAACACTGCCAAGGGAGTGGGAAATATAATTTTCTCTATTTTAGCCTCAGCATTTGCTGTCACATGTAACAACAGTGGTCTGCTGAAAAGCTATTTGAAAACGACACAAAGACTGGACTGAAAAAGATTGGCATGTTGCAGTATTTGTAGCATGAGTGATGGTTTGCCTTTATCAAATTAATTACTGAAAAAATACTTTTACAGTCAGGCTGATTGATTTGGCAGCTGCATTTATACATGAGAAAATGTGTCATGTGAATTTCAATGTTCTTTTGTTATAGGAGGGGCCCCATCCATCCTGGGATGGAGAGACAAATGGCAGTCACTATTTGTATTGATCCATTGCACCTGTTTCTTTTTGCCAGTGTCCATATATATTAGCGTCTTTCACACTTGTCTTGACGGCACCACACAGTTTTTTTGATGTCATTTCACCAAGTGAGAGAAAAGATGCTTAAACTTCACAAATCTGCCCCAGACTTAACAGAATTACTTACAATAATGTATTTAATTCAGTACATTTTGCCCTAAATGTGATGTGGATTTTTTTTTCTTGTAGACTACCTTACTCAGCTCATAGCATTGGGAATTCCCCCAGGGGTCACTAGTGTTAATGACTGTGCCAGCTCACTACATCAGCAAAACACTGTAATCAAACTTAATTGACATTCAGTGCATGCTCACATCTAATACAAATTGGTCAAATGAAGGTTAGATTTTCCCATGCAGATGATAGGAATGCCATTCTAAAATGATCAAAGGAATAACAATCATACTACTACTACTACTACTACTACTAATAATAATAATAATAATCATTTTTGAGTTATCTGCAAATGGTTCGTAATGTCACTCTTTTTTCCCCCCTAACACAGTGGTGCTGTTTCAGTTTTAAGGCAATCTGTCTCGAAATTTGATCCTTTTCAGTTTGTCACCCCTACAGTATGCCTGCAAAGTTTGATGAATGAAACCATGTGTAGATCTTTATCCATATAATGTGTTTGTGAAGCTGTAATAAGATCCATCAAATATATTTTGACTTATCACATTCACAAGGTCAAATGCTGTCTGCTTTCATCCTTCCCTCCTCTGAACTAAGAGGCTTCACTTTTGAGGAAATCTGTCAGAAAATGTAATCACAATGGGCATCCAAACAATACTTCTGAAAAATTTGGAAAAGATACATCAAATACTTTTTTGAGTTATTGTCTTAACTTATTGTCAAGTGTCAGAACTGCCCTTTATTGCTATCATTATGTAGAGCTGCTTAAATTTTGGAATGATATATCAAAAAAAATGAAGAGGTTACTGCGTGGCACCCAAAAAATTGGTTTTTGAGGTACCTTTATACAGATAGATAGATAGATAGATAGATAGATAGATATGTTTGTTCTACTATAGCAAAGGTTGTGCAAAGTACTAACCTCCCTCGTGTGACTGTTATGAAAGAAAATCCTTCTCAAGTAATGCTATTTATAAATACATATAATTTGGTGATAGACTAGAACAGTGGTACCAAGACAGTACATTGACTTCCATAATCAGCTATGGACCAGATGGTATGGTGAGACTCTGCACATTACTGGTTTAATATTCTTCTGCAAACTATCTCCACCCCAGAAAAAAATTAATAAATAATATCTCCGGTTGTGCAGCCACTAAGGCTTCCTTCGACCATGACTCCGCAGCAAGACTTGGTGCCAGGACAACTGGCTTCTTACTTTCACCAGTGAACCAGGAAGAAAGGAGATTAGTGGTGAATTCAGAGGAGATGCCGCCTGCCATCTGGCAAGGCCTTTATTATCTCAGGCTCTTCCCGCAGTCTGAAAACAAGTCTAGTCACAGACAGGAGGTTGTGACTACTGCAAATGCCTATATTTTACATTTATTGTGGTTCCTCTGTGTGTATTTATTATACATTTATATGTTTGTGTATATTATATATTTATCTGGCACACAGTTTCTAATTTTAATTTAATTTAATTTAATTTTAAATCTAATTTCTTTTGGAATCCACATTGCGGAGCCTTCTTTTCCAGGATATCCTCTCCTAAAAATATAAATAACACAGACATCTACAGTATCTGTTCGCAAAAAAACCCTTTATAGGGTGACTTTGGGGTGACTATTAAAGGGAGATTAATGAAATTGTCAATAGGGGAATATTTTTCAGCTTTGTAGCCTGAAATATTAAGTTTTTCTTGGTTTTTAGCGGTTAGACCCATACCTTTCATGATTCTACTTACTGACTTACATTAACTACAAAAAAGCAATGCTTGTTATCTTAGGTATTGTACCCAGGGATACAAAGTAGTAAACTACTCTCATCACTAAGATTTTTTTTTCTTTGTGGATTTTGTACTTTATTAAGTAGTTTAAAACTGGTATACTGTTTGCTTTTAAGTACGTAAGTCCGCTACTTCCCTAACTCACTGATTTTATTGGCTATGTTTTTCTTCTTATGACTACATCAACAGCAACTGGAAGGTTCATGTTCTATAGCCAGACATATCAATCCCTAATTTAAAGTTAACATCCTCTATTAATCATGGAGCTTGTCACAAGAGTTGCCTCAACTATAAAACTAATACATCCATAGCCACACTTTATGAAGTCAATGGCAAGAAGGGTAATAGTGTCATCATGTCATACTGGCATGGGCTATATTAATTTCTGCATGTATTTTCAAGAAAGGGAGAAGTCAAATTTTGCTGACATGATGAAGCTCATATTTGTTCCCACCCCACAAAAAAATTACTCAGGCATGATATAGGGGTACATTTTAATTTTATCTTATGACTTTATCACATTCTTTGCAATCTGGCTAGCTAGGCTAAATAATAAATAATAGCCATGAACATTATACAATCAGCAAAGTTCTCATATTTTTGTAATATTGAACGTATTTTTTTTAATCTATCAACAATTAAATGAGCTAAAATATTTATTTGCAGTGTACTTAAATTGGGTAGCCATTTGATTACTCGGCTCTAATGTTGTTGCTTGTGGCAGGGCCGCTGCTGGCCAAATGGGTGCCCTAAGCAGAAATTTACATTTGTGCCCCCTCCCCCAAATATTACAAGGAATTCGATGATCATGTAAGTGTAACAACTTCATTTACCAGGCCTTTGGTGCCCTTTTCAGGCATTTCTATTAAAATTGTTATGTAA
>JAODKN010000001.1:36923915-36936457 GCA_026774425.1 Petrocephalus zakoni
TAAAAGCCGTTATGTTAAATAAAGTTTACTAAATATAGCAAAGCAAGTAAGTATACTTTACCTGTGCAGGCAGTTGTAGTTTCCCCTCAGACGCCATGCTGCAATGGCGATCCTGCGCGTAATTCTCAAAACACTCACAAGATGGCGGCATTTATCGGTGAACCCAATATTACAAAACCGATAACCAATTATGGCAAAATCCTTAAATATCGGGAAAAATATTGGTGAATCTATATATCGGTCGATCTCTATTCTGCATATCCAAAACGCACGGATGATGCATGATGAGAGAAATTACATAAATTGTGTCATTCTTACTAGTAACAAGAGCGGATGTGACATAAATCGCATCATTTCTGCCAATAGAAATATAGGAAGTATAGCAATCTATTGTCCAAACTAGAAACAAATATGGCGGTGGCAGTAATATCTACAATAACTCATAAATTGAACAGACTTTAAACCTAGGAATAATCTGAATAGAATTTATTCACCTTCCACCACATACACAGGATGCTTTTAAAAGCAGTCATTCTGATTTGATAATGCTAATAACCAATTGTTTTCTTGTGATGTGTTGCCCTGCGTGAGGCAAATGGTAACCACACCAGATACTGACTGGTTTTCTGCCCCACCACCCCCCATAAAGCAAAACTGTGCACATTTCAGAGTGGCCTTTTATTGTGGGCAGTCTAAGGCACACCTGTGCACTATTCATGCTGTCTAATCAGCACCTTGACATGCCACACCTGTGAGGTGGGATGGATTATCTTGGCAAAGGAGAAGTGCTCACTAATACAGATTTAGACAGATTTGTGAACAATATTTGAGAGAAATGGGTCTTTTGTGTATGTAGAAACATTTTCCGATGTTTGAGTTCAGCTCATGAAAAATGGAAAAATGCATTTATATTTTTGTTCAGTGTATATATATATCGCCTGTTGATGACCCTGGTGTCTAGGCATGGGCAGGTTTCTGGTTTCAAGGTGCTGTTATTTGAAAAAGTCATGGTTTCAAAACCAAATTTTTTTTTTTTCAAGACAGAAAGTCCTGGATTGTGTGCAACACCCTCCAGTTCATCTTTCCATTTCTACTGTTATTCATCTTCACTAATATGGTAGTAGTCTAAGTTTGTTAATGTCCTGCATTATGTACGTTGAATTTGTGGGAATTATTCAAATTCAAATTGCGTGATTCCGCTGCAAATGTCAGTCCCTGCATTGTAGAAAAATCACTTCATCTCTGGGTCCAATATGATACTGGCACAAACAACACACATAAAATAGCGACTTGGAGATCTATATGGGTAAATAAAGGGGATTTATCAAATCTCTTCTTAGCAGTAAATGGGACTTTCAGCCAGCTCTGTTTATGAACAAAATGATGCTGAGTTTTTGGTAACTGAGTAACTTACTCTATGTTGTTTTTCAAATAAATGCCAGGTCTGGCCCCGGGCATCTTACTCATTCTTATGCCCTAACAGCAAACACAGTAGGATGAGAATTGGGACTGACACAAACACTATTTACCACTGCATTATTAGCATGGCTGTTTGTGCTATGCTATTAAATAACCAAGCTAGTTGTGGTTTGCACAATCAAATAAGATAATCTTTATGAAAATTGACAGACATGAGACAATTTTACATAATTTTTTATTGATTAATAGTTGATTGTAATATGTAGTTTTCAACGAGTTCGGTTTACACACAAAGTTGTGCAGCCCTTTCCCACATGCCTGTTATCTCCTTGCTCACATGTCTGTAAGTGAGTGTGGGCACCTATGCTTTTGGGAAACGCACCCTGGAGTAGGAGTTAAGACTAAACCATATTACAGTACTACGGGGTAGGGGTTTTCCAGATGAAAATTGTTAGGAAAAAAAACGTTAGGTTACATTACGTAACCCCCTTTCTCTGATAACATGAGTGAGGTATCTAACTATGGGATACGCCCCTGGCGTGCCAGGACCACGGAAACACCAATGACACCACGTCCGTCACAGACGGACCAGTCACAGCCGGACCAGTCACAGCCGGACCAGTCACAGCCGTGACATGGGAGCCCTGCCTCCCCACATCCACATCCGCAACCCGCTGGTACGGCATTCTCAAGCATGTTCTTCTCCATGCAAATAAATGCAAGGAGGGGGTTATGTAATGTAACCTAACGTTCTCTTCCAAACATAAGCTCAGTATCTCACTATGGGAGAGATATAGACAACTCCCATATTGCATGCTTTCCGAAGCCACACCGTCCGAATGGACGCGGTAAAACTACTGTACGAGTACAGCATCCGAGCCAACACCCAGGACCGTGAGCGCCAGCGACGGTGCTGTGACGTCCAGTCGGCCAAATCAAATGAATGTGTGCAAGCTAACCCAGCTAGCAGACGCACAAACATCAAGTACTGTAACGCCTCTAAACGAAACAAGCCCAGTACTCGAACCGACACCCAGGACTGTGTGCGCTAGCGATGGTGCCGTGACGTCCAGTTGATAAACCTAATGAATGTGTGCGGGGTAGCCCAGCTAGCAGCAGCACAAATATCATGTACCGTAATACCTCTAAAGCCCACGAGGTAGCCAGAGCCATGGTGGAATGAGCCCTCAAACCCGGCGGGGGCCGTAGACCCACGGCACTATACTCCAAGCGAATAGTGTCCACCAACCAGTGGGACAGACGCTGAAATGAAACAGGCCTACCTCTGTGAGAAGGAGCCCAGGACACAAACAGCTGGTCACTCCTCCTAAAGCACCGTATCCTGTCGGCGTAAATCCGCAGCGCGAACAGGACACAAACCATTCAGCCGCCGCTCTTCCTCCGAAGCAAACAGCGGCAGGTGAAAAGCCCTCAGTTCCATGGCATTGCACCTTGGGAACAAAAGCAGGGTTAGGCAGCAGCATAACTCTAGCATTTCCTGGGCCAAAGTTCATACATGGCGGACTGAAAAAGCGTGAACCTCACTCACTTGCTTCGCAGAGGTCAGCGCAAGGAGTAAGGTTGTCTTTAGGGACAGATGTTTCATGCTGGCACTCTCCAGTGGCTCGAAAGGGGAGCCGGAGAGCGCATTCAGGACCAGGGGCAAGTCCCATGACGGGACCAAGGGCTTGGAGACCAGGCGGAGCCGGCGTGCGCCCTTCATAAAGCAGCACACGAGGGGGTGCTGACCGACAGGCGTCCTGTCAAAGCCCACGTGACAAGCCGAGATAGCAGCCAGATACACTTTAACAGTGGAGAAGGTTCTGCCCCTCTCCAGCAAGTCCTGTAAAAAGCATAAAACATCAGAAACTGAACACAGAAAGGGAACAACTCGCCTCAGCTCGAAAACGCGCCATTTGATGTTGTACAATGAATGTGTCGAGGGGGCCCTAGCACACTGGATGGTGGCAATCACCTCCACAGGGAGGCCAGCCGAATCCAAATTCAATCTCTCACGGGCCAGACCCAGAGAGCTAGCTGGTCCGGGTGGGGGCGGAACACCTGCCCGCGTGTCTGAGACAGGAGATCTCTGCGCAGGGGGAGAGGCCAGAGCTCTCCCACCAGGAGCTGACAGATCTCCGCCAACCACGGTCACCCTGGCCAGTAGGGGGCGACGAGGAGGAGAGTCAGCCCGCTCTCCCTCACTCTGGGTAAAGTGGGGGATAGCAGGCTCAGGGGCGGGAAGGCGTAAAGCAGGGCGATCGTCCATGGGTGGGCGAGCGCATCGACACCCAGAGGGGCATCGCTGTTTGTCACAGAGAGGAACAGCAGACAGCATGCGTTTGCGCGCAGGTGAAGAGATCTACGGCAGCCTTGCCGAATCTCCGCCAGGTCTGGCTGACAACCTGGGGGCGAAGCGTCCACTCTCCATAAAGGAGGTTCCCCCTGGAGAGGAGATCCGCCCCCGAGTTCATCAGACCCAATAAGCGGAGGCAGGTTCTGAACTGAACTGGGGTGGGTTTCCGAAAGCATCGTAGCGCTAAGTAGTTCGTTATTGAGCACTTAAGATTGATCGTTAATTAACAAGCCTTTCCCGAAACCTCTCGTATCAAAGTAGTTCATTATTTCGCTCGTAGATTTGCGAGTGATCTGACCCACTCGTTATTTTCTAAGTAGTTCGTTGTTTGAACTTTTGCCTGCTGTCCTGTCACAGAGACACAGAGATCGGCTAAAATACACCACGAAAACACACTGGCGGTCTTCTTTAGCCAACGTAATACTGCCAATGATATAATTAGCGTTCAAAATGAATAACATGTACAGTTAAATGTACAGTTAATACAAATATAAAACTATAACGTAGACTATAAATTAGCGCAAACAGCGCTCATTGTTGTAACTCCTAAGCAACAATATATACATCTACCATCTTGTAAATCTATTGTGTAATTGTTTTGCTAAATTATATGGCACTCATGTGTTGTATGATTGCATTAATTGCTTTGAATTAAATTCTTCTTACTGTCATTCCAATTTAACATCTTACAAGGTGTGGTCAAGTTAATTCAAAATCCAGTTTATCGCAATTTATCACACAGAGTTTTCACAAATTCTGAACAACCTTGATATGCTACATAATGACCTAACCAATCAAATTTCTATGTGTTCAGTCACATCTTTTGAATAGGCAAGGTGAATCACCACTCATGACCAGCAATGGTAGAAAACTGTGCCATCCAGGAAGCCAAGTTGCTTGTCTAAATGCTGTTTTGTGGGTGTCCATGAACCCCTTGGACCACCTCAGTAATGATCAATTCATAGATAAATACTGGCTGGCCTGGGGTGAATTAATAAGCCTCCTTGGTCTGGTGCAGGCTAATTTGAAAAGTGGAACACACCAGAATTTTGCCCTCAGTGCACTGTGTAGCTTCTGACAGCTCTCTGCTTCTATGCCACCAGTGGATCCAAGTAAACCTGCAGATGCACATGGCCTCAGCAAGGCTGCTGTGTCCTGCATCTGTGCATGCATCGATCACGTTTATGTTGTACCATGCACACAACTCCATACAATGTCCAGTATGAGGGGATGCCTTGCATGACACTAAAATTGGTTCTTATGCCATTGCATAGATGGAACCCTCTTCATACTTACAGCCCCTTGAATCCCATCAGCACCTGTTGAAAAGGGATCTTGACACGAGGCCCAAATGTCCAAGTGATATGCACCCATTAAGGGCATTTTATAGACATTGCTGCCCAGTACCCTTGGTGTACACATGATGCTTATATATGCTCTAGCTTTGGAGTGAGTCAGATGGCAATGGATAGTGCATTTACTGGTGGCAGGTATATAACACCGCACAGCAAAGAACACACACTGCTGTTGAATGTGCTTTGGGGATGTCACATTCTGATGCCTACACAAGCACTTGGGAGCTCTGAGATTTCCCCCTGAATGTTCCTGTGCTGTTCTTGTTACATGTAGCATACCGCAAAACATTGTTTTAAGGCTTATTTTGAGAAGTGTTACTTCCTTTTCCTATTGCTGTTCCCCATTGTACTTTTTCACAAGGAAGTAAAGTCACAATTTTAGCCCATATTTAGAAGTTAATTTATTGTGGTCTTTAATTTAGTTGTTTTGGTGTGTTTTTATTGGTTTTCAAATTAGTTTTCTTTTTTACATTTGCATATGTCTGATGTGACAATCAAATAACATACTTAAACTACTGTTTACTGTACTATTGTTTAATTCTGGAATAACGAAGGGCTTTGCAAAATGCACATATACATCACTCATTCTTTACTTACGTTGTTCGTCATTTGCTAAGACCAATCGCTTTCAGGAATGCCACTCCAAGATGTTAAAAGAAGTAGCTATTCAAATTAGTTTTAAAACATTTCATTACATGTTTAAGAAATATAAAAACACTATTTTAACTCAATAAACTACTTGTTTATTGAACAATAACTTTGAAGGACTGAATAACAGGTTTCCTGAGCTTTCTAATTTGGGGCGTTTGCTCCGCGAGTCCATGCTGAGCTCAGTTTGACTCTAGTGGTAACTGCAGTAGAAACCCAAATTACAAACAATATTAATAATTACAAAATAACAAGGATTCCAACTGTAAAAAATATGCTAATGAAGTTTATCAAAGCTATTGCCGGTGGGCTAGCAATAATATGTCTAAGCCAGGGCTGTAAAAGTGCACATATTCATCGCATACTTCTCGGATCATCATTTTAGTTTTGGTATTCACAATGAAACAACTTAATACTTTAATTGACAGAGGTGGGACCTATATTCAAAATAGATGTTCAACACGGAAAGAATTATGCTAATTATGGCTAATACAGTAGTTTTGGTTACAGTCGGTCATAATTACCTACCTACCTACCTATCTATCTATCTATCTATCTATCTATCTATCTAATGTGAAGTTTTTGCAGTCCTGGGTCCCCAACTTTTGTCCAAGGCAACAACGCTATGACTTTGGGTACACAGTCTATGGAATAGACTGAATAGAATTTTGCAAATGTTAATTGTCATTTGAGAAATGCTCCAAAGCAATTAAGAGAGATTGCAATAAAAGTGGAAGTTAAAGGTTTTTTGCTAACGTTGTTGCTCACAAATTAGTTATCCGGACAGCACTACTTATATTACGTTCCACAGCCACATACTGTACAGATCTATGTAATTTCTCTTGGGCAGAACTACCTAACACTTATTTAAACTAACGCAAGGATTCTTTACAAAATTGTTTTAGTTCTCTTATAAACACAGTCCTACTCTGCTAATATCAAAACATTCCTGAAGTTGACCTTTTCTGAATCTGATTCTGTCTTTGATAAACTACTGAAGTTTTAAACTACTTGCAGCTTATTGTCTATGAAGTATATGCACCAGTTATCTATCTGCCAAGCTTCCTCTCAGTAGACCACTATAACTACGAGCAATCAATGAATGCAATTAAATTCAATACATGTTTGAAAGACACTCCTTCATTAGCGTGTTCAAATGTAACAATGGAAATATAAAAAATAATCAAATTAGACCTAATGGTGCCATTTAATTTCTGTTACATTGTCTGTTTGACATTTATATAGATCGTCGTTTCACTGGTGACAAAGAGCACATTTATTGTTGAGTGGCCATAAAATTGATGGTTGTATGATAAAGGATATGCATACAAGAGCTGAAATGAAGTGGTTGAAATCTGATGATAAGCTCTAGCACTCAGTGATCAGGGGTGGCTTTCCCGAAAGCGATCAATCTTAGTGAATAACGAACAAGATAAAGTACTACTTAGGGAGATAATGAGTGAGGTCTACGTGCATTTCCCCAAACTCTTCATTATTTCAGAAATGAATGAACTCTAAGTAGTACTTTGTTGGCTCCTCCCGCGTAAGAAAAGCACGGACTGTCGATAACACGAACATCGATCCCACGGTGAAATGTGTTATATTATTGTAACATCTGGCAACATAAGCAAATGTAAGAATATTATATAATAATTATATATGCTATAAAAACACACAAAAACTACCAGGGGTGGGTTTCCCAAAGGGGATCAATCTTAGTGAATAACGAACAAGATTAAGAACTACTTAGGAAAATAAAGAACGAGGTCCACATGGTTTTCCCAAACCCTTTCGTTATTTCTCAAAAGAAGCTTTTAAACGACTTATAGAGGAGGTGGACAAAAGTATATTTCAATATAATTACTGCAATGCTGTGCAGCAAAATATGCACAAATCAGCATTGCAACATTCAGGGGGAAATTTTAGAACTCCCAAGGACTTGTGTAGGCACCAGAATCTTCCACATGACCAAAGCACACTCTACAGCAGTGTGTGTTCTTTTTTGTGTGGTGTTATACCTCTCCTCAGCCACAGTTTGGGGGTTCAACACTGGAGTTTGGTAGCAGCTATTCACTAAGGAGATGACTGGTTCCTCGCATTAACCAGCCACCATAAAATTCATCCTTCCACCATCCTTTGCCATCTGACACACCAACGTTGGACTAGATAGAAGCATCATGTGCATCATTATTTTCTCCAGGTCACTCGGAGACAATGTATATAAAATGTCCTTGATTGTTGCATGTCACTTGCATGGAAATTTAGTGCCAAGAGCATTTTTTGACAGGTGTAGATTGTCAAAATATGACTAGGGTTGAGCTTTCCATCCACTGCATGTACAATGCCAGGTATGCCTGCAGTGGCATGAAAAACAATTTTAGTGTCATGCAAGGCATCCCCTCCTGCTGAACATTGTATGTAGTTGTGCACAGGGTACAACAATAATGTGATTAATGCATGCACAGATGCAGGACACAGCGGCCTTGCTGAGCCCGTGTGCATTTGTAGGTCTGCAGGAAGTAAAGGCAGAGAGAAGTTGCATGGTGCAATGAGGGCAAAATTCCTGCACCAGACTAAGAAGGCTCATTATTTCATCGCAGGCCAGCCTGTATTTCTTTATGAATTGTTCATTACCGAGGTGGTCCATGGGGTTCATGGCCAGCCGCAAAACAGCAGTTAGCCAAGCAGCTTGGCTTCCTGGACGTTGTATTTGGTTGACTTGCACAATTCTCTGACATTGCTTGTCATGAGGGGTGATTCACCTTCCCAGATCAAAAGATGTGACTGAACACATAGCAATTTTGATTGGTTACACATTATGTAGCATACCAGGGTTGTCCAGAATTCCTGAATTATAGCATATATATATATATATATATATATATATATACACTAGTGAGTGAACTTTGCGCTATTCTAATAATGTGGATTTGGGATATTTTGGCCCTCTATGACCTTTTCTATGTACATGTATTTATTGTTTATGCATATTTAATTATTTTTGTGTGTTATAATTTGTGAGGAGTCTGTAGTAGTTTTTCTTTTAAGTATCCCTAGATAATTTTATATTGCAATATTGGCTGTCTTATTATATCATCGGCATTATTACGTTGTCCAAAGAAGACTGCCAATATGTTTTTGTGATCTATTTTGGCTGATCTCTGCGTCTCTGTGACAGGACAGCAGGCAAAAGTTCAAGCAACAAACTACTTAGAAAATAACAAGTGGGTCGGATCACTCGCGAGATAACGAACTACTTTAGCAATGAAGGGTTTCGGGAAACGCTCGTTAATTAACGATAAATCTTAAGTGCTCGATAACAAACTACTTAGCGTTACGATGCTTTCGGGAAAGTCACCCCAGATCAGTAACACCGGCTCATTTTATTTTGGCTTTAATAATTAGCACCACTTTACAGTAATGCTCCTTTTTGCCACTTATAAATGCTAGTAACTAATTAATTAAAAATCAGTGTTATAACTTGTTTATTATTGCCTAATAGTGATGTACAACATTTTACAACCTAATTCAGAAAATGATTATACACTATTAATAAACCCTTTATAGGAGTAGTTTTATTGTAAAGTGATACTGAATAATCTGTAATAAACTGTCATCACAGTCATCAAAGTCATCACAGCAGTTTCATTATTATTAGCTTTAATCTTTTTATTGCTATATTGTGTTATTTTTCTAAATCTGTCAGAAAATGCTGTTACTATTGTACTCTTTTACTCCTGTATTATTTTGCATTGTTAAATGTTTGGTAAATGTTAAACATGTAATGGCTATTTTAAATAATGGATTATTTTATGGTTTAATTTATTTTCCCATTAAAAATAATGAAAAAGAAAAAAACACTCCTGAGCACAAGAAGGCAATGAAATTATTTCTATTATACCTGTAGAATACAAGAAACTCAGTATACAAAGTAAACTCTTCATTATATGCAGGATACCTGGGGAATTCTTAGGTTATCAAATGATGCAATAGCTTGCAATTAGGCTTGCAACAGTGACATATATAGGTACGAATGTATTAATTCATGCCATCAAGATTAAAAAGTGTGAGAGTGGGGTGTAAGGTTAAGCAAGCCTCTGACTTTGTAATGGCAGTTGTCAATATGCTGTCAGTGGAATTTAAGTCAAATCATGATTTCCTATAATTGGGCTACATAACTGGCATTAATTATCTATGTTTAAAATATTAGCTACAGCACAAGCAACAATGCAGTGCAAAATAGTTTAGCTATGAGCATTTTGGCAAACCTATGGCAAAATGAGCAATAACTGTAAAATCAATTGTTCAATATATATTTTCAATATGTCAAGCCAATGTTACACTAAATTTATTTCAGCTTCTCTCTAATTAATTAGTCTTTAATCTAGCAGAAAGTAGAAAATGATCGTTTTAAAAAAGGTACCCGTTTGTAGAGGGGACTGTGTCAGATATCGCAAATTGACACCAGCATTAGAATCATCACCTATAGTGCCACAGTTCAGTTTCACCCAAGGTCAAAAATTGCTCGAAGTCACTGTGGAAGACTCCCTTAAAATAGACACTGCCACAAGCATGAGCCAGCCTCCTGTTAGAGATGGAGTCCCTAGATCACAGCATCTCATGATGTTAATTCTAAAGCCAATCTCAGGAAATTAGCAAATTTATTATTATTTATTTATTAATTTAAAATAAATTAAATGTATTCAAATTAGTAAATTAGTATGAATTATCCTTCATACTGCCAGTCCATCCATTTCAAGGGACAAAATGCAATGTTTATAGTTTAGCTGCATGGTAAGCATGCAGATAACTTTTTAACCACATTAAAATATTAAATTATTTATTACATATGAGTAGTAAGTAAATACTTTATAGCTGTAGGGGTCAAAAATACAAAGAAATCCATCCATCTAGATTATTTATACAGATTTAATATATTACTCAAAATACTTCTCAGGATCATTTTAACAAAAAAAGTGGAAAACGTACACCATTTAATTGACATCTTATATTCTGCAGCTTGGAGCTGAAGGTTTCATGCTGGAGGGCTATGCATGTGAGAGTCTTGTTCCAAATCAATTCCTCAATCTGTTAAAATCAGCAATTTTCCTAAAGGCAGAATGAGTGAGTAGAGCCAGGCCTTAAGCCTATCTCATTTGTAATTATCTGGCAGGCCTTTGTGGAAAATCTCCCTTCATTTAGTGGTTCCAGTAATAAAGAAGCAACAGCCTCCTGCAGCAGCACTGAATACCGATGAGCGACTAACATTGCCCAGTGAATTCCAGGAGACTCATAGTAATTGTCTTATGTGATATACCTGTACCCAATTTCTAATGAAAGGGAGTTACTTGCTATGACTCTGAATCTTCTGACTTGGGGGAAAAAAGGGCAGTATGCCCCCCCTCCAAAAGTCGCAGTTTAGTTTTCTTCTGTTTTATAACCCTATATAATGTCTTAGGCCATCATAGAAAATGATGTTCAAATGATCTTCATGTTGGTGTAGAACTATAATGTTGTGTCTGTAAAAGTGTACCAGCTAAGGCAAAACCTTTCCTAACGTCACCACAATATTTGCAGCGGTGAAATTTATGCACAGGTGATGAAACCTCATGGTGGTGAAATTTTATAAATACATAGAATGTCTGAGGTGCCCCTGAGGTTTGGGAACCAAAGCTTGTTCATCTAGCTATCTAAGGCATCAGGCAACTTTTTGGAGTTTTTAGTTTTTATTGTGTTACTTTGAATTGCATATGTTCTGATGTTAAATTGTGTTTTTATTCTGAGCAAATATACTATTCTTACTTAGATAAATAGCATATAAGTGTGTGTGTATATGTGTGTGTATATATATATATATATATATATATACACTCACCGGCTACTTTATTAGGTAACCCTGTCCAACCGCTCGTTGACGCAAATTACTGATCAGCCAATCACATGGTGGCAACTCAATGCATTTAGGCATGTTGACATGGTGAAGACAAACCGCTGAAGTTAAAATCGAGCTTCAGAATGGGGAAGAAAGGTGATTTAAGTGACTTTGAACGTGGCATGGTTGTTGGTGCCAGACGGGCCGGTCTGAGTATTGATCTTCTGCTGATCTTCTGGGATTGTCACGCACAACCATTTCTAGGGTTTACAGAGAATGGTCCGAAAAAGGGAAAACATCCAGTGAACGGCAGTTCTGTGGGTGAAAATGCCTTGTTGATGCCAGAGGTCAGAGGCGAATGGCCAGAGTGGTTCGAGCTGATAGAAAGGCAACAGTACCTCAAATAACCACTCGTTACAACAAAGGTACGTAGAAGAGCATCTCTGAATGCACAACATGTTGAACCTTAAGGCAGATGGGCTACAGCAGCAGAAGACCACACCGGCTGACACTGCTGTCAGCAAAGAAGAGGAAACTGAGGCTACAATTTGCACAAGCTCACCGAAATTAGACAGTAGAAGATTAGAAAAATGTTGCCTGGGTCTGATGAGTCTCGATTTCTACTGCGACATTCGGATGGTAGGGTCAGAATTTTATCGTCAACAACATGAAAGCATGGATCCATCCTGCCTTGTATCAACGGTTCAGGGGTGGGTTTCCCAAAAGCTTTGTTGCGCTACGTAGTTCGTTATCAAGCACGTACGAATGTTCGTTAATTAACGAGCCCCCGAAACCCTTCGTAGTTAACGTAGTTTGTTATCTCGTTCGTAAATAACGAAAGCTCCGACCCATTCGTTATTTTCCAAGTAGTTCGTTGTTTGAACTTTTGCCT
>JAODKN010000001.1:36946959-36959693 GCA_026774425.1 Petrocephalus zakoni
GCAGTTCTGAAGGTGAAAGGGGGTCAAACACCGTATTAGTATGGTGTTCCTAATAATCCTTTAGGTGAGTGTATATATATATATATATATAGATAAATAGCACAGACACACCTATCGGTCGCACATCCATGAATGTTGAGGCCAAGGCTGACTGAATTTACACGCACGGACACTGTGCGAGCTAATCCTCAAACATCAGTTACATTTTACATCCTGCCAAAAATCTTGGGACCCACCGCCCGCAACAACTTTAAAACCGCCCGCTCCCGCGAGATTTCCGTGTCCCGTGGGACCCCAGTCCCAATGCAGGGCTCTACTCCAAACTCTTGTGGAGAAGCTTCCCAGAAGCTTCCTATTATAGCTGCAAAAGGAGGAGCAACTCCATATTGAGAGATTTATAATGGTATGTCACAAAAGCTCCTGTACATGTCACAGCATGTATCAATCAGCATCAGGCCTTCTATGAGACTATTCTGATGGTGGAAAGATCTGCAGTAATCCACGTACTCATCTGTCCATGTTCTAGCTGCTTATGTGGCAATGCAATGATTGCAGATAGATATCACAAGACTGGCATCAAAAAGTGATACCGCTTTGCAGATTGCCCAAAGCTAGGGAAAAAATGCATATTGTGACAAAAATAAGAGGAAACAATTCTTTATGTATATAGTAAATATCACTTTTGTCCAAAGAATGAGTGCAGAAGGATAAAATAACTGCAGATGGGGACACTAACAGTCATAGTAAACAAAATTAATTAAGGCCAACCTTGAACTCTACATCAAAGTGCATCAAAGGATATTACAAACTCACTAACATCCAAAGAATACAAAGCCTGTACTAAGTCTATATAAAATAGGTGAGAACAGCAGATCTCTTGACTATATATTCAGGCATGGAAAGAAGCACACATACAATTTTATAAATACATTTATAGCATATTTCATGAAGAAATGGAGGGGTGTGGTTTAAAGACCCAGGGTCAAGAGGATAAACCGGATTTAGAGAAATTAGATGGTTGGACTACAGGAAGATGCAGATCACAAGGACCTTGATGGGACCCCAGGTTTTGATCACTGTCTATTTGTAGGTTGAAGACATGCCCCTGGCAGCCTAGGAAGCCAGTGCTGGGGTTTGGGATTTGATTGAGAAAAGACGGTGAGGGAAATGAGATGTGGAAGCATTTAGGTGAAAAGGCGCTGTGCCGTGGCTGGCTGGGTGAGCTCATGCTGGTGTGATTCATGCTCTGTGAGGGAGAGGATAGGGAATGACGGAAGGTAGCCATATTTGGAAGAAAACTGCCTTCTTTGCAGCAGCCTGTTAATCCCAGGGACTCCAGAAGGAGAAGGAGGAGGCTGATTGCTGTGCCCATTGAGCGGTGAGGTGGCTTTGCACAGAATTCTTCACATTGTCAGTTTGATGAAGCTCCTTTCACATTTGGAATGTTCTCAGAGAAAACAAGCAGTGAATTGAGTGGTTTTCTGGCCTGCCACCTCAGTACTCTGGTGTAGAAGAACTCCTCCCCTCTACATGTAGAAGGCAGTTTCTGAGGTCTTCTTACTTACTAGAAGCACCTACCTTTATACTGTAGGTGCTGAGTGCCTTTTTTTACTGTTGCCATCCCCTCATCACTTCCCAACTTTTACTATCGCCACTACACCAAGTAGATGCAGTTAGAGACAGATGACAGAAATGGAGAAAGAATGGAAAAAAGGTAAAAAAAATTGGGAAATTCTCTTCCATCAATGTATTCTGAAACCTAAAGTATTTTTTCCCTCTTTTCAATGATTAATGATTATTAAAGTCACAAAAGTAACTGGACAATAATTAAAAATTTACAAATTTTCCATGCACATAAGTAATTTGTGTGCTTCCTCGATACGACCACCTGAACTCATGCAAACCCTCAATGCAACCCCTATCAAACTCCATGAAGTGCTGGTAATGCTGTCTAATGTGCCTACTATCTGGTGACTAGACCTGCCTGCTCCTTGCAAATCATTTACATACCTGTTGCTGATCTGCACATGTACCATATTACATACAAATCAGACCATTACTTCTGAGTGCTTAACCGGTTTTTGTCACTGAGTATATATATATATAATTGCTGTAGATTAACGTGTGCAAGACCTCTTCTTCCTCAAAGACTTCCCTTTTTAGAAATTTCATATGGCATTACATTCTTAATAAATGTCATTGTTACTGGAGAAGAGGTGTATGGATGCACATACAGAGAAGTGGAAAGTTCATGAAATGTTAATTGTGCATGCTTATCTTAAGGTCACACTAGTTAATCATGTGTATTTTATGATAATGCTGTTGAAGCATAATTTCTTGTGTAGCATTTCTAGTTTCACTCGCTAGAGAGAAAAATTACGTGAATTAATTTATTTTTTAAATCCATGTTTCACCTTGCAAAATTAAACAGGTTTATAATTATGCTCAAGGTTTTTAAATAAGATCAGAGCTTTGATTGACCTTTAGAAAAAGTTGCCTGTGGCTTGGTTATCATTTTTAATCTTAATTCCATCATTAAAGTATATCCATATGAATATGGTCTACACTGACATGATTTGATTTCAGAGATGGCTGGAACATGGCTTTTGATATCGGGGTGTTTTTCCCTTGATACATTTTTCAGTAATCCAGCTCAAGGCAAATTATGCATATGAAATATTATATCACATATCTACAGTCTTTAGAAAACACGATGGGCCAAAGTGTTCTGATATAGTGGATTAACTAAAGAAATCTTCCAAAAATATATTTGCTCCTCTGTCAATAACTTGTCCAAAATGTGTGGACTGCGCATTGTCAAATTTAAATTGAACAGGTATGTTTTCTAATAAGATAAATCCATAGGTCTGGGTGACGGGCACACTACAGCCAATCCCAGGCATTGGGCACAAGGACACATGGGGTGATCCCTGAATGGGGTGCCAGTACAAACTAATCTATACCCTTAAGTTTCTGAGTATATAACACAAAAGTTGTACATAGCTCTGCTTTTAAATACATCATTGTATAAAACTATTGTTCTTGGCATTTCATGCTGGTAACAGCATAACTTGCCCTCTGACAGCATTTTCAACAGAAAACAATTAGGAATTGGAAATGAAGCATGATCAGGACTGCCTTTCAAAGGATTTGCTCAGCCTTTATGTTCCTGAAACCCTGTTTCATCCTCTTCTCTCTGGTCTGGATAAACCCCGTCTTCATAGTCAGCCACAAGACAGAGTAGGCAGAAAGATACTAGCACCTCCGTGATTTAAAGTGCCGCAGAAGTGGTATGGATTATCTTCAAGTGTTACGGTTACTGTTACTCAATAGGCTCCCTTTGGGTGGCAACGTTTTCATCCAAGAAATCCTGCAGTGTCAGACTATAATTGGAACAATGTACTTTATCTGTCGTGGAGTCTTGGGGGCCTTTGTAAGATTACAGAAACACAGCTCATGGGTTTCCTGTGGTTCTTTCAATATATGCGGCACTACAGCACAGGATGTTTAGGGTTGAATGAAAATTTTCTTTATATTTTATAAATCAGTCACTTGCCATGATATTTATCTGTAAATGTTTTTTTTTTTGTAATTATTCTTCTCAGAACACTCTACTTGGTTATATAAATGGATTTTCTTTCCATTTTCTAATCATTAGATGTGTATTTAAGAAATTCCCACAGATCCTCAATGAAGGTTCCATTGCCTACTGAAATGTCTTGTTGTGGGAGACTGATTGATATTTCTGTAATTGTAAGCCTACAAACCTGTAATGGATAAGCGGCTTGGAGATGCATTGATTTAATTGTGTGTAATCTGCTTTAATGTGTAAGATTTACAGTTTCACATACAAATGGCTTGGTTTAATTTTATGATAAAAGGCAAATAAAAACACTTGAAATTACAAAAACTGATGATATTTCTGCCTTTTGTCATATTGTAGATCTTGTGTATGTCAATTGGAGAACTTGTCAAATAAGTTTTAATATTTATTCCAGATTTACTTTGATGTGAGACCCAACAAAATGTTATGAGTTCCAATCATGTACTTGTCCTAATCATGCCAACATAAAGTATAATAACCATACTACATACTATAAAACCACTATCAGCTACCACTAAACAGTAACATAATAAAAAATATCATAACATTCAGTAAAATAGATAGGGCAAGAACTTTTCTAATAGCCCTCTCTACTAATAGTCAAATACCATAGCTATATATATGCATATATATTCCTATAAATGATTAATCATGACTCTTTGGTGGACTACATGAACATGGTATCATTTTAAAGCATGGATACCCCTTTTTTAACAGCAGGTTCTTTTATTAGCAAACAAAAAGAAATGGCAGTATAGACCCTTCAACCTTATGCAACTTCTGAAATCTTCTGGCCTGAAGACGTTATGCGTGAATATGACGGTGCTCTGATGTACTGCTGTTTTACTAAAATGACACAAAAGGCCCTTTAACTAAATTGAGAAGCCTACATGGAGGAGGTCACCTTGCAACTAGGAGCGTTTCGAATAAAGAACCCCTTTGTTTCCTGGAGTTATTATTCTCACCACCACATGGATCATTGGCAGAGCACAGATCTCGTCTCTGCTACCTGAAAAAAAACATGATTACTGTCCCGTCACATTAACCCTTTCAGTCGTATTGTCTTAGGGGAAATATACTATAATTTGTAGACTGATCAATTCCCAGTTGCATTTATTAAGATTAATTATGTAAATTAACAATGCAGATAGCATTACTATCATACATTAACATCTGTCATTGTGTCATCCAGGGAAGTACAGGCATATTTACACCCTGACATATTGCAGTCACACATAAGGATTAATAATAGGTTCTAGCAGATTTCTGTCTACCTTTGTATTCTACATATACTGCCTAGGATGGTGGAAAAGAAAGTAGTATAAATCTCACCCCCCGAAAAATACTATGCATGAGATATTGGCAAAATTAAACAATTTTTAAGATAAGTCAAGTTAAAACATTTTGCGAGAAGGCAAATTTCACAAAGGGCCATCCAATATAACAAAAAGCAGCTTGGCACAAGCCACATTCTGTCTGGAACAAACTATGTTCAAACTACTAGTTAACTCAGCTGCTCTAACCCTTAATGGGGCAGTGGAGCTTCCATATGTATAGGTTTTTTTTATTGGGAGGCCCTGCAAAGCTTGTCAGCAGAGGGGAGGTTGAAATGGATCGGTCTAGAATCTTCCGGAAAACTCCAATCTGCAAAACACTAGGACTAAGACAGACTAAAACTGGGATTTCACCTTTCAGCGGGGTAATGGCCTGACGCATTCAGCCACTGTGACTTAGTGGCTTAAAAACAATACAATGAATGCCCCAGAGTAGCTCTCTTAATGCTGGGACACTCAATTCCAGCTGAGAAAATGGAGCAAGACTGTTGGGCATCACAGTTTGGCAATGAACCCCTCCCCCCACCACCATCAACATCACCACTTATGAATTTACAGGAAAGATTATGTGAGGCTGCAGAAGTGAATTTTGCATGTTCCAGATGTGCAAATCCAGAGCAGAATTAATCCAAAAATCCACATCTGTGATTGCTACCAACGAAGAGATTAAACTATACATCTAGGTACTGGAATACCAAAAATTACAAAAAAGTCTGGTGATATTATTATTATTATTATTATTATTATTATTATTATATTATTGACAGAGATTAATTATGCATATTTGTGTATAAAAATTTCTTATGGTTTTGGGGGGGGGGGCGTAAAAGTGCACAGGGTTAAGAGCAGAGTCTGCCACTTTGACACGTCAGCAACTTAAAACTTCTCCTTGTCAATGGCGTCGCTGGGAGAGTCCGCAGTGTTCATCACACAGCGCGGCCCCTCCAGGAGAGTAATGAGCAGCTTGGTCAGTCAGGGTTTCAGACGTCAGCAAAACAACAGGACCTTGATGAAAGCTGCAATGCAGCCCGGGGGACGGCGCAGTGTCACTTCAGTACCAGCAATGATCTGGAGTGAAACTGCTTTTAATGCCTTCAAAACCACATTTGAACTGTTGTCAGATATCAATAGAACATGAAACAAAATAACTAAGAAAGTAATTGCATTAATAACAGATGAAACAATCACTCACAGCATTATTTTAGATAATTGGTTAAACACTTTCTGTTTCATCCCCAGATTATACCCATATATCGATGTTTGGAAATTTAGAGGAAGGAACTCGCTGAAAGACTGTGCTGTCTCTCCTATCCTGGGGATTGCAGGGTCATTAGTGACTGGCAGTGACAGGAAAGAGCATTCTTACCCAGGGTAACAGTGTGATGTCTTTTGACTAATTCCAAGTTAATGAAGTTTATGATGGAGTTAATTGGCTACATTTAGAACCAGCAATCTTTACGAAAAAAAAAAAAAACTGAGAAATGTAATATCTGTTTCTTGCCTTGTTTCAGTTATTACATTCTCCTGAACCCCCCAACTGACACTATGCCCTGACCTGGGGCCTGGCTGGCACCTACTAACTATGCTTCTAGCCTAGATAAAAATGTATTTGCTGATATTAGACAAAATTTTTGATCTGTCCACTGACTTCAGTTATAATAATAATCATCCATCCATCTTCTGTACTATCTTGTCATGTTGGTCCAGAGCAAGCTACAAGCTACAAGTGCAAGGCAGGGAATAGCCTACAAAGGGGTGCCAACCCATTGCAGGGCATACATACCGTCCACACACACATTCACACCTATGTGCAATTTGGTAACTTCATTTAACCTTCCTTAGTACCTAGAGAAAACCCCATGATCACATGAGGACAACATGTACACTCCACAACTCCACACATGGAACCAGGGAGACTCAAGCCCAGGTCCCAGAGGTATCACTGCACCAACCCCTTAATAATACAAGGTATTATTATAATTATTATTGTTGTTGTTGTTGCCATTGTCATTTGAAGAATTTTCTTAAGATTTATGTCTAAATGGGAATTTTCAAGTTGGTGTGATTCACCTTCTAAGTACACAAGGAATTTTAAAACAAACCTTTGTGGTCTTATGCCATCTGCTCATGACACAGCAACCTCATCCCTATACCCAATTTAAGGAACGATGCCCTGATGGAGGGATTAACATTGTAATCCCTCCATTGAATTACACCAACCTGAAAAACACCTAGCACTGGGTGCACGATATAAACCAGCCAAAATGGCTAAATTAGTCCAACAACATCCTCCTGTGACTGTTATTCCTTCATTCATCATAAAATCATTACAGTTGTGAAATGTACTTCATTCTCTCGGGATATCAGATTTTTCTCTAATTTAGTTTTTCCCCCTTATTTATTAAATTTCTTAAATTAATATTAATAATTTTTTCATTTTTTTATGTGTGTGACTAACTATTAATATCACAGATTCCTTCTGTTTCCTTGATTTGGGGGAGGCACTCAGTCACTCAGCAGAGCTGAAATTCCATTTTGTGCTTGAATTGAGAATGGCATCTTCTAAACATCTTATTTGCTGGGATTTGGACGACTGGCCCAAGCATAACTCATGGAGTTGATGCTGATGTTCTCCAGTAATTATGTGGCTAAGTAGAGGAAAAAGACCCTGGACGAGAAAACGAGACAGACCATTTGCTTTCGGAGCACATTAGCACAGGTGTGTGCAATTTCAGATGGAATTTTCCACCATCTGTCATGTAAAGTTTTTCACCAGAAGAGCATAGCTGCTGCTGCACTGATGATGATCCAATGTGTCAAATGGCGACCTGATTGACATCTGTAATGAACCTTAATCTTTCAGACTCGAGTTTTTGAAACAATTCATACTTACATTTTTAGAGACAAACAAACTTGACCCCTTCACAACCATATGGATTTCCCCAAAAGGACACCTTTTGGTCAAGAAAATGCTACAGGTAATTAAAATGTGGTTTTATGCTGTAAATAAATTGGACAAATAACAAATAACAGCAGACTTTATTTGTTGCCAAAAACAAAATCTGATATTAATTTAGTTAAAGTATCCCAGACGTATTCGACACTCTCAGGAAACTCTTCAATGTAGAGCAGTGACAGGGAGGCTAGCCCAGATGTCCAACCCACTCAGTAGAACATAAGCCAATTTGTATCCTCTGGGCATCCTCACCACAGATGGCTAATGCAACACAGCAGGGACTGAATCCAGGTCCCCACTTTTGGCCGCACTTTACTTTCACCAGTGCTCTGCTGGAGTGGCCTTCAAATTTTTGTCTTTCAACTTTCAGGAAAGTGATCCATAGCTCAGTAGCAACTCTACCTAAATGATGGCACGGTGTTTTTGTGCGATTATGCATTTATTTATTTAGTTATAATTTTGCTTATATTTTTAGATTGATGCATTTGTGCAAGGGGTATAATTTTGCAAGTAGCCACTTCATAAAGATATTGCTTATAACATAAAATATTTACTGCAGACATATTACATTATGCATTTCTGTCACATGTTTATTGTGTACATAATTCATGGTAAAACTGCCATACGTATTATGTAACAGAAGCAGGACTGTACATTCTGTTTATTTATTTATTTATTTGATTTTTTTCCCCTTTCTTTATGGCTGTCTACACAAATTAACCCAAACTGGCATGGTCTCTTTCTGCTTCCAGAGTACTCCATTGACTCACTTTTGGTATGAAACGGTGTTCGCCCAATCCTGCCAACTTGACGTTAAGAGGTCAGGATGAGGTACTCAGTCTCTTCCTGTTTGTCCCAACCTCAGGAGAGAGTGCACAACATTTCCTGGCGAAGTCCATAACAGCCCTCAGACCCATGTCTGCCACTTCCTGTCCTAAGGAGCAGTAGCATGTTCTCTTGAATAAACAAGGAAGTTCCAATTATTTGTGCCTAAAGCCCATGCTTTTATGCATAGCAATGAAACTTAACTTAAAGGGCTATAAATATGGTCATTTTGGACCAAAACTGTGATTTTATTTTGCTTGCAACAGTTATTTATATCACTGTTTATATTCCTGTATTTTTCAGTTTATATTATACTATATATAATAATACTATACGATTATACTATATATTAAATATAATACATATATTATATAATTATATTATATTCTCAATACACATATATGTTATTGACTGTTCTTATTTTATTATTTACTGAACTCTATATAATTTCCCTATCTACTTTGCTCACAGCAGAATTAATTTATTGTTATCTTGTATTGTAATTATGAGGAGAATTTCTGTGTTTTTTTTTTCTCAGTGTCAGTGGAACGGAACTTTCAGGACTGTGCTGCTCTGCACAATACCAGCTCTGTTACTTTATTCTCAAGGGGGTCACAGTGAGCACTGCAGATGCTGGGTGGTTAGACGGCACTCCAGACCAAACCCAAATACCAGAACATTGCAGGACACACACCTACACAGCCTCAACTAGGAGCAATTTAACACCACTTAGTTTCAGTATGGAAAATATGAACTTAGGCTTTACTGTGAAAACAGAACCAGTGCTTCTCCTCGCCATGTCACCGTGACACTGTCTTGCAATGTTTTACTCTTTAATTGGGATTCTAGACAAAGTAAGATATCCAAACTCTTCCACATTCTATTAAAAAATGTAATGCGATTTGACAAGAAAAGAGGCCATAATAAAACCAGCGTCATCTGTCTTGGATGATTTTCTTTATAATTGTAATATTTTGAGAATACATAATCACATCTCTAAGCCTCAGGATGGGGTAATATTTTGACAATTAGAGGTTTAAAAATGGCTTGTGTGAATTCAATTTAGCTCAACATGTTCTGCTTAAATAAATTTATGGAAAGTCATCAAGGAAGAAGATGTAATTAGTTAGAGTAATCACTTGATCAATCATATTGAGATGATTAAATGAAGTAAAAAAAACAGTAACTCTTTAAAGTATTTCTTGCAGATTTCTAGCCACTTCAGTCATATTTTTTTAATGTTATTTCTTAAAATTCAGCATCGATCATTGTTTTGAAATGTGTCGTTCCAATTTCTGCCTACTTGTAATAAATTCCCACTTGACCTTCACAGGGCCAGTGCATTGTACATTTATATCGGAAATGCGATCTTCAAAACAGAATGCAAGGCCATTTCTAATGGACACTGCATAGAAGAAACATGAGTTGAACCCTCATGAATGGGTGTTTTCAAGCTGCACATGAATGAAATCAAAGGTTCATAATTAAGCTTCCTTGCAATGGGCATTCTTGTCAAGTTGGGATTGACATTCTGCTGAGCCTCTGACCTTTGCAAAGGTGCTCCAGTATTCCCTGCAGAATGAAAGGGGTGTGAGGGAAAAAAAGGGAAACAGCAGTATGGGGTCTCAGAAAACTGAATAAAACTGAGCAACTGTGAAAATGGGCCTTGTAATGGCGGACAGTCATAAAACAAACACATGGATGAGGAGAGAGAAGCTGCAAGATATGCTGTCTGTCAGCTGTCCATGGCATAAGGGGAAGCTATAAAATAATAAACTTCGTCATTTCCATTTTGTTCACCTAAGTGACGCACATATGTGTACAATCCTTGCACGTTTACACACTGCAACACTAAGATAAAGTACTGTGCAAATCTTGCAGTTCCTCATTTACAGCCTTAACAATCATCAGAAGGATTAACAGCATATAAATATATATATGTGTGTAAGCATAAAATCAGATCTGGAGAAATGCTTTCTCACCGAGTTCGCAGAGATCCCCAAAGCTAGAAGCAGGCTAAGGCATGAAACAAGGAGGCATCTTGAAAAGAAAGCCATTTATGGACTCCAGCAGTGTTTCACTTTGATGTTTTTTTTTCTTTTTCCTCCTATCGTCAAACAAATCTGTGACATGAATTACAATCTGTAAGTACATCTTAAAACATGGAAAAGAGGAAAATACATATTCATGTGACCTTGAGCGGGATAGAGAGTGAGCCTTGACAAACTTGACATGGCATTTAAAGCTTTTCCAGGTATCCTATAAAAGATGGTCCAGAATCCCATCAGGAATGACTTTGGTGCAGGGTCGGTCACTTTTGACAGCGTGTTTTATGACCGCGCAGAATATCAGCACCAAAAACAGCCTGAATATAGGAAGGTATTTACTGTCATTTCCTGACACCACAGTCTAGTTGTGGGTCTAGTTGCGATGGATGACTGTTTAACACAGGCACCTGATAATCTCAACTTCAGGAGCTGTCAAGGTATACTTTTCTTCTGGAAACCATACAGGAAAAAACTGGATAAAGATAAAATATATCTCATTATTTCACTCCCACTAGTTTGCTGATTATACTAGCCTATCCATTTGTCATTGAACAGTCTAAACTTTTGAGACTTTCAAAAAATCTAGTTGTAGTTGCAGTAAATGAGGCTAATTACTCTTTGGTATTAGGATCTGGTTTGAGTTTTCTGCAGATTTTAACACGGGCCACCCTGGTCTCATTAATCTGCTTCTTCCTTCTTGTTGTGCTGCTTTCTCCCACTGGTCTCCTTTGTCATGTCTGACACCAATCGCCAACCTACACTCATTAGCCTAGTTTCTCATGGCTGCTATCCCCATTCCTCCCATTACCAAGGTCATCTATATATCGAGATCTTACCAGTTACAACCAAACGTCATCTCTATTAACATATTGCGAAAAAAAAAAAAAAGGGATTGCGAAAAAATAGTTTTTCAACAAGGGTGGATATCAATCTGGGTGTTATTCCTCCTGCTAATAAGAAAAAAATTATACCTACAGCCTTGCCTCTACAACCCCAAATCAGAAAAAGTTGAGACTGTATGGAAAATGCAAATAAAAAAAGAAAGTAGTGATTTCTAAATTTACTTTGACTTGTATTACATTGAAAACAATACAACAGCATATTATTTAATGTGTTACTCATGAATTTTATTGTTTTTTTACGAAATAAACACAATTACAATTTTGGTTCTTGCAAAACATTTTAAAAAAAGTTGGGACATTTAGGTCTAGTAATGAGGTAAATTGGTTAAATAATGATGTGATTTGAAACAGGTGATGTCAACAGGTGATTGTAAATATGATTTGGTATAAAAGCAGCATCCAAGATAGGTCTAGTTCTTTAGGAGCAAAGATGGGCCGAGGATCGCCAGTTTGCCCACAAATACATGAGAAAATTATTGAAATGTTTAAAAAAAATGTTCCTCAAAGAAAGATAGGAAGAGATTTGGATATTTCACCTTCAAAAGTACATAACATAATTAAAAGATTCAAGGAATCTGGAGGAATTTCAGTGCGTAAAGGACAAGCTGAACCGTGATCTTCAATCCCTTAGGTGGCACTGCATCAACAATCCTCATTCATTTATAAGCGATATCACCACATGGGCTTAGGACTACTTTGGCAAACCTTTGTCAAGTACCACAATACGTAGTTACATCCACAAATGCCAGTTAAAACTGTACTTTGCCAAAAGGAAGCCCTATGTTAACTGTGTCCAGAAGCCCCATTGACTTCTCTGGGCTCGGCGGCATCTGGGATGGACCACCACACTGTGGAAACATGTATTGTCGTCAGATGAATCAGTATTTCAGGTATTTTTGGGAGAAATGGATGCCGTGTGCTCCGGACCAAAGAAGAAAAGAATCATGCAGGGGTGACTTTCCCAAAAGCTTCGTTGCGCTACGTAGTTCGTTATCAAGCACGTACAAATGTTTGTTAATTAACGAGCCTTTCCCGAAACCCTTCGTAGTTAACGTAGTTCGTTAT
>JAODKN010000001.1:36965632-36976797 GCA_026774425.1 Petrocephalus zakoni
AAACCTACCATTAAAATGATACTGTTCTGAGACTTTTCATTTCTTTGTCAATGGACAAACTCACAAAATCAGCGAGGGGTCAAATACTTATTTCCTCCACTGTATATGTGTGTATATATATATATTTTTATCTGCACATTATAAAAAATATATATGCATTTACTATATATATATACATGAATATACGTAGATTCAACTGACACTATACAAGACAATTTTATGAGGCGTAGGTTGATGCTTTTAGTATTGAAGTTGCATTTGTGTCAATTTGTGTTGTTTTGAGCCTTCACCTGTATTTGTTATTAGCTATTGCATTTGTTTTCATTATAATGCCCATTATGATTTTTTTTCCTTTGAATCTAATTATACTTTCCCTCTGTGTTTTCTCATTTGACATCCTACATAAGTAACAAGCTTTATGCACACATACAGTACGTACATTGCGTCAAGCCCATGTAGATGCATGCAGGCTGCAACATACATAAACTGTCTGAAATTGTTAGCATCTAAGAGTCAACTGTACCCCTCTGGAGAAAAGCTATCCCAAAATGAACCTTTCAACAATGAGAGACAGATGAAAGACGAGTGAAATGTCACATGGTGGGAGATTTCTGCCTACCAGTCGGAACACAACTCACTGAATACAAGGCTGCAGTCAAGCGTGACATTGTGTTATCATGCCTTACTGGGTGAACCAATTTTTAAAATGAGTTTGGCTGGCTGCCACCAGTTGCTGAATACACCAGGCTACTAAGACTGTGCTGCACATGTCGAGTGTTTTACGCTCCTTCATCATGAAGGAATCATTTCCACCCCCCCCCCAAAAAAAAACAGGAAACAAAGAAGCATGACTTTTAGATATCAAAAGAAGTTAATCAGGCAAAATAAACCTGTGCCTACCTTTCAATCAATACCTCATCTTCATCTGGCTTGATCCAAACCCAGCAGAGAATCTGCAGATGGCTACTTCAAACTGGGCACTCGTTCTTGATCTCTGCTAATCATATTTACACAGTATGTAATGAAGATGTCCAATCATTTGATTGCTTAATCTGTGGGTCTCCCTCCTGAGTGTAACAGCTGCAGCTAAGAGAGATATTCCCGTGATAAAAATGCAACTGGTGTGTGTTTCAATGTAAAAAAATGTTGGGAAAACTGGCGCTGTTTTGGAGACAAACAAGAATATTGCAGCATTGTGCGTGTGGACATCAAAATCAATGCACAACTGACTGGGGTCTATAATGTCCGCTGATGTGCTTTTGTTTCCCTTGGTTGCTGTGAAATCTATACAGATGATGAATATGTATATCTTTGTTCATGGCAGATTACCAGCAGGGCATGTCCACACTCCTAACAACAGAAAACAAGGAACCACAATGACAGCAATCCTGTCATACATTCTACATTGTTAGAAAGAAGTGACTAAAAGTCGTCAGGGAAAAAAGGAACCTAATCCAAAATATGTTTTTAAAGATGATTTACAAATCCTAAATAAAATTTGTATGTTTCTTCTTTTATCCTTCTCGGTTTTTTTCTTTGAATTTGGATCATTCGTCCTTATGGATCTTATGATTCTTTGAAGAAAAAAAACATGCATTCTCCAAATACACATGCAATTATTTTAAGGTAATTACTTCACTTATAAAAATTCACTTAAAAAAAAACAAACAGACAAACTAATGTTCAAAAACCCATTGTCTATGTATGAGCTATTAGACAAGGTAGCTGAGGGAAAATAAGAACCAATATTTTATGCAGCTAATCTCCTGATCACCAAATAGATATAATATTTTCTTAAGTTTTCTTATAATTGGGCTCTGTAAGGGTACAGAGCATAGCTGGCACTGACTGGAACTGTTCCCCTAAGCACACAGTGCAGGGTAGGCAGAACAGTATAACATTTTACAACAGTTACTACAAAATATGACATGCAATTTACTTGCTTGGTCAAAAATATTCACTGACACTTGCTCAGATAAAGCCCCAGCATTCAATTTCATGATAAGGTTGGATATACGATGGCTTATTAGCAGATACCCAAACTTCTGTACAATCATATGCTGTAGCTCCCTAAAAGGGTGGGAACAAAATCTTTTGCAAGTTTTTTTCCAGGAACAGGTTCAAACTGCCTCACGTTTAATTGTATAAGTGATTACTGAAAACAGATGAACCATAAGCCAGACTCTAAAGTAGTCAAAGATGAGAGATATTGTACTTTGAAAGCCACAATACTATGCAATGGGAACCCATAAAGCATCCAGTAAAAACTGCACATGACCACCTAGTACATAACACTTAGGATTCAGAAGCTAATTTCTGCCATGAGTAGTTTATGCTACCTAAAAAAGAAGGGGGATCTCTGGGAAGGTCTGTATTATTTACTCACTAAATTATTGTTTCCACGGGGTATTTTATAGGATGTCTTATTTTCTCCCAGGAAGACTTGACCCAAACAATGTTTACATCAATCCCCATCACCCAGGAGTTATGCTATCTTACCAGCTCCTGCCCAGAATGACAATTTTTAATTTGTCCTACATCCATCCAAATTTTGGCGTCACCTTAACTCATCCCCCGTTTACCCTGAAGAAGAGAATTAACAAAAGAAAAACCTCATGTCCTTTTTCCTGGATTCAAACAGCCTGTCCCACATAATGGCTCATTTGTTTTTAAAAATAGTCAATAACACACAAATATTGTATACCCAAATGTGTTTTTATAGCTTTGTTATATGGACATAAGGTATGTGAAAAACAAATTCACACTCTTGCTGCCAGTACTTCAGTTGCATGTAATGCAACAGTAAACATTCAGTTCTCTATGAGCAAACAAACCATCTCAGCTTCTGCTGAGTCTAGTGTACATCATTAAATGGACCGCTAACCTAGTGCCGGCACCACTCTTCTGTGCATCGCTAATGGCTAATTTTACTCCAGGACCACTGTGGCCAGAATCTCACTGCAATTAGACTTAATGTTAAACCCCATTGAAGGTCATGGATATTCTGTAAAGAGAAAGGGACACAAATTAACCAGAAGCCATACTCGGCAGCTGTCCAGGGAGGCGTCGACAAGTCTAACAGAGCCAGGCAATTAAAAAGACATGCCTCAGTACACCCTTCATGTTCACAGCAAGGCACATTATTTATTTTTTTAATTATTATTATTTTTAAGAGTCAAGTCCCAAGTACTGAAAAAACATTTTTTCAATCAATTTTCCTTTAATTAGAGAACTTTCACTCAGCCATATGATACTGGCATCTTGGAGATATTCTTTTGAAGGGAATTAGGCTTTATAACCCCAACAGAAAAATCAACATTCAAAGATTTCTACTGTCTTACACACACACACACACACACATTTCTATTCCAATCTTAGTGAGGACCATGCATCCATTTCTATGGGAAAAACCCTAATCCTAATCACGACACCCTTAACCCCTACCCAGGCCTAACCTTAACCATAAATAACTAAAGAAAGTAAAAGACTTCTGGCATTCACAAAATAGATGAACTCACTAGCCACGTTTTGTGAGGATTTGCTATACCTGTCAAGTCCTTTGCTTCTCACAAGCATAGCAAAACCTGTACACATACACACTGTCCTGTCCTGCCCTGCCTGACCCTCCTGTCTCTTCCCTGGCATGGCTCTAACAAGCCACGCCTGGTGCTCATTAGCCTCATCTCTCATTCCTGTCCTCCTGTTGATCACACCCAGCTGCCTCCTGTCTGTTCCCTCGTTATTCCAGTATTTAAGTGTTTCCGAGTCTAGTGACCCCCAGTTGTGTCACTGAAGTCATGTTGCCCTGTTATCTGTGCGGTAGCCTCCATTTTTCAAACCCCTGTGATCCCATTTGTTTACTTGTGCAGTTTCTTTAATAAACTCCCATTTACTTGTCCCAATACCTACTCTTGTGTCCTCCATCATGTCTGAGCATGATTTGCACTTTGAGTGTCTCATAAACATGAATAAATTATTAAAATGCACATGATTTTTTAAAATGGAAAATGCTATTTGATGAAAACAGTTTCTGCTACACTGCTGTGGAATTCCCAGAGGAAAGTAAGTAAAAATCCAGAACACAATTTTGCTTCAACCTACCAGTTGAGAACCATGTGACTGGGATTCTTTATACTTAACTAGTAGGTTGAAACAAAATCCTGGTTTGGATTTTTACTTTCAGGACCTGAAATGTCCACCTCTGGGAATTCCATGTGAGACACAACAGGAGTGGCTATTACCATCTCTTGTTTTTCCTTTTCCTGAACAGGAACAACATAATGAAAGACGGATACAAGGGTATTGCCTCTCCTTGCATTGAGAGTATGGTTATCTGAGCAAGCAGTATCTCACAAAAATAAAACAACTGGGGAAACCTGTTCCGTAATCATTTAACCACTACATTAATTTCCAGAAGAGAAAGATCTCACAATGTGCAAGGAAAAAAACAAAATAGGAAAAACAATTAACAAATAGCAACAGGATACTTTGGGATGACCGTCCATTCATTTCTATGGGAAAACCATAATCCCAAGCACGGCACCCTTAACCCTTATCCAGCCCTAACCTTAACCATAAGTCACCAACCCAAATACAAGACTTTTGGCATTTTGATTGCATTCACAGATTTTTATAAAATTGAGGTCATGCAAACCTGAAAGAATGTCCCCAAAAGTAAGGAAGTTTCAGGTTTTACCACACTTTGGGGACATTTTGGTCCCCAAATGTGATCTATGCAAACCTACCTCCACACACACACATACATACACACACACACACACACACACACTATGTTTCCAAGTACTGGGACACCGGCCTTTACACACGCTAAAACTTTAATGGCAACCCATTCTTCATACATGTGCATACATGGCTGTAATGTGCAGCTATAACAGCTTCGACTTTTATTTGCTTTCCACAAGGTGTTTATGGGAATTTTTGACCATTCTTCCAGAAGAGCATTTGTGAGGTCAGGCACTGATGTTGGAGAAGAAGGCCAGACTCGCAGTTACTGCTCTATTTCGCCCCTAAGTCATCCTATCGGGTAGAGGTCAAGGCTCTGTGCAGGCCAGTCAACTTCCTTTGCTTTGTGCACTGGTGCTGAAACTTTGCATTGCACTTGGTGATGAAAGGCTTGGCATGGAAACTCATTCCATGAAGCTCTCCATGTACTGTTCTTGAATCTTGGATATAATCTAAAGCCCATACAAAGTTTGGGGGTCTGTAGCTATTGGAGCTGTAGAAAGTTGGTGACTTCTGCACACTGTGTGCCTCAGCATGCATTGTCCCCACACTGTGATTTTACGTGGCCTACCACCTCAATTTTTGTTGTTCCCAGTTGTTTCCACTTTGTTAAAATAGCACTAACAGTTAACCGTGGAATATTAGTACTGTAACAAGGAAATGAACTTGCACAGGTGGCATCCTATCACAGTACCACACTTGAATTCACTGAGCTCCTGAGAGTGATCCATTCTTTCACAAATGTTTGTAGAAGCAGTCTGCATGCCTAAGTGCTTGATTTTATACACCCGTGGCCATGGAAAAGATTGGAACACCTGAATTCAATAATTTGGAGGGGCGGCCCAATACTTTTGGCAATGTAGTGTCTATATATACCTTAATATACGTTTCTCTTATAAAAAAGTTGGCTTACCTCAACAAACCACTTAGATCATGGCACCTGATATTCCTTTTTGAATTTCCATTCCCTACTAATCTGTTTTCCCAATAAATGATACTTAACTGGTTTAGCACTGCATTTGATTTTACATTAGAAAGTTCCAAGACTGTCAACAGCATAGATTTCCTAGGAGTGCTCTAAAGAAGCATGTTGGTCATACAGGTACAATAAATATCTTCTCTTACAAAAAGGTGTTATGACCAGTAAGGGCCTTTTATCAAAGCAAGTTCTACAGAAAATGTCTGCACAGTGTCCCATAAATGAAAATTATGTGGACACTCCGTTTCTGTCATTTTATGAGAATTTCCAGAGACAGACTGTCACTTGGGATAATTTGCTCTCATAATTATGCACACCATGAAATAGTACATGACAAATACAGGGTATGGATTTGGGATTTGTTGATTTCTGTCAAAAGAAAAGCGAGTGGTACATTTTTTTTCTTTGGGAGCTGTGGGGCTGGTGGGTATAAGATCTCCATTCTCTTCTGTTTATACTTTGTCAAAGAGGTTGGAGCCCTGCTCGGACCCCTTGCTGATTGTAATCTTCTCAGAGAAATCACAAAACATTTGGTTGTTATTACCTGGAGTGAGCTAATATATAAGCTGACTTAAATAGGGGTGGAGAAAGGCCCACTGAGCTCTATTCGACATAAACCAGGAGTAATTGACTCTTCTGAGAGCTACCTGACAGTCACATTCACATACGTATCATTGAGTTAAACTCTGGCAAGAACATATTTTGAACAACCACCATGTTGTATATAATATAGTGCAATTATGAAATGATATGGCAGATTTGACAAAAGAATAACATGCATTTGCATAAGCCTAGAGTGATTGTTATTCTGCTCCTCCAGCAAGTTAATATTAGATTCATTTTCAATCATATCTTGAGGTGATTCATCTTGTAAATGAATCACAGTTTCAATATTGTCTTTTATTGTGCAGTTGTAGGCAAGTACTATAAATACTACAATACTATAATATTAATAACAAACACAGTTCTCCAAATTAGGAGCACTGTGACCCTGCATTCATGGATTAAATTAGAATTATAGAAGAGGGGGAGCCCTGTCATTAATGGGGAGGATGGTATTTAAATGCAAATAAGTAAAAGAAAAGACAAACATACAAAAAAAGAACAAATAAATAAAGCACAAAATGAAGGTTGACAAAATTGAAGAACAGCTTTATTATTTCTATGACATTTTAACTCCAAATTGACTTAACAAATGTGCATAAGCCTAATAATGTCCCAGTTTCAGAATCCATTCAAGTGAAATAGAGCCACACTTCAGACCGTTTAGCTTGAGGCATTTTAACCATGTTTAAGGTAGCTACTAGCTAACAGTAGGTGTCGGCTGCTCAGGCATTTAAGTGGCACTGAAATCAGGCATCGAATCTGAGTTGTAACACGATCCAGTAAATACCGCAGAGCTGTTACAAATTAAAAAATGGAAAAAAATATTTTATATGTTATTTTATATGTAATATGTTATATGTTAAAAATGTTATACAATTAATGGTCATACTGTCATGATCAGCCATGCCCTGTGTGTCTTTTGCCTTGTTTCCTCCAGGCATGACGTAATTAGCCACACCTGAGGCTTGTTTAGTTTTGCCTTGTGTTCCAATTCCCTTGTTAACCAAGCACACCTGCCTTGTGTCTGTTCCTTGATTGGTTCCCTATATTAGTTTATTTCAGTCTTGTGATCCCTGTCTGGTCATTGTCAATGCTGCTCATTGTGTTCCTCCTTGTATGTACCCTTATCCTGGCAATAAACGCCCTCTTGAGGGGTTTTCGTATTGACAGCCTGCATCTATGGTCGTTCCTCTCCACGCGACATGACACATACAAATGATTGCAATTGCATGATTTAATTGTTTTTCTGATCATTTTATAATAGTATTATAGAGTTTTATTATAGATCATACATTACACATTATAGAGCAAACAACAAAGATGCCTTCCGACAAGTCATCCAGCTAAGCAAGAAATCCAGCTTTGTTGTGTTGATCTGGTTGGGTTATGAAAATGTTAAGAAACAAAGCGGTACAAATCACACACACGTAAAATAAGCCATGAAGTGTAACTCTGAGCATGAGCAGATACTTGTGTAACTGGTATGGATCGGCTCAGAAGCATAATGAGATGATATAATCAAATGAGCGCCAGTCCGATATAACTACAAAACGACATGGAAACAATGATCACTGTGATCAATGAAATCACTTCTGTTTCATGTATTCATACATGATTATAGCGATAATGGAAAATAAGCTCAGTCATTTCAAATAATCATGATGTAATTATGTAATGCACCACAATGATGTTTTGAGCTTGATCTCGACTAGTCAATGATCACACTGGTGACACAGATAAGAACACAACGCAGTCGTAGAATGGATGCAGGCGACTGTTCTTTTATTAAGGGTAAAGGGTGTCCAGATTGGTCTTCCTTGCTTGCTCTGCTTTTTACAGTGTATGATGTGCATGGACGCAGTAATTTCTTGTTTCTTTTTGCCTGAGATGTCAGATTTTAAGTGAAAATTAACCAGGAAGTTAGTTTTAGTCTTTGCTTTATTTCATCACCTTTTAGCTTTTGTGTGTGTGTGTAAGACAGTAGTTTGCTGGATAATATGGTTTAACGCGACATATATGTTAACGGAGAATTAACATAAGGTATATGTATGTATAATGTAAGGACTGAGTCACTTTCAAATTGTATTTTTTTCAGGCTTTTGGCTTTTTGCTCTAGGGGCATGGCATCAACTGAGATGGCTATGGATTAATGAGTGACATTGCTGCCTTCATTATCAGCTTGCGCTAGATACCAATTTCCAAAGCCATAATGATATCATATCTTTCATTCATTAATGTAGAAAATGTAGTAGTAACATCCATAAATCCAAACAGTGTCCTTGGGATTGGTACATTTACTAACAGGGTCTTTTAGGTTTCAACTGTCGACTTAGTCATAGACAGTCACTTAAATAAAAATTTGTTAGCATTTCAATATGGCGTCCAGCTCTAACTGTGCACTTTCGTTTTGTTTGTATGAATAATATGACACCACGCAAACTATGCTGATCTCAGAAACTAGTATTAAACTCAAGTAAATCATTTTTTAATAATTTTATTTGCTGTTGTCAAGACTGGGTAAACTAGGAATAGAGTGGGAAAAGATAGATTGGTCATAGAACTGATTCAGACAATACTTATCAATTGTTCCCAAGGGGTGGAGCTTTGAAAATCTGTGTTTGTGTCTGACTGGCAGAAGTCTCCAAAATGCTTTTATTGCTGTGAGCGCAAATTTGTTTACAATAAACGTTTGTTTATCCATGAAAAACTTTTAGAAATTGGTTTGTGTTTTTTGGTTAGCATCTTGCGACTGTCAGGAGTTAAACTAGAACATGTGTAGGCATGTTTGTGCAGGATGTTTGGGTGTTTTTAAGCATCACTTTTCTTAATTTTAAAAAGGGGGGGCCAAGGGCTACAATATTAAGTAATGCATGGATTACTTCATACACGTCTTAACATGGACCTTTACCGTTCACTTTGAATTTTTTATAAAATTTTACGACATTAAGAAAAGATTACTGTTAGTTAACATTAAAAGAGACAGAACTGTGTTTGGTATGATTCGAGTCGGACATAAGGAGGCAGAGCTGGGCTCCGCGGGGCTCTGTCTGAATTTAATCCTTGCCTGTACTGGAAAAAGGGCTAGAGAAGATGGACTAAATAAGTTCCCTGCAAACAAACATGACCACTCAGTAATTGTGAAAATAACAAAAACATATATAATCCACAGATGGCAACATGGCAGTATTAACTGGCACAGGAAAGCAAGGTTTTAAGCATGCAATTATTTATTCCCAGTGGTGAGGCATATGTTGAACATAGGAGGTATGAATGTGTCATTGTTCAGAAGGTGCGGTGAATATCTTATCCACCCTCTACATATTTGTGGTGCTCCATTAAAATGAGAGTATATAACAGTCCCTCTCCTGCTAGCGACTATGGAAGAGTAATTAAGTCTACTACATGAGTTACCAATGACAGGCATAGGGTGAACAATGTCATGTCAAGGGTTAGTAGAAAGGGTCAGAATGCTCCGGTCGGGACTGATCATGTCCTACATTGACCTTATAAAGATGGGGCATGGGCAAGACCAAGTTGCTAAATTCCCCTCCCATTCATTGAGAGTCACTTCTGCATCAAATTTGGAATTCTTGGCAAATTTTGGAATCTTGGCATTGTGTTTTCAAATGTCCACATAAAAAAACAAGGCACGATTTCTTTCTTCTGGTACCCCATATCAGATGTTAAGTAGAAAATATACAGACAAATACAGCAACAAATATAATCAAAGCATACCTCCTTTCATAGCTACGATAAAAGAATAAAATGGGAACCATAAAATTAAAGGTAAAATCAAATTCTTAATTTGACATAAGTTTTTTGAATGCCATTTATCATTAGCTGAAAATTAAGTAAGACCACAGCGACAACAGAAATATGATATAAATAACATTATGGCATCTAGGCTGGCATAATGAGGCCCTAATTACCAGTGATTTCTTTCTGAAAATGTCAAGTTGATAGCATAATTAACGAATACTTCAACCAGGATGTTCTTTGGGAGGAACATAATTCATGATGTGTTGTATATTAAAAGTGAACATGTAATATTGTTTTCATTTACACTTCAAGTAACATGGATGCTGTCATGTCGCGGAGGGAAGGAACGACCCAGGATAGAGCAATCAGGGAAAAGCCCCTCAAAGGGGTGTTTATTGGTGGTTTCAGGAAAGTGAAAACGCAATGACCAATGAAAATCACGAGACTAGGACAAACTAATAAAAGGAGTTAATCAAGGAACAAACACAAGGCAAGTGTGATAGGTTAACAAGAGGAGAAATACACGAGGCAAAACTAACAAGACTCAGGTGTACAGTAGATAATACAAAAGCACGGCTGAAGGAAAACACAAGGAATACACATGCAGGGCGGGGTTGGTTATGACAGACATTAGCATCAGCATGTTTTCTTTTCATAAATCTTTTTCATATGGCAACGAAAGTTCTCAGTAATGAAAAATTTATTCCGTATTTTAGCCATTAATTTGCCTGTGTTATATTTGCTTTCCGCATGTTGTTTTCCCCTGTGATACATATATATAGTATGTGTACAGCTTCATCATTGCCACACCAACACACAGACATATATACACACACATGCATATAACATGTATACGTGTATATGTATAAACACACACACACATACTGTATGTTTCTATATATACTCATGGACACAAATATATTTCTATATGTATACATTTATATATGTTTTATATGAATACATATAATGTATATTTATGAATTCATATATGTACACTCACATAAAGGATTATTAGGAACACCATACTAATACGGTGTTTGACCCCCTTTCGCCTTCAGAACTGCCTTAATTCTACGTG
>JAODKN010000001.1:36981487-36994779 GCA_026774425.1 Petrocephalus zakoni
TCCATCAGTGTGTCATTGTGGGTTCTGACCATCCATGCCATTTGCCTTCCCACATGTCCGGATGGTGCCCGGGGTGGCACGTAAAAAAGTGTGATCGCCGCACCTTTGAATAGATTTTTACGTCGTGATGGCTGCATGAAAAGTCTGGAGACCGGGTTGTGCAGCTGTAGAAGTTGTTGAGGATTTTGGTTGACATACCAAACTTCCTCAGCCTCCTCAGGAAGTACAGCCGATGTTGAGCCTTCTTGACCAACTGTGTGGTGTTCAGTGACCAGGTGAGGTCCTCACTGATGTGAACACTCAGGTACTTAAAGCTGCTCACTCTCTCCACTTCAAGCTCCTGGATGAACAGTGGCTGATGAGGCCTCCTCCTCTTCCTCATGTCCACTATCATCTCCTTTGTCTTGTCCATGTTGTGGGTGAGGTTGTTGTCCTCACACCATTACACCAGATCGGCCACCTCTCTCCTGTAGGCCACTTTGTCCCCTCCTGTGATGCGACCGATCACTGCGGTGTTATCCATGAAAACCTGGATGATGTTGTCTTTGTGGAAGATGACACAGTTGTGGGTGAACAGGATGTAGAGGATGGGGCTGAGAACGCAACCCTGTGGGATGCCAGTGTTTGTGGTGATGCTGGCTGAAGACCTATTTCCGATCCTGACAGACTGAGGTCTGCCAGTCAAAAAGTCCAGGAGCCAGTCACAGAGGGTGGGGTGCAGGCCGAGTGTGGTCAGTTTGTGGATGAGTTTGTGGTGGATGACCGTGTTGAAGGCGGAGCTGTAATCAACAAAGAGCATCCTGATGTAGGAGTCTTTGTTTTCTAGGTGAGAAAGGGAATCGTGAAAGGCAGCAGCAATGGCGTCTGATGAGGACCTGTTGGGCCGGTAGGCATACTGCAGGGGGTCCAAAGTGTCTGGGATGTTACTCTGGATGTAGGCCAGCACCACTCTCTCAAAAAACTTTGCGATGATTGGAGTGAGTGCTACTGGTCTGTAGTCATTCATGTAAGTGGCTGTGCTTTTCTGAGGGGAGGGGGAAAAAGGTTGAAACAGGTGGGAACAGTGCTCTGACTGAGTGAAAGGTTAACATCAGCCAGCTCGTTAGCACATGCTTTGAGGGCCCACCCAAGGATGTTGCCTGGTCCTGCTGCCTTGCGGGAGTTTATCCTCCTCAGTGCCTTATGTACCTGGTCTGTTGAGACTGTTGGTGGGGGGGGGTCGGGTGGTCTGGGAGGGCTGAGTGTATGCATGCCTCCTCTCTGTGCTGTGCCTGGGGGTCTCAAAGCAGGTGTAGAAGGTGTTGAGATCATCCAGCAGGCTGCCTGCAAAGCTGATGGTGTTGGTGGTGGCCCTGTACTCTGTGATGTGCTGCAGGCCTTGCCACATCCGTCCGGGGTCAGCAAAAGAATAGAAGCCATCCCGCTTCTCTCTGTACTGCCTCTTGGCCACCGTGACGGCTAATCCAACTCATTGCCTGATCTAAATGCAAGAGAGTGAGTATGCAGCATTTGTCGTACCTGACAGTTAATCTAGGGCTTCTGGTTGGGGAACTTCCTGTCTTGTGTGGTGGGCACAATATTGTCAACACAAGTACTAATGTATCCAGTCACGTACTCAGTATAGTCCTGACAGAATAGTCCTCCATAGTGGCTGCAGTTTTGAACACATACCAGTCTGTCTGAGAAAAACAGTCCTGCAGGATGCTCTCAGTCTCTGGGGTCCATAGTTTCACAATATATGAGGACTCTTCCCAATATATAAGGACTCTTCCCAAGCAGATTAAAGTTATTGCAGGACAAAGTACATCAACATATATTATAGTGTAAACAGTAAGTAACGGCAGCCAGTAATTACAGAGGGTGAAGATCAGCAAATTGTCAAATGTGATTTAAGATCAGTAACACATCTAATAGCGTTTCCACATTGTTAACTGCTCCAGCCCACCCATCAGACACCCCATACATTTCTGTGCTTTTACTGTGGGCCTTTTGATAAATGGCTGAGCTGCAAAGGAGGCCTTCTAGGCTGTGAAGTGTGGTCAAATAAGAGCTTTTATTTTACTTCATTAGGCTGTTAAATATGAGCCGATGCTGAACCGAGTCTGGCCCACTCCTAGGTAATGGTAACAAGCTCAGTGCATTGCAAACAGCCCTTCCTTTTAGCCTCTCACCTCCTATGGCCAGGAGATGATAACAAAATAAAATTAGAGCAAGGCTGACAAGTCAAAATGTGTGGGTCATCTTGTAGAAACACTTTTGGTGTTTAAAATAATGCTAAAATCACTGAATGTGGCTATGATGGGGTGCTAAAAAATGTTTAACTGTCTCAGAAATGAAAAGATAATATGTAATAATAATAATCATTACTTAGATTTCATTAAGTTCACCATTCTACAAACCATTCCATCAATACATCTTCCAAAACCTAGTATCCAGTTGGGAGTCACAGTGAGCCTGGCACCTATCCCAGTAGGCACAAGGCAGGGGACACTCAGGACATCATGCCAGCCCATTCCAGAACACATATTAATATAATACATCTGTTTTGTGTACTTTTTCAACCATAGAACTTCCACTTATTGCGGCTGGCCATCAGAAATTGCTACTCGAGGTATTTGATAACTGACTATTCTCTGTGGTCATGGACAAGACCATTAATCTTGCAGCAATAAAATGAAATCAGGGTGGAATAAGATGGAAGCTTGGCACCAGCGCTGATACGTCAGAGACTTCAAGGTAGCGAATGGCGTAAAGCAGACATGCGGAATAACTTTGAATGTATCTGGCTGGAACTTGAGGAATCCCACACTCCCCCACTCCACCCCCATTCGGGGCACTTTAATCAAATCCTTTTGGAACTAAAATCCCAACATAATTCACCAATTATATAATGTGTCGTCCTTGTATGCTTAGTGTTTGATTTTTCATCTCTACCACTTATCACTTTCCCTGACGTCAATAGGTGGTCATCTGGGGGAAAGATATATTGTCAATGTGCAGTTTTCCTTTATTACTCTGTCTTATTGTGTGAAGGGGGGGGGGGTTAGTTGGGAATGTGTCGAAATACACCCAAAAACAGACCTTAGCCCCAGCAAGCTGGTTAAAGAAATGAGCATCCCTGCCTCCAGTTTAAATGAGGAAAACAATATGCTCATTATCAGTCCAGTTGGGCCACCCGTTTATACAAAACCTTGCAGGCATTGTAATGGACTCTCTGGCACCCATTAGATTTCACCCTCAATGGCAAAAACATGAGAAAATCTGCAGCTGAGAAAATGAAACTGCTAAGGGTTTGAGGGGGTGAATAATTCTTTGACAAAACTATGGAGGGATATCTCATGTCCCTTAAGGACAGGTTCTGTAGGTTTTGATTAAGATTATTTGAATCAACATAGCAGCTAGAATAGTGTAAAGGAAAAAAAATTATAATTATAATCGTAGGCTGTTTTGGAAGCATAGCCCATCACAGGGAGCTAGGTAAGAGCAGAACCTCTGATCAACAACCCATCTTTCTACGTGGAAAGATATTGACTGCAGCTTAGACTGAAGAGGCCCTTCTGGTATGAAAAGAAATGTGCGATCCTCTCCTACATACATGCCCCTTAGTTACTTCATAACTAACAGAAGGTGTGACCCTCACCTACTCAGACAACCCCATAAGGGAGCTCACGCCTGAAGGAGCCAAGAGCTGCACAGCTGTTTAATATAAATACGGTACAACTCCCTCTCCTGTAGTGTTTGGTCTTCTTTCACAGATAATTCCCCCAAGCATGATGGTGTAGATATAGTCAAAAGATAGCTATCACAAACTCTGTGGCAGGTTGAGTCCCCTTATGGTGTCAGAACTTCATTACCATATCGTCATCCCTTTCGTTTGAGACCATCACTGTTTTTTTTTGTTTTCTTTTTGTTTCTTTTTTCTCAAGAGACATAATACCGTCAGGTATAACTTGGGAATGTGTTCCAACAAACATTGCACATTGGACATTTATGTGTGTCCTAGGATATTACTGATTTCCTGCATCTTCCTGCGTATATTTATTTTGCTATCTACTGTATACGATTAGCATTAGATTCAATAGCCTTAGTAAATTTATGATATCGGCCACACATAGACACTGGTTCTCAATGGTGAACAGAACCATATGAGGCAAGGACTGAAGGTGAGTTGAAAGAAAGTGTGGGTTGGAAGAAAAGGACAGAAACAGATGCCTTAGCATCAGCACAAAGAAAAACACAGAAAAGTTAAAACAGAGATCCAAAAAGGGTTAGGTGTGGCAAAGGCTCTGTATCAGGGCAAGCACATGTTTGCTGGACTTGAAAGAAACAGAACATTGTTATCATGGGGTTGGTAATAAGGCACAGATGTGAATGGATTGACTTTCAACATTGCCCACGCTGGGATATCCAACTCGCCATCTTACACCTACGTTCTGCTCTTAATTATGTAACATAATCAAAAATTCCTATTTTTCTTTAAGCAATTTCTTAACATTTGATAGTAACCCAATGTCTCAAATGAGAATGACCTCCACTGGCCACAATCTGACTAGCTTGCTCTCCACACTGCATTAATTAATCCTTCTGTTAAAAGCACTTTCAATTGTGCAGTATTTTAAAATTCCTTTTTTTAATGTGGTACCTGGATATTTAACAATGTGTATTTGCTTAGTACTTGGCTCAGGCTTGTAGCAGAAGCTTCCATCCTAAAATTGGAGCTTTTCAGCCAAATGTGCCATCCCTTTACCCTCATGCCATCTACCTCTTTAAGGTGCAATAAAGAGGTATGTGAAAGCCCAGCATGGCTCTCAAAGACATGAGCTGGCCATGCCTGCCTTGATTTGAGAAAAGGAGCTCTGCGGGGGAGCATGATGGAGCAGGGGATGGAAAGAGTGGATCATTGCTTATGATTCTAGAGGCCAAGGGATGAATAATGCCTTTGCACAGCAGTGTGCACACATAGAACACATCTTGCGCCTCTCTGATAATGGGAACAGACGTACCATGTTGGAAGGCAATTAATCTATCTTTGATTACATTATAATGAGAGTTCATAGAGATTCTGTGTCTTGGTCACTTGTTTTGGTTTAAATCAGATTGCAGTTTAGAATCCAGCCCACGTCCCTCTTCCAGGCCTAACTAAATCTAGACCGTTATCTCACTAATAGCGTTTCCAAGAATATCCTCGCAAACGATGGTAATTACTTTGCAGAAACTTTGTAACTGAGACAACATTGCTGCATACGTACGACAGCGGTATTGGGACTAAACAAGGAAGACTGGGGATTAAACGTCTTTATGTCATATCATATTATGCTAATAGGTTCAGCAATGTTTTATGAGCAAACAGTGAAGCAAAATAGTGCCATAAAATGCAAGTGCCACAGAGAAATACTGATGCACACACAGCCTGGTTACATTAATTTTTGTATTCATCAGCCAATTTATTTTTATGTTCATTTGTTTATCATTTATTTTAAGAAGGCCTGCATCATGCATCGTTTTAGTGGTATCCGGTGGGCCGGATGGCTAGTATTTCTCTATAGTATTCAACCCCCCCCCAGTTATGACCTCTAGGCAGCCCTTTTAATGTCACCAATGACGGTGCCAATTTGCCATAAGGAGCCAGACGTGTGCGATAACTCCCCTGGCACCATTTAAAACAGACAGAAGTCCATTCTTTATGCAGTTTGATGGTTAAAATTATAAGACTTTTATGATTATGATTTACAATGCCATTTACATACTTCTGTGCCTACCCAATTCATTTGTCTTCTAAATAGATGCCAAACTGCAGAATTCATACATCCCACATGAGTTTCTGCTATCCATCTTAACACCCCATGTCCCTATACTATTACAAAAATATCTGCTGGATGACAGGTTAAATTTATATTTTGTTCATAATACAGTGTGCATAGCAAACAATTTTAGCTGTACTGTCACAGAGTCCAGCATTACCGTTATAAAATCACATAAAATGTGAATGAGGCTACATGTCATTTCCCATCAATGTCAGTTCTCCAGCCCGTCACACTGTCCCAGGGACCACTTGGTCCATAGTCAAGGAGAACCTTCAGATCCAGCAGACCGTTGTGCCAGGAAGACAAGCTGCGATTGATAGCACCTGCCTGCTTTCAGCTTTTCTCTGACAGCCACAAAAGAGCACCAGGTCTCTTTAACTGACGCTTGTCATAAATCAGGCACAGAATGATCCACAGAAGAGGGCTTGTCAGTCTGGTTCATAACACTCCTTTCACTTTTTTAAAGTTTTTCAGGGAACTTGATTCAAACCAAAGCATTTTTTTTAATTATTAATTCATTTTATTTTATTTTTTGCAATAGGAAAATGGCCAAAAAAAATGTTGGTCCGATGCAGAGGGGGTGCTGGGACACTATTGAGGAAATGCAGATCATATTATGGAAGCTTTGGTGGAAGTACCCTGCGGTACATCTCTCTGTAACACCTAACTGGAATACAAAGCACTGTCGATCTATATCAGAGAAAACTGTTCAATGCTGAAAATTGAAAGGAAGATGAAATAGTCTGAAATTAAAATAAATTCCACTTTAAAACACAATTTCCATGCTTGTCCATCCATGAACAGTGGATTTCAGATAGGGACACACTGATCCCCTGCCTGATATCACACTGGTTTTTAACTCACGTAATCATTCCAGCAGTTTAACATCCACACTGTTTCAGTGGCTACAGCACTAACTGCCACTGGACAGTTATGTAATCTGTTCTCATTAGGGAAAAGAATAATAGGATAGCATTAAGATACAACGCCCTCCACAATTATTGTAAAGATGTGTAAAAAGCCTTAAAGTAAATTCCTTTTTTATTGCAGTAGCATAATTTCACGCTGAAATATTTTGAAGAATCTTACCTCTTATTTGAGTACATTTATTCACTGAAAAAAAACCCACATTAATAAATAATTGTTTATACCAAAATATCCAGTGCCACAATTATTGGCACCCCTAACAAGTCCTATAAAATAAATGTAACATGCCATTCAAGTAAGGCAGAGGTGTGTTGATCTTCATGAGTCTGGAAATGGCTACAAGAAAATAGCTACTCACCTAAACTTGCCCATATCTACAGTCTGAGCATTAATTAAAAAGTCTAAAACAACTGGTAGTATGACAAATAAGGCTGAATGAGGACCCAAGTTTATCTTGCTACCATGCACAGTGAGGCGGATGGTAATGGAGGTGAAATAATCTCCAAAGTTCACTGCTAGAGAACTGCAACAAACAGTGGCATGTTGGGGTCACCAAGTTTCCACAGCCATTAGACATTTATCTACATGCCAAAAGGTTGTTTGTGAGGCATGCCAGGAAAACTTTTATTGTCCTACAGTTACAAACGTAAACGTGTGGAGTTTGCTAATGGTTATTGGAACTTTAACTGGAACCGTGTGCTTTGGTAAGATGAAACTAAGATTGAGCTTTCTGGTAGCAAACACTGCAGGTGGGTCTGGCATAAAACATGAATATGCGGAAAAACACCTCATGTCCACTGTTAAGCATGGTGGAGGAGCTATGATGCTGTGGGCCTGTTTCTCTTCCAGTGGCCCTAGGAACCTTGGTGGAGTGCATGGCATCATGAATGCATTGAAATACCAGGATATTTTAAATAAAAATCTGAGGGCCTCTACCAGAAAGCTGAAAATGCGTTGTCACTGGGTCTTTCAGCAGGATAATGATCCAAAACATATGGCCAAATCAACTCAGAAATGGTTTATCAGACACAAAATCAACCTTCTTCCATGGCCATCTCAGTCCCCAGACCTAAATCCCATGGAAAACTTGTGTGGTGAGCAGAAGAGGAGAGTGCATAAGAGATGACCCAGGACTCTGGATGATCTAGAGAGATTGTGCAAAGAGGAATGGTCAAAGGTCCCTCTCTTTGTATTCTCCAACCTTCTGGAATGTTATAGGAGATGATTATGTGCTGTCCTACTGGATAAAGGGGGCTGTACAAAGTATTAAGAGCCAATAATTGTGACACTGGTGATTTTGTTATAAACAACAATTTTTTTAATGTGGGATTTATTTTCTAATGAATAAATGTACTCAAATAAGAGGTTAGATTCTTTTAAATTGTTCAGTGTGAGATTATACTACTGCAATATAAAATGAATTTATTTTATGGCTTTTTACATATCTTTACCAGGGGTGCCAATAATTGTGGAGGGCATTGTATGCACAGCTTCCCAGGTCTTCATCCTATTAGTCTGCTCATGTATGGATATGCGTATAAGTCCAGTGTTTATCTCTAATATTAAAGCAGATGATTAATGTGCTTTGAGTGTTTTGGTCAGCTGCATATTGTCATCAAATTGTTTTTATATAAGTGCTTTTTAGAAGAGCAAGGTAAGTAAAAAACAACCTAAAGCAACTTACTTCACAATAATAGTCAATGACACGTTGATGCAAGGCTGAGTCGGGAGTGATGCAGCTTGTGAAATGTTAAGCTCACAATAGTTTGCTCTTGCACATATTAAAGCACAAAATAATGACAAAAAAAAAGAACAGGCATGAGAAAAACCACTCTCTAAGAAGGAAAAGGACAGGATATTTCAGTCATTACCTGAAAAGACTTGTTGCTGCCATTTGTCACCTCACCCAAAAATGTCATTTACCAATTGCCTGAGAAGGTCTTGGCTGGTCTGATATTATTCCACTGAAATGGAAAACAAAGCCTTTGAGAGGTATCTGTAATTTATTCACTGAACTAATGCATTTTAATTAATCGTATCACTGATGATTTTTTCTTAATTTTTTGCATTTTTAAGCATAAAACCAGCATTGCATGCAGTACAAGGTGATGCAAGATCCAAGCTGTTACTTCCAGCCTCAGTAGTTACAAGAGAACATAAGAACATGAAATTATACTGGACTAATAGAGTAGAATAAAATCTAGAATAAGAACTAGATAATTAAAATAGGTAATATGGGAATTCTATAGATTTTGGCTTTAACGTGAGTAAAGGGCCATCTACTGAAATTTAAGAAAAAATGACTAATCAATTTGTAGTTCATAGGCTGGAAATGTATGCAAGAACTGCAGGCAATCTATATTTAAACATGGTCATAGACAGTAAGAGCTGAAGACGAAACAACTGGATATATATTCTCCAGTCTAATCTATATTTATAAGATTGATAGAATATATATATATATATATATTTAGATGTGTAGAGCAGGCTTATGCTATAGATGAAACATCTATTTGTTACACAAGTGAGTGGTTTCTGTAAAATAATGCAGAGGCCCGCTCACAACAAGAGGTGAAATACTGGGTTATGCTGGTGCTAAACACTAACTGCAGGATTCCAAGATATCTTAGCCTCCATTACAACAAATGGTGCTAATTGGCAAGTTTACCAAAAGCCTGTTCAATTTATTATGCTTGACGTTTAGTTAAAAGTTGAAAAATTTCCTGAAATCTTGTACGATTCTGTTCATTAGACCCAAAAGAGACCATATCAATCAAAATTATCTGGAAAAACAAGGAAGCTACTTAAAGGCTTACTTTATTGCGGGGGTGGGCAAATCCAGGGCCCCAGAGTCACAGGCTGTGCTGATATTTATTCCATCTCAGCTCTTTATTGCTATATTGAAGTCATTATTTGGACAGTACATTATTTGGATAGTAAATATATACATGCAATTTACTTCACCTGAAGTAAGTTGGGTGGTAATTGATAGCCACTTGTAAAATCAGCAGGACTGCAGTCAATGAGAGATTACTAATGCCTGTAGGTGCAAACCTACATATGGGTAAATAAACTTTAAAAAAACCCAGGTTCAGATCAAGTTTAAGTGAGCATAGTGATCATATTCTTACAGATTCTCTCGATTGCTTTGGAGCAGTTCTGAAATGACAATTAACATTTGCAAAACAGCAAGTGTAATCCCCACACCATAATGTCACTTCTGCACAGAACATCATTCCTCATTGCTTCACACAAATTTCCAAATGTTTTAGTAGATATATGAAAATGGTTTTGTATGATTGCCATGATTTGACACAATTTTCAGTTACTTTAACCTTGTTGGTAAAAGTGGACTATGTACAGTAGTTTTCCATTGTAATAATTATACACCCAAAACTATATACAGCTGCTCCCTGTATAGTCATATTTTATTTGGTGGATGGGTATTGTTACTCTTATTTTCATATTTTAAATGTTAGTTACCGACAGACAGACAGACAGAGATGTGTTAATGTACACCTTGGCCTGGTTAATCATGGCTTGCGCAATCCTCGTCAACTTTTCACTTTGGGGTAACAGCAAACATGACAGCCAAAGAACCAGACCATAGGCCCATCATAACACAAATCGCACACTGGGTAGAAGTGAAGAGTCTGTTCTGATAACAGAAGTGAGTGAGTTTTACTGGGGAATTCTATCCTTTCTCTTCTATGGGCGTCTGGATAGCTATCTGCAGAAGTCCCCGATCAGGACCTGTCAGTGGTCACATCAATTTCTTGTGGCTTGGAAAGAAGTGTACCTTTGGAGATGATCTTTACAGGTAACATCTTGTTGGCATTCTCACTGGATCAGTAGAAGACAGACTTGGAGTGGTGATAAATGACAACTACTACTATTTTTCTGTTCTTCGAAACCCATTTCTTAAATCACTACGCACTCTCCCCATCAAAAACTGTCACTATGGCAACAGAGGACAGCCTCTAGCACACCTTCGATTAACTGATCTTACGTATAACAGTCTATAATTGGAAGTAAACTAAATCAAATAAAATGACAAAATTTAAAGACAAAATATACTTTCTATAATTAAAATCTTGCAATAACTGCAAAGACCCCTACATTTCTGCTGTTCTGGTCCCAGTTCAATTTCATTCATGTTTACAATGTAAAAATGACATCTCCACAATGCCAGTCCCTCACCTGGCATTGGGAAGGTTTACACAGATAGTGACAGATGGGGTTTGGTATGAAGATGAAACTGATGTTTGTAAGAGAATTCAGTCCCCAGGCATGAACCCCTTGACATACTTTTGCTGAAAAACGAAAGGGAATTTGCCTTCTCCAAAACACAGAAGACAGTAGTCTTTGATATGTGGGAGGCCTGTGTCAACATGCAACACAGAGATAAGACAAGTATAAAATTCCATTAACACAAAAGCATGACAATTTTGTGGAAAGCAAGCTGTACAACATTAACTTGGTTTCCTTTTTGGCAGAATATGGGATTTGAGGGCATATGTACTACTGTAATATACAATGATAATCTATGTTGGTAGGTGGAGCTTAGTTCTGCTCATAGATGAAGATCTTCCCCAGTACTACATGCTTACACTTCATCCATTGTAGGCATCAGTGAACTGTAGCAAGATGTGGAATATAACCATAGTGCAATTACAGAATATCAGGTGTTAATTCTTATTAGTATAAAACGGTGTTTTTTCACCGTCAAAACACAAACTGTATTTTGGGATCCTGGTGATAAGAGGGACATATTGCAGTAAAGTTTATTAAAGTAGTAACTTAATTATATGCTGGTGGACCAAAACACAGATGATTGGTGTCATTCATAGAACAGACATTGATACTAATTAAGTCTTAACTTTTTTTATTATTTATTCATTATTATTTATTTTATTTTTTGTAATTTTTTGACCATTTTCAGTCTGGATTTATTTTTAAACCTTGTTTCTTATTTCAAACCCCATTTCTAGTTCACCACTTCGGTCTGACTTGGAATACCTCAGCGGCATACCTTGTCTGTAAGGAGCAGATGTCAGATTAACATGCTCTTCTCCAATTCACAGCCTTCTATCATCCCACCTTCTTTTGCAATGCAAATCTTTTGATGCCTTGCCAGAAAGCTCTGCGCTGGTTGTACGAGCTGTGTGACCCATACACGCATAACCTACGACAAAAAAAAAAAAAACTCCTGACAGACCAATTGGGCCACTTGATATGGAAAGCTAAGAAACCTGGCCTACCTTTTTTGTGGTTACACTCCCACACTGTGACTATAGAGCAATTTGAATAGACTCGGGAGGCCCCAGACACACTTCAAATAGACTAGAAGGAGTTCCCCTGGAAGGCAAGTCGGCTGCAAATACTCACACTAATTTTTCGATGTGTACCTTAATGCTTTCCCCAGGCAATCGGCCCAGTAAATGATTTACTATTACAGCAGACTTAACCAGTCACAGGTGCACCTTGTTAGTCAGAAAGACTGCAAAATTACCGCTTTTTCATATTCAAATCTCGTCATTTGTCATATCAAACGAGTAACTCTTGAAATGAATACAGACAGACAACTATTCACAGAGAATAATGCTTTGGTTTTTACCCTTATACTTCTTATATTAAATAATATTTTTAAATTTTTAAAAATTACACATTCCTTCAAAAGGGAATTGGGTAAGAGCATGTTTTGAGTTGTACAGCAACATCTTCTCTGATGGAGATATTGGAGCATGAGGGCCATGAACTACAACAAGAAGTAGGACAGCTTAGGTTATGACAAAATTACATTTGGCAGAGATATTGCAACATATAGGTGGTTACTGTACAATGAAGACATCTGAAGTAATAACATTGTCACATAAATCTTGAGAAAAATTCATTCTCATATTTAGTTAATAGTTGTAAAATCCCACCCAAGTTGTAGAAATGAAACATTTGAAAGTGGAGAAATAAGAAAAAAAGCCTGATCTGTACAATTTTCAATGAACTAAGAATGAAGTAAAACATCTCATATGGCAGTTTTATTGTAATATTTTTGAAATCTCACCAATTCTAATTCCACTGACAAAGCTTTGCATTTTAATTTCACTTTTTAATATAACATTTTTTGACTAGTATGGTAAAAAAATGAACAGCCACTTTCCCAAACAATCCTTCACTGTAATGGAAAGTACACTGGCGATACATGATGTGTGAAAGATGTATTACAGCAAAATATCAATACATCAAAAAATCTGACAGTCAAACTTTTAGGAGCATGACACATTCAATCAATTAAAAGGTAGCTTGGAACTGCTGCTTTTTCTCTACTTTTCAATGCACTATATATATATATATATATATATATACACCTAAAGGATTACTAGGAACACCATACTAATATGGTGTTTGACCCCCTTTCGCCTTCAGAACTGCCTTAATTGATTCAACAAGATGCTGTAAGCATTCTATAGAAATATTGACCCATATGGATAGGATAGCATCTTGCAGTTGATGGAGATTTGTGGGATGCACATCCAGGGCACGAAGCTCCCGTTCCACCACATC
>JAODKN010000001.1:37038388-37053339 GCA_026774425.1 Petrocephalus zakoni
AGGTCCCTGCTCAGCCCCGTGTGACTCCAGAGGTCCCTGCTCAGCCCTGTATGTCTCCAGAGGTCCCTGCTCAGCCCCGTGTGTCTCCAGAGGTCCCTGCTCAGCCCTGTGTGTCACCCAGTGTCCCGACTTCTCGCTCTCTGGGGTCCCATTGGTGCCCGCCTCTAGCTCCACGTCTGAGTCTGCGTTGTCACCCAGATAACCCTTGCCTGTTTTTCTGCCTGCCTGCCCGCAGCTGTCACCAAGACGGCCCTTGTCTGTTCTCCTGCTTGCTCACTTGTGGCCATCGCCTCCGCTCCTGCCTGTCCTCATTGGCTCCTGCCTGCCCGCATGCCTGGTCACCTGCATCTGTTTCCTCATTGGCTTCTGCCTGCTGACCAGCATATTCCCCCGAGATCATTACCCCCTCATTGGGTCCCACTGTTGGTGCCCATCCCATGCTTCCCGCTCTCCAGCTCAGTACCAGTCCTGTCCACCACAACCAGACCACTGCCCGTTCTCCCGGCCACCTGCAATCCAGCCCCTGACTCCCTACCTGCCATCTATTTTGAGGGGGTGAACATGGAGGATACCCAGCTGGAGGACCTGTAGTGGGATCCCAGTGGTTTGACCCTAAGTCCCACTCCATGAGCTCCAGCCCCTTTCCAGAACCTGGGCCACCCCTGTCCCAAACTAAGGGGTGGTTCCCTTAAGTGGCAGGTGTCAATCTGAGGGAAGAGGGAGATGGGTGCACGCTATCTGGAGCTGCTACTCCAGTTCCAGTTACTGTCCTCCAGGCCCTTGTGTCCTAGTTCTGACCCAGCTGTCCCAGTGGTGCCCTCCTGCTCCGCAGTCTCAGTGGCCCCCTTCGATTCCAAGGGGGATCTGCCGCCCCCTGAGACTGAAACCCAGCACCCTAGGGTCCACTGGACTCCCCAGTCTGGCTTCTGTCCCTGTCCTGTTTGCCCTTCTACCCTGTCTTGTCTTGGTTTCCCCCTGACTTGCACCCTGTCCTGACCTCATGCCTTGATCCATTTGGTCCGTCCTTGTGTCATTGTCTTTGCTCCTGTGGTCCTTCCATATGGCAGTCCAGTCCCTGTTCTTTAGTATGCCCGTCCAATCCCTTGCGCCCTTCCAATTGCTCGGTGCGCCCAAGGTGCACACCTTTGGCAGGGGGTACTGTCATATGCAGCCCCGTCCTGCTTGTCTGCTCCCTGTGCTCTCATTGGCCGTGGCTCTAAGCAAGCCACCCCTGATGCTCCTTTGTCTTGCCTCTTATTCCTGCGCTCATGGTAACCAGTCACAGCAGCCTCTTGTTTGCCCCTTCATTAGTCTTGTATTTAAGTGCCTTCAGCCACTGTTACCTGTCTGTGCCTGTTACCCCATGCTGTGCCTCAATAAAGTCCCCTGCATGGGTTTTGCCTGAACCAGAGAATGTCTTTTGGTCGTGCCTGGCCTGGCGACAGATCCCCCTTGGTCTCGGCAGGCCAGTGGGACCTGTGGTACGGAGGGAACTTCAGAGCTAGGGTCAGATTGCTTAGGGTGGGCAGCCCTGCCAAGACTGTAGGGCTGGAATCGAAGGGGGCCACTGAGACTGCGGAGCAGGAGGGCACCACCGGGACAGCCGGGTCAGAACTAGGACACGAGGGTCCTTAGGGGCCTGGAGGACAGTAACTGGAACTGGAGTAGCAGCTCCAGATAGCGTGCACCCATCTCCCTCTTCCCTCAGCTTGACACCTGCCACTTAAGGGAACCACCCCTTAGTTTGGGACAGGGATGGACCAGGTTCTGGAACGGGGCTGGAGCTCATGGAGTGGGACTTAGGGTCAAACCACTGGGATCCCACTGCAGGTCCTCCAGCTGGGTATCCTCCATGTTCACCCCCTCAAAATAGATGGCAGGTAGGGAGTCAGGGGCTGGATTGCAGGTGGCCGGGAGAACAGGCAGTGGTCTGGTGGTAGTGGACAGGACTGGTACTGGGCTGGAGAGCGGGAAGCATGGGATGGGCACCGACAAGACAGTGGGACCCAATGAGGGGGTAATGGTCTCGGGCGAGTATGCTGGTCAGCAGGCAGAAGCCAATGAGGAAACGGATGCAGGTGAACAGGCATGCGCGCAGGCAGGAGCCAATGAGGACAGGCAGGAGCGGAGGCGATGGCCACGAGTGAGCAAGCAGGAGAACAGAAATGGGCCGTCTTGGTGACGGCTGCGGGCAGGCAGGCAGACAAACAGGCAAGGGTTATCTGGGCGACAACGCAGACTCAGGCGAGGAGCCAGAGGCGGGCACCAATGGGACCCCAGAGAGCGAGAAGTCGGGACACTGGGTGACACACGGGGCTGAGCAGGGACCTCTGGAGACACGCGGGGCTGAGCAGGAGCCTCTGGAGGCACATGGGGTGGGGGCAGCATGCCTGGAGATGGGCGGAGCTCGGCAGAGTCAGGCGAGGCACTGGGCTGAGCATGGGCACTTGTGGAGCTGCGGAGGCCTCACCAGGACTGGGCAATAGCAGAGCAGCGGCAGCATCTCCTGGGCTCCAGGGGGAAGCAGGTCAGGTCCTCACAGGCGCTGGGCCAGCATTTTCTGGGATAAGCCAGTGAACAAAGCTAATTAGGCCCTCATATTGGGCTGGGGAAGAACAGCCGCAGAGTCTTTTGAGGAGTTATGCCATTCTGTCATGTCCTGAAGCGAAGGCACAACCCAAAGGCAGGCTGAGGTTCCCCACGCAGGGGACTTTATTGAGGCACAGCACAGGGTAACAGGCACAGACTGATAACAATGGCAGAACTGGGGAGCACAGGACTGGGAAGCACTTAAATACCAGACAAAGAAGGGGCAAATAAGTGGCAGCTGTGAAAAGTTACCATGAGGGCAGGAACAAGAGGGAAGACAAAAGAATATCAGGCACCAAGGGAAACACAGGGACCAGACAAGCAGGGTGGGGCTGGATGTGACAATAATGACATATGTTATTAAGTATTTTAAATACAAAAATATAAATTACATCCATCCAGCAAAATACAAATGATAAAATATTTTAAAGTAATTAAATTATTAAAGTAATTATTTTAAATACATCTAATTGAAATACTGCTCACATCTGCTTTTAGTACAGTGTAAAAAGTCTAGACATTATTGCTATAGCTGAGATCTATAGCTTTTTTAATTACCCTTCTTTTTCCAGATATTGTTTACAAATGTGAGTCTTCCCAGATTCCTATTTTGGAAATATAACTTACATCATCTTTATTGGTTGGTTCTTCTGAGGAAAAACTGGGAAGTAGGCAAAGAGAATATGAATATTAAAAACAAACCCCTCATATACATTCTGGTATACATTCTGTCCATAAGGTTTTCAAGTATACCATAATTATGGTATGGTATGGTATGGTATGTCCTGCATTGTATTTTTACAAGTAGGTTTAAATTCTGTTTTTCATAATTTTGTCCTTATTGAATCAAAATATTACGAGGAAAGAAACAGAGAAATGAATTAGTCATGGATATCTTGGCAATTTGCAGCTTGTCATATTCCAAATTTTTCAAATTGAGGCATTTTTATAATCTGCAGAATTGATCAGAGTAATGTGTGACAGGATCATTAAGCTCCCCCATTCTACCCCCCTCAAGTCAGGTACAGCAAATTGCTAAAACAGCAAAGACATCTTCAAAGTCTGGAATTCACTCAGACAGAAGCAAACTAGCATAAAAGATTAATTTATTTACACAGATTTCATGCCTCACAACTGTATCACCTTTCCCTCCTCTTGCAGAAATAAATTGCCAGAAAAACATTTTATTATAAATGTGAATTACAAATGGGGTAGACTCTATTTAAACACAGCTATTTCATAAAATATGTATTTTTGCATGAAACTGTTTTCTTTATTGAATACAACAAGAAATAATTTTGTAAATACTATAACTATAAAGTCAATAGTATATGACCGTGCCCTGTTGTGGACTAACACCCCACCAGCCCTCTGTACTCCCGTCACCCCCAAAAGATCCAAACAAGGATAAACAGTTACATTTATTATTAATAATAATAATATTAATAATAATAATGCACATTGAAAACAAGAGGAGAAGAAGCAGCTGACTGGTGGCTACGACTCATTGTGCTGCTAATTCTGCTGTGGGTCTGGGGAGCATAGCTGTAGCTGGCAGACCTCAATGCAGGCACACTGGTGATTTGCTGCCTAAATGAGGTTTGCGCAGGTGTCCAGTGCGTGGGAGATGATATGGTTTTGCTGGAGGGACCTGCTGGCAGCACGCTCTGAGACTCACCCAAGTTCCTCTCCAGTGCCTTGCTTTGTGAGGCTGAAGATAAATATTCCAATATCCCTTTGACTGGAGTGGGAGAAACCAAATAAGTAAAGACAGTGATGAATGTGATTAATCATGTGGTGCAAGATGGATGGGAAACATTCTGAAAGCATACTTGAAAAAGCCTACAATCGCTACAGCAAAAAAAAAAAAAAGCAAGAAATCCAGTTTTCTGGTATCCAGAATAACCTGAGTGCCGTCAACGCTGTACTAGGACAACTGTTATGGTCTCCTGTTTATGTTTGTTTCCTGGAATGAAAGAGAGGGGCTGTTACCTCAGCGTAAATGTGTAGTAGCTAATCAGAGGTCATAAAAGCTAGCTGTTACATATGTTTCAGGGGTGTCAGTAATGCTAGGCAGCAAGCGCTCTTTGTACTGCGGGTGAGTCTCGACTTTCTCTGGTTCTAGCAATTATTCTTTTTTTTGGCATTCTATGCCCTTTCAGAAATAATTATTCAAATGAGCAGTTCAAACTTAATTACACTCCAAAGATAACCATTCCTCCCTTTGGCACTGTTGGATGGAATCGGTGACAAGGCCAAGCACTGAGAGCATTAAAGAACAGATACACAGAGAAACGCTGATGTTCACACACACTCACACACACATCGGGTGTTATTTTTATTAATCCTAATAATAAAATCTTTAGTGACTTCCTTCTTTTTATATTATAAATGAGTGGGATCATATTGGGTAATTAACAATTAAATAAAATATTTTCAAACTTTTATTTAAATAAAATTGTTCCAATATGATATGTAACTTAAATTGGAATATACATTTTACCAGAAGTTGCACTGGCACCAGAAAGGAACCCATATAACCGCAAGCAGATCTTTCCAATTCCAGAGCCAGGCCTGGAATGAATGTGCAAACCAGAAGTCAGGAAATGTGAGATGACAGCACCAAGGAGCAACTGAACTGCCCAGTCGCAAACAAGACCTTATAAAATGTCAGACTCACAACTGCCGTGTGGTGAGAATGGCACGGTAATTCCAGGAGAAATGGCTTCCAAAATAACTGATGTGCTGGCTGACTCTAGAAAGTGTTCCCCAACAGCCAAAAGGTGAAAATGAGGCAAATCTGAATATGTCACAACGTAGTATCATTACGGATGAAATGCTGGTCTTCACTGGATTTCCTATAAAATGAGTAATAATCAGATGTTATCACTTCATAGGTCACACCGCGTATATTTATACTCTGTAAAAACACATGACATAAATGTAGTTATTTATACATACAGTACCATATATACCAGGGGTGCCCAATCTTACCCGCATGCTTACCTGTGTATGCAGGTTTTTGGGATAACCTTTTTACGTCAGCTGTTCAAACCCAGGTGTGGGGAGTCTTCGGCGAATCAGTCCTCTAATTAGTAACCTAATTAAGGAGTTGCACCAAAACCCGCACACACAGCGGCCCATTGCGGGTTTGGCCACCCCTGGTGTATACCATATACTGTATAAACATATTGGATACGCACTTCTATACACCTTAGCCCCACTCTTTTCTGTTTTTTATATTATTCATAAAACTGTATGAAATAAAACTTTTATTTCCCTAAGATTTTTTTTATTTCCCTGACTCCCTAAGATTTTCAGATCGGAAACCAATGCAGAAAGCAAATATCAACCTATTTATTTTAAAATTTGATAAAGGCCAAAACATACCAGGACAGTGATATCTTGCATAGAATCACCAATATATTCTCATGCAATCATGACAAAATACCAATGGGATTCAAACAATAAAATTCAAAGAGAAAAACACTGCTCTTTCTAGAAAGCCCAGCAGGCAGTTTCGAAAAAGGTGTTTGTATGGTTATAAATTAATGAAATAATAGGAATAAAAGGTGCTGAGAAATAATAATGAATAGAGTCACATCCTGAAAAACTACACCTGCAAGTGATTATTGCTGAAATAGAAGCTTTGATGAAAGCACTTTGTTGGATCATCAGGTTCCAAGGAATTGCGCAGATAGAAACAAAAAAATGGTCTGTTATAATCAGTAGGGGATCTATTTTTATATTAAAATATATTTATTAATATGTGTGTATTTTATCCTCACAGTGGTTACATATCATTTTATTAGCCATGGTGCAGAGGTTGTCGTAAAATGTCTGATACATTGTTTTTTACCTTTGCACTTTTTTAATGTCACATGGGTTAAAAGCAGAGGACACATTTCGTTGTTGCGTGCTGTGGTACGTCAACAATGACGATTGATCACCTTCACTTCACTCTACCCATCAGCACCTTGTCAACAATATACTTTTATAGGCACATTCAGGGACTGATGAATAATATCAAAGTCATGGTGTGTTCAGCGTCTTAAACAAATGTGGTGATGTTCCTTCACTCCTTGAGTTGGAGACAAGCTTTTGACAAGTCATACTGTACAATTCAGGTTTAACATCGCCGATGACAAGCCTCAAAGTCCCCCTGCTTCTATATAGTAGGAACCATATGGCCCACACTGACATTTCCACAACCCACCAGCTGTTCTAGTCATGTTGCAACTAATAAACATGCGTCACTTTCCAGAGATATGCATTAAAAATGTATGCAGCCTAAAGCTTTTCTGACCTTAGCTTTTCTGGCCTTGTCTGACATAGGGAAAATCTGTCCAGTACATAAGAACTTTAGAAAGGTCTCATCGATTGTTAGTGTGTCAGCTAGCTTTTGTTAGCTAGGAAATGAAGGTATCACTGGTTTCAGCCGTGAAGAAGTTCTGTTCTGTTGCGTACACAGGGAACAACAGAAATATGTATATGCATGCACATACAGTACATGAAAAGACACAGGGCAAATGCTTGTACATAAATAGTGAATAAAACAATCCTACTCCTGCAGCTCTCTAATATCAGTAAAGTATATTCAAGAGCAGTTCCCCTTTGAGAAAGGATGCCAGGTAATGGTTGTGAACAGTATTTGCTGAAAGAGGAAATTGAAGAAAAGGTGCATATTTATTACAAAGTTATATTACTAAGTTATGAAACAGTATATACTAATCTATATGAGCTAAAAGGCAAGTGGAACCAATCAATTAAAATAAACTAAGTCATTTACTCCAGGCACTGGGTGGCTACCCTCCCTCCATGGTCCCACCTGGTGCCCAACCATCACAGAAATAGAAGCCCATTTATTCTAGCATAAAGGAAACCATTGTCTGTAGGTGTATTGGAATGTTTGTCTTCTGTCACCTCTGTACTGCAAAGTGAAATATCAGAGGCGTGGCCATTACAAACACTAAATGTCAAAAGGCATCATAACAATGCTGAAAACCCAGATTGTTCCACTAATGGATGAGAATAAAAATCTAGGCACTCAGCCTCAAAGGTCAGAGCTCTGATATTTTGCCAAATGCTCTGGGCCTCTCGGCTGATGACTGGCAGTGCTGAGCAGTTGAAAGATGCAGAGGAAATATTTAATTCTCCCTCAGCCAAATTTCATCCGGTCCTTTTCATCTACTGGACAGCACAATGTAAAGAATGACACTATTACAATGAGTTATGAATGAAGGAAAACAATCATCCCAGTGAATAAATCAATTAATAGCACAAAAGAATAGCTTCCAATTCCAAGGTGTACCCCAGCCCTGTGACCTTGATGAGGACAAGCAGCTAGAAAATGGATGGATGGATGAATGAATGAATAACCCAGAGAGAGATATTTATATAATCCCTGTAGCAGCTGGAACACCTGTGAAACAGTGTAGGGGTTGATCTTGTCTGGCCAGGGGAAGTCTTGTGATAATGGGGGAATGAACTCATTCATTCAGTAAAACACTTCTATAATCCCAGTACCTATATAAAATTTAGCTATACAATGAACTTCGGACTCTGAAGCTCGACCCCATTTGACCTGTTTCCCCATCACTTATGTTCTTCCCCATTCTGACACCAAAAGGACTATGATTTGTTTTAATTCCTTCCTACTTCTGTTACACCAGACAGATCTCCAAAGGTCATATTCCAACCTGTCTCTCCATTAGGTGGCTCTGTTTTCCATCACACCAGGCATGTATCCACATGGTAAAATAATGGATATGAACTCCCACTGAAATTTATTTGCTACCCATCAGGCACGTAGCAAGGGTAGGCAATTTATGAGTTTGAACCCCCCTCAAAACCAGGGCTGGACTGGCCAGCAAAAATTATCATTGGGAACTTCAATTTACCATTCATCAAAAGACTTCATGGGGAACCCCCCACTTGGCAAAATTTACAGTGGGGGAGCCTAAATTTGTCCAGCCATGCTTGAAACCCATCAGTAGGATTGCCAGACACCCTCTGAAACAAATAACAATCAATTAACTCCTATACAATACACAGAGACTGAGACACAAGCACAACTTCTCATCTCTGCAAATAAGCAGATTTACTTAATGGATACAAACCCATTCCATCCCTATGGCACATGAAAAAGGACAATACAGAAGTGGCTTGATCAAGGCCACCTCTGTCCTCTCTATGGCCATAACCAGTATGGACTAGGCCAATTAGGCCCGGAACCAAATAAATGATATGTTGTTTCCGCCCGGCACCCTTTAGCTGCTGCCCCGATGTTGCCAAACTGAAGACTAAAACAACAATTACTGCACAGATGGAAATCCCCTCATGCACCACTACCCCTTTGCGCTCAGGTTTGCACCCCTACCTGAGCACAATAAATGTCCATGTATGTGCATGCACGAAAGTCTGTGTGTGCATTGTGTGTAAAACAGTCTCCTCAGAGGTCTTCCCTGTGCGGTCGCTCCATGCCCGTCACACAATGACACTTCCTGAAGTGATCAGGTGACCAGAAACACACGTTCATTAGTGCCTGTTCATTCAGGAAAGGACAAAGTGTTCCACACATGAATTATTCTGTCATCCCTTTGCACTGTGCTCCTCTTTTCTGTCTTACTATTTTTCTGTTATTGTTTCGTTTTCTGTTTTTATGGTCATCAGAGGCTTACATTTTTACATTCTTTGCATCTCTTAATTTAGCTTCTATCACAAATAATAGTCCTTCTTTGGCTCCATTAACTCAGCTACTGTAAATCTTGTTCATATTAATGAGAGTCAAATAGCCGTAACAATCTTTTTTAACCCCTGAGGGCTATTCTCAGAAAGAGTCTAATTGAAACTCTTGGAAAAATGCAATTGTTTTTCATGACTAATAAGAATTTTACTAATGCCCTTTGCTAGGGGCTCCCAACCTTGCCAAATAGGGCTCCCCTAACAATACATTTTGCTGACCATTTTTGTGGGTCACAGCATTCTATTTATAAAACAAGGAACGATTCCATAATGTGTGGGACGGGTATCAACACTGACCGAAGGAAGTGGAAACGCCTACTGCTTGATATATAATAACTGCTTAGTGAGGAAATTGTAAAATTCAAAGGGCTGTACTACTACCTCCATTTACCATGCCCAGAAAGATGAATCATTTTACTCTAACACAACATAACCTTCTCTATTTGATTTGATTATTTTAATAAATCTTCATGTGTTTGTATTGGAGTAAACTTCATTATGGTACGCGGAAATATGGTCTCAGGATGCAATACTGTTCACTAAAGTGTAAAATAAATGAAGCATGTTTTTAGCTAATTGAAATTAAACCTTTGGAGAATTTTTTAATTACGAGAACATGTAAATTCAGCACAAAAGAGAGAGTCTGTCACAGAAACAGTGCCACCTGCTGAATTTGCATGGAAATACAAATATCACAGTGAAATGCACTAATGCACTGTCAGATCAAAGGCTGATTAAGGTGGAGATGGATACCATTTGAGTTCAGACTCAGATTACAGAAGGTCTTCTGTAAAGCAAAGCATCTTCTAATAAAAACAACCCACGGAAAGGCATGCTTTGGATCTGGAAGATCATTGTAATGAATTGAGATTAGAACTGCTGGTGACACCGTGATGCCGTGTAGAACAGTCATTTGTAGAGGAAAGCATCCAGTCCAGGGTTTTCTTTGGCCCTGAACATTCATGGACCATATGGTGAATGTTTATTAATCATATAATACATTTAAATTTTATTTAAATTTGTTGAAAACAATCACACACATTAAACAGAATTTTTCAATTTCTCCTTAGTCTTGATCATTTGGATGTGCTGCTGCTTCTTTGGTTCAAAAAATAATAGTGTAATAATTGTCATGCTGTAATTGGTGAATTTTCTAAGTGTTGCTATTATTTGGCTTGACACTTACCTGAAATTAGACAATTAACTGGGTAATACTTTACTTGAGGTGACAAAAATACCTAGTAGTAACTCAATTACTGCTATAATTATAAGTACAAATCTTGAGTAAATCATCACAAAGATGATTATAACAAACCATCACATGACATCAGTATTTCACTTGTATTATTCATGACTTGTTTGTTCAATAGTTCCTTAGTAGTTCCTTTTGTAGTTCCTTCAGTAGTTCACTACGATTTACAGAATTAACTGATCTACTAACAAATATTGTAACTGCTTGGGATAAATGATGCGACACAGTTCATTAACAGGGAACAAACATGAGATCAGTATTTTACATGTGTTACTCATTATTTTTTCCTACAGTGCTTCCTTCAGTTGCCCTTTTAGTAGTTCATAAGGGTTTACATAATTAACAGATATAGCAACAAATATAGTACTTACTAGATATTAAAGATGTGTCACGATCAGATGAGATAAATTTATAACTAAAAATTTGTGGTCAATTAATACACAATTATTAGCATAGCATGCAAAGTTACAGTTAATGTTTTAATTTTGTAAGGTAGTTTGATTTGAAGGCCACAAATCTTCGGTGCTCCAATTTTGAATGACCCATTCATAGATTTAATGGTTTATACCACCATTGGGGTTACTTGTCCATTCTCTGATGCCACAAAGAACACTGAGAACACTGCAAATATGCAAGCAATGAGAAGTCCACACATCCTGTTACATGGTTCCATTGACTAGGTTCAGATTTCTTCCTATTTAACTTACGTCTCTCATAAACTGCAGATCAATTACGATTTACATGTACATTTACAGCATCTGGCAGATGCCCTTAGCTAGAGTAACTTACATAAGTGCTTTAAGATTCCATTAATGAATATTTTCTGATACTGGTTCAATAAAACCGAGGCTATACATACCATCTGTCTATTACTTTTTTTTTTTTAAAGAAAAGAGAGTATAATGCCAGAAGTGCTAATCCAGGTTTTTCTGAAAGAGGTAGGCTTGTAGTCATTTGAAGACACCAAATGACTCAGCTGGACATCTAGGGGGAGTTCATTCCACCAACTAGGTGCCAGAACAGAGAAGAGCCTAGATGCATGTCTTCCTTGTGCCTTGAGAGATGGTGAAGGATTGGAGAGATCGTGGTGCAGTGCATAGTGTAATGAGATCTTTTAGGGTGGGAGGTGCTTGACCATTTTTTGCTTTGTATGCAAGCATCAAAGTTGCATCTGATGCAGGCAGCTACATGAAGCCAGTGGAGGGAGCGTAACGAAGGAGTGGCATGGAAGAACTTGAGAATGTTTAAAACAAGTTGAGCAGCTGCATTATGAATCATTTGGAGAGGATGAATGGCAATCAGTGGCAGACCCACTAGGAGCGAGTTGCAGTAGTTAAGGCGTGAGATGACGAGAGTTTGAATGAGTATCTGAGTAGCCTTTATGGAAAATTTAGAGTAGGTTTCTTCAAGATGAAAATTACTCTCGCTTTTTTGAATGCTGTTGGTGCATGACCAGAAGTTATGGAGTAATGAGGGGAGAATGTCTTGTGAGATTTTCTGGAGCATTGTGGAAGGGATTGGATCCAGGGGGCAGGTAGTAGGATAGGATGATGAGATGACTTGCAGGATCTCATCTGCAGTTAGACTGGAATCATAATATTACATTCAACACTAGCTGTGTTGCTGTTCAGAGAATGTTCCAGCACCTTCCACATACATCTTGACTGCTACTCTGTACATTGTGTGTGCCATTGGGCAAAAGTCAAGCTGTTTGTTTTTTTGGAAAGCCTAGGCATAAGTCAGATAATAATTATTAGTTGATAATTAGTAAAATGTACATTTCTCTGTAAGTGTTTTTCTTTTTAATATGTACTGCATTTCCAAAAATATTAAAATTCTCAAAGTCATTGGTAATACAAGAAAAACAAAGAAAATTAATACAGGTCTGATGAGTCACTGATTTATTCCATCCAATGAGCTCCCATAAGCACTATGGCATTTTTCCCTTGTACTGAATGTCTCTTGTTCAGAGCTTCCCACAGCTTTTTACCATAAAATAGAAGTAAAACAAACAGATATAATGGAATAAATAACTTGATCTGTAAATATTCCTCTTGCCATTCCCCATGAAGGTCATTTATGGTGGAGTGGTTTCAGGGCCTCTCTGTTAAAAGCAAATGAGATTGTTTGCCTTGCTTTTAATAGATTAAGACACATCCCCATCTCTCTCATGTCAAAATAAATATCAAATCCCTTGGGTGCTTGTTTATCTCTACAATCTGAGCAGCCTGATCTGCTGAGTTGCTGTTTCAGTGATGCTTTCCCTTATCTTTCCCAACAGCAACACTACAGTTTTGTTTAAACAAGAATATTATCTTTTTCCCCTTTTAAATGGCCCCTATTCCTAGCTGATTCCCCTAAAGGAATTCTTAAATAACATAAATATAGAGGTAAAGAATGCAATAAAGTGGCACACATAAATTATTATAAGTTCTCAAAGTCCCTAGTTTTTAGCAGTTCTTTTATAAATTGTCCTGTTATAATGAGCTTTGTCACATTGCATTTCAGCCATGCTGTGTTTCAAACAGCAGCTAGCTGACATTGTGTGGTTCTTATATGGTATTTATGTGGTTTTTATGATAGGGCAGATCAAACTGACACCAGACTTGATTGGAACATTTGACTCCAATCATTCTATTCATCATATTATTATCCTAGAGACTCAATAACCTTTATTTTTTAAATCATTTGTTTAATGAGAAATGTAAAATGTTTTGTACTCTAAGTATTTCTTAAATTATTATTATTAGAAGATCACATCCCATTTTGGAAGCCATTCATGCAGAAATCGAAAAAATATTTTCACAGGAATAGGAACCACAACTGTTATGAAAATCAGTCTGAGAAGTTAATTAAAGATTGGATTTTCAGGGAATATTCAGGCCCACAATATAATTAAGAAACAGAACACAAACAGTAAAAAAACAACATACTGCTGTCACATGTCTGGGGGTTGTACAACAAAGCCAGTATTCTTGCCTAGCTGTATAACTTGTCGGATTTAAGGTACCCCGGTTTAAATAAACATTATCTTCATTCATCTTCATTTAGCCCAGGCTATCTTAAATCCAACAAGTTATCCTTACAATCCTGCTTCCTGATGCCGGCCCTTCGTTGCAAGGGCATAGGAGAGAGTTTGATAGGGAATGGCACAACTTAGTAATTTAAGGTTTATTTATTTGTTTGTTTGCTTTTTTCGGGGGGGGGGGGTGAAGCCAAATTAAATATTGGTTCCTGTGCCCCTTGTTTGGTTGGGTTAAGTGGAGTGGAATTAATAAATAGGAAGAACTTTCCTAATCGTTCATCTAAAAACATTCATCTTTTTTTCATATTTTCTACTGTGATTTTATAAATTTACATATGTAAACATGGTGGTTGGCATTGTGGACTCACACTTAAAAAGCTGTGGATCTGTGACCTTGCTATATGTTTGGTGTTTAAATGTTCTCCCTGTATTCGCAAAGAAATCCTACTGTGATCTATAGACTTCTTAGTTAAGAGGATTATTCCATTTAATGCATGTTCCCTGTATTTGACTGGCATCCTATGCAGCGGATATCATGTGCTTTCTAAACACAATTATTCCAATATAACGGCTAAAATAGCTACTTAAGTTTCTTTCTTAACAATCACAGTTAAGTGTTAAGTAAACATAACTTTTATTGCTGAAGTGTAACACATTAGCTAATTTTCAAATACTTTCAAATGACCTACAACCTACCTGCTAATGAAGTCCATTGTTCAACTAGCGAAGGGATTCATTCAGTCACAGAGGATATCCATAATTTTGGAAATATATGCTTCCCTAGTTTCCCGTGCTGATGACAGTATCCCTTTGGGATGACTAGAAATGTAGGAATACTAGAAGCAAATGACATCTTGAATTAATTGTTTAGTTTGACCATTAATTGAGTTGTTAATTGGTTGTTATTTGGCACTGTCAGAAAAAAAAAAATCTTATGGGATGTGAAACTATGAAAACAGTTTTATGAGTGCCAGCAAGAATACCAGCTTGGAGAAATGATCAGTTTCAGGAAGGGGGAAGGTCATTATGAAGTGAACCACCGTCTGTGGCCAGAAGACCAGTGGTGCAGGTTGTAGCTGAAGGAATCCCTCTGATGGATGGCTAATAAGATTTAATACATATATAGTACATGCATTGATGAATATTCTTCATTGTGGTCACCAAAATTTGGCTGCTATATGGAAAAGCATTGCCCAAAGGTGTGCAGAGAAAGTAGTGTAGTAGTTTGATATGTCTCTGGAAAATAAGTCTCTTTGGACATTGGGCTGAATGAGTTTCTTGTTTGCGCTTAATTTTAATGCTCCTGGCCACTTCTTTGCCTAGGAAGTACTTGGCTCTCTG
>JAODKN010000001.1:37053439-37064813 GCA_026774425.1 Petrocephalus zakoni
GCTGAATGAGTTTCTTGTTTGCGCTTAATTTTAATGCTCCTGGCCACTTCTTTGCCTAGGAAGTACTTGGCTCTCTGAACTCAAATCACAAGATATGTTTAGAAGAGAGAGAATCCTCATCACCATTCTTGAACTCAGTTTTTAGGTGAGAAAAGAAAAGAAATATATATGAGAAAAATGGAAGTTAAAAAAAAGTCCTTTCATGAGATCTCTCAATACTTCTGCGAGTTCCCGCGATACTTTTGCACTACTATTAATAACTGCACTGGGTCCATTCAAAATACAAAGGGTAAATTTAATGAGCTAATAAGTATAAAACTAAATGGCACAGACATGCCCAGTAGTGTGCTTTAAGCATTAGACTATGGGGGACAATGCCGCTATTACTGACCAGATGCACTGTTACATTTATATATAACCAATGACTTGTGAAGTGTACAAGAAATCTGGAAAACCAAAGAGATGCTTGTTTTTGTTGAAAGATATTGCAGTGGGTGTTACACTAAATTGTGTGACCATAGAGGCACCGTTTCATGTTCTTGTGAATGAACATCAGAAGCCCTCTATTCATTTTACACAACAAAATTACTTTTATCTTTTTGAGGTATTACTGTAGTATTTGCGCTTTTCATTCCGTGATTTTCCACAAACAGATATAAGAGAGTAGACATCTCAGCTTCAAAATACATAGCATCTAATTACACGTGCATGCGCTTTTATATTATCTTCACTTTACATTTTTGCAGTGCATGTAGAGGCAGAAATGTTACAACATAGTTCCGCTTAGTTTCAACATCTTATTGTCTGATACTTAAACACTGTCTCATTCTGAAACTTACAGAAGCAATACCAGCTGGCCAAATGGGGAAAGACACCAAGGAAGGGTTGGGTGGAACACCAACCCTGACAATCGGTTGATGCAGCCCATTTTGTGATGCTCCATGTAGCGTATTTTGCTGCATTACATTTACTGACCCTTATAATGTGGGATCATCTCGTACTGGAACAAAAAATCCTGCGTACCATATTATGATCCCGTGTTATAAGAGACGAGTGGCTACCCTAATTAGGAATGTTGGATATAATGTGACAACAGTTGCCTGAAGTGTGTTAACACAGTTAACCTGTGACATGCCTAAGAAAGCCATACTTCAGAAACCATACTTGGGTCACAAAATCTGATGCCACCTTTGTTAAATAGTCACTCCTTTTCCAGACCTGACCTGTACAGTTATGAATTCTTTCCAAGATTATAATTTCTATTCATGATAACGCACCAAAAGTGTTTTTTGACTGCAAAGTCCCTGATCTTTCCCTAGTTTTTTTGGGGGTCACAAGATCTGATTGCTGCTATTAAAAATAGTGACCACTCTGCTGAAGCTGATCATGGCAAGTCATGAAATATTTTCATTTATAATGTACAATGATGACAAGTCACCTGAAGTGTTCTAGACTGCACAGTCCCTGTTTTTTTCCTGAGTTTATTCGGGGTCACAGGATCTGATGGCTGTTTCATTGCAGACAGTATGAACCCATGATATTTCCTGTTTTGTCTGGTCAACCTCATTTCATTTGTTAATATGCATGCATTCCTGTAATTCTGGCCTGCAACACAATTCAAAAAAATAAAAAATTGGGACGGTAGAGCTATCACCACTTTGTAATGTTGCCATTCCTTCTCACAACACTTAAAAGAAGTTTCCGGTGTTATTTTATCTCATTCTTTCTGCGTACAAGTCTTAATATGAGCGATAATACCGGGTCATTGTTGTCCTATTTTCTGTTTCGAAATTATTCACACGTTCTCTATTGGGTGACAGGTCGGGAAATGTTGCTAGTGGACCGGCTTTATGCGCAGGTAGGTCAGCACAGCTATGCCGGTCCACCAGCTACACCACCACCAAACCAGCACTAACCAGCATGGAGGTCATGCTGGTTTGGGCTGATTTTTACAGCAGGGATATGGCTTATGCATTGACCAAAAAAATACAAATAATTAATAGTATTTAAAAAAAAATTTTGGTTGGGAATCGGAGGGTTGCAGTTAAATCCTGTGGTCGGCAGAGTGATCCCACCACTGGCCCCTTCAGCAAGGCACTTTATCCCAATTGCTGAAGAGAGTGACTGACCCTACTGTCTCCTCTACAAATGTGTATAATGTGTATGATTTTCCAGCTGTCCTATTTGAGGTCTCACATATATGCTGAACAATCACAGCTGCATTCCTGAAATCTCTGGTCATACTCCTCATAAATCATTTCAATTGAGTTTAGGTCAGGTGGTCAGGTGTCGGGAAAAAAAAGGACCAATTTGTAGCTGCATGCTGGTCTACTGGCACCAAAACACAACATATGCTGATATAACCAGCATACATTAAAAAATATGATTTTATAGTTTTCTCATTTGGTTTTAAAACAGAAAAATAAAACATGAATCCAGTTTTCTTCTTTTCCTGTTTTCAATTTTCCTGTTCTGATTTTAAAACAGAAAAACCAAAAAACATTGAAGACCTACTGTGCTTGGTAAGACAAGGTGTTATAGGGCACCACAAAAATGTCCAGTGAGTGGGAAGGTAATAGCACTGAAGTTTGAGATAAAACAGTTAGTGAGCAGTGTCTTGAATCTTCTTGGGTCCAAATATGCCTAAGGAATACAACTCTTGTGTATTTTTCCAGTTTCATAAACAACCCATTCTTAAATATTCTGTGAGCACCTGACATGCCTGCCTGATGTGGGTTTCCTCATCTGTATATCAATGTGCTGTATAAATACACCGATCAGCCATAAAACCACTGACAGGAGATGTGAATAACATTGACTATCTCATTAAAATGGCACCTATCAAAAGTGCCATTATATATTAGGCAAGTGAAAAGTCAGTTCTTGAAGTTGATGTGTAGGATGCAGGTAAAATGGGCAAACGTAAGGATCTGACTGACTTTGACAAGGGCCAAATTGTGATGGCTATACAACTGGGTCAGATCATCTCCAAAATGGTCTTGTAGGGTATTCCCAGTATGAAGCAGTCAGTACCAAAAGTGGTCCAAGGAAGACCAGTTGGTGAACTGGCAGCAGGGTTATGGGAACCCAAAGCTGACTGATGTGCATAGGAAGCAAAGGCTAGCCCATCTGGTCTATTGTACAGTATCACAAATTGCTGGAAAAGTTAATGCTGGCTATGATAGAATAGTGTCAGAGCACACAGTGCTGATCTCTGTCTACTGCCTACGATGGGCACATGAAACCATGGGGCAATGGAAGAAGGAGCCACGTTTTCTGTTACATCTTGTGAATGGTCATGTGTGTGGCGTCATTTATCTTGCGAAGAGAAGGTACCAAGATGCAGTATGCAAAGGAGGCAAGTCAGTGGAGTCAGTGTGATGCTCTGAGAAATGTTCTGGTAAATATTAGGTCTTGGAATTCATGTGTATGTTACTTTAACACATGCCACCTACCAAATCATTGTTGCAGATCAAGCCCAACCCTTTATGGCAACAGTATTCCCCGATGGTAATGGCTTCTTTCAGCAGGATAATACACCCTGCCACTCTGCAAAAATTGTGCTGGAATGGTTTGAAGAACATGAGAAAGAGTTTGTGGTGTTGACTTGGCCTCCAAATTGCCCAGAACTCAATTTGACTGAGCATCTGTGGGATGTGGTGGCCAAAGTCTGATCCATGGAGGCCCCAGCTCACAACATACAGGACTTAAATGATCTCATGCTAAAGTCTTGGAGCCATATACCACAGGACACCTTCAGAAATCATATGGAGTCCATGTCTCACTGAATCAGAGCTGTTCTGCACAAAGGGGGCCTACACAATATTAAGCAGGTAGTTTTAATGCTATACCTGAGCAGTGTAGATGATAATGAAGTATATTTCCCAGGATATAATTCTGTACACAACCAGAGTATCCACTAGCATTACCAGGTACTCATATTTAATACAATTTGTACTGAGCTTATGTTGCTAGTTCAATTAAATAGGAACACTTGCAGGTTCAGGTTTTCAGATTTTACTTGTACTTTGTACTTTTATTCACCCTGAACCTAGCCTGTGAATGAGACATTGGGCATTTAGTGGAATGAGAAAGTGAGAAGAGGCTGCCCACAAAGTAATCCATAAAGATAAAACAGATATCAATAAATAATTTTAATATTTTTTCTTAAAAGCTTAACATCAAACTGAAAACATATGCTATAATCTCATTAAAATGATAACCTGGATTGACAGTTCTCAAATGTGACCACTCAGTTCCAGGGAGCTTGGGGAATCAGTCTGCTCCGACAGTTATTGCAGTTCAGAAGCCATATACTGGTCGTCGTCAACTTATGACCAGTGTGACTTATGACAGTTCTGAGACCGTAAATATGCGGCCATGACTGCAAGTGCATGACAGCGTCTACCCCAACTGGAGCGCTGGCATCCCCGCGAGATGCCAATTCATTCATCTCGTGCTCAGGCTAATGTTTGTATCCATTTGTATCTTAGCAGCTTAAAATATAATTAACAGGTTATAACAATTATGAACTCAGAAAATTGTGATAAAAAGGTTAAACAAGACCAAACGGTATGACTTAAAGAGTTAATTTTTGCATATAAAATAAAGGCCTGACTTAGGACCAAATTAACTTACGACCAGTCAGTCGGAACTGATCGTGATCGTAAGTCAATGATGACCCATATTGTCGTATCATAATATTTCATTTTCTGCAGACACATCCTTCATCTTCAAATTAAAGAAAAATTAAATCATAATTAAGCACAAATAGCATACATTAGTCCCATTGTATCTGCCGTTTAAGTAACAACTATTTCAGTTATCTATAGTTTACTATGCTTTGAAAATAAATTGTAAATTGTGTGACAGTATGATTCTTTCATTGTTTCTTCATCCTTCGATACATGAAATTTTTTCATTGCTCTATCATCTAGGCCAGGGCTATTCAAATCACGGTCAGCAAGGGCCGAGACCTGCTGAGTTTCCAGCATCCTTTACCTGTGAAATCTTTGTGGCCAATCAGAATCAGCGATTATTAAACTAACTACCTGGGAAAACTGAAAACGAGGCCTGGATTTGGAATCGAGGGCCAGATTTGAAGAGCCCTGATCTAGGCTAAAACATCAGAAATCCTTTCACTGAGAGAATACAGTACTGTACAAATTGGTATGTGTATGTACATGAAAATCATGTTATATATGGGCTGCTCAAATGGTTCACTATTATCTGCAGTTTTGGATATCCGCAGTAGGTCTTGTGATATAGCACCCACAAAAACTGTATATGGGGACTGTTGGCAGCTATTTGCTGCGTTCATTTATCCCGACGAAGTCGCAAATTCCGAGGTGCGAGGCGTCACAACTGACCGTTTCCCGTTCGAGCTCGGAACAAACATGGCTGCCTCCACGAACACGCTGTTATTGTCCAGATCTGGGCACAAAAGTTAATGGAAAGACATTTATTACTTCACGTAAAAGACCACGTGAGATTACATTCATAACTAGTAATACATTTCATAAAATAAACATTTTGAAATATTTATAAAAATAGAGAAACACAGTGAAACACTTACTGACTGTGTAAGCAGCCATCTTGAAATGACGTCGCACGGGCAACTCGGACAAAAAAATTCTGTTCGACTTCAACCTCGCAAAAGGGGCATGTTTCCAATGGGAAGTGACGTTTTCGTGACGTTTTTGTGCGAGTTGCGACTTGAAAAGCGATAAACAAATGCAAGAATTGTATTGAATACCCAGGAATACCATCCATCCACCCATACATCCATTTTCTGACACTGCTTGTCCTATCCAGGGTTTTGGGGTACCCCGGAATACAAAAAAACAAAAACATGCATAAAGAAAAGGAAAGAATGTTTCATTGTCACGCATTCTTGTGTAGGAGTCTGATGAAGACCTTGTGCCAATATTTTTGTGTTATATCCATGGTTGATTCATAACAGAATAAAAAGAATGTACGCCATTCTTTTTTTAAAGAAATTTCTTTACAGACTTTATCTTGGTGCTGCAAAAACAGAGGCATTTGTAAGACAGCTCAATATCACAACATCATACACAGTCGCTGTGCAGAATTACAATATGATCTGACATGATGCATGGAAACATGACCATCCTTTAATGCAAACGGGGAATATCCAAAACAATCTAGCTATTCTTGAGTCCACAGTATATCTTCCAAGACAATTCTTAGAATCAATAATGTTCCTTGCATGTCCCATTTCCCTGCCGATGTATAACTGAGATCCATAGCAGTGGGCAGGGAATTATTGTTATTGAGATCTAAGAACCACAGAAACATTCCCTTATATTGTTCAACAAACTGTGTGCTCAGTGTGTTATGTGTGACTTGCCATACTGGCAAAAGGAAGTATCCATGCAATGGTGTTTGCCCAGCTTATCTTCAGAGTGCCCCTGGCCTCTGTCATTTGATACCGTAAGATAAATACCCATTCACTTTGCTGCTTGATTCTATTAGCTCAAGTGAAATACTCTGGAAAAGTAACATTTTTCTGCCAAATACCTTCTTATAATATGGCCGATAAGGCCATTTGCCATAAGCCAAGGTGAAATGACAGCACACAGCATCAAAGGCAAAATCTAGTATATCGGTTTATGACCATAAGACACATTCTACTTGTATAGCAAAGCCCTGCCCAGGCTTCCATTTTAAAAAAGCGTGCACACACACACACATAAAAGCCGAAGGATGGTTATGATGAAAACATCACTACTGTTTTTTCCACTTTCCGCTGGAACCAAAATAATTACCTACCCCAAACTCCCCTTCCAAAACATTTTTATAAAATTTTGGAATCACAAAGTGTTTTGTAAACGGACAATTACATTGACCTAATAGCACATGCAAATAACATTGACTTTCACATGAAATGCATATAAAATGAGTGATCAGCCACTATTTAATCAATGCACCTTCATCAACAACCATCCCCACAGAATATAAACTGCATTGTTGGGCTTAAGGTCAGGAGATGGCATATCTTGTTTAATGGTTTATTTTGCAGCAGACCAAAACTGTTCACTGAGATACTTGAAATATATTAAATGATTACCATAAGACCATAAGATACATCTGATTTAGGTACCCCTTCATTACATACTGTGACCCTTACCAGGATGAACAGTGTGCAAATAGAGGGATGGACCTTTTCATTAGAGTGGGCCTCAGGCACACATTTTCCAGATAAATGAGTATTTCACACACCAGTTTTACACTTCTTGCACATGACAGCAGGTATATAGGTCCATGGATTGATAGGTAGAGATAACCCAAGTAACACCTGATAATATGTAACTGTATTTGGTACTTGATTATTTTCTTACTTATTTTGGGATATTAAACAAAATTATATAGAGTGAAATCAAGATGAACACAAGCACGCTTTTCAAATGAACTGATACTGACAACTTAGAATGTATATTCAAGGGTGCAACTTTGCAATTTTACAACACAGCACAAGAAATAACAAGTAAACACAATTTATTGTCTGTTGTCTATACTTTTTGGGAAACAGGTGATAATTTGGCTCATTTAAACGGTCTGATCATTTCTGAGTAGCAAGTGCTTTTTGAACGGCCCAGTCTAGTGAGCTGCACCAAAGTCGAGCAGGTATTCCAAGTAAATTGGAATAGCCCATTTTCAGTAATAACATGGAGGTCTCTTGTTCTTATGGCACAACATATTCATTTCTTAGGGGATCCTGGGATGTTTACTTTGAAAATCCTGCCGACCACCATCTATAAGGAAAGTCCAATTCCAAAAGATGAGCAGAAAATATTCCTTTCAGACACCTTAGACAGACTCATATCCTCTCCTCCCGTCAAAATATATGGTGGTCTATGCATAAACTCTATTTACACTATGCTGTTTGTATACTAGATCATACCTCCAGGTCTGAATCCCAGCTCCTGTCTGTGGGATTGTGTTCTATATGCATGTTGTGGAGGTTTCTGATGTATACTTCAGTTTCCATCTGCAGGCCAATAACATGCAGTTAGGTGCCTCTAAATCGCTCCTGGAATATAACACTGTGTCTTAGTGTTTGTATGTGATGGACTGGCATCGCATCATAGGTGGCATTTTACTTGAGGGGGGACAAGTAAGTTAGTGACTCAGTTACTACTCAAGTACTAATAATGGACAAGTATAGTTAGTGCATAAAATATGTAACTAACACTTTGTTTCTGGTTAATTAATAGTAATAGTAATTAATAGTAAGTACTGTAAGTAAGCATCGAGTAAGACTGTACTGTATTATTTGTGCCCCCTCAAGTAAAATGTTACCTGGATTATTATACCAGTAACGGGAGTGATGTCTTCACTCCCTTTTACAATGCTCATTTTACTTACCAAATGAAAGAAAATAAGAAAAAATGCAAATTCCATGTAAGTGTAATATCTACAATTTGTCATATAGGCCACAGTGTGTGTGTGTGTGTGTGTGTGTGTGTACAGGTTTTACTACACTTGACCTGCTACACAATTTGTAATTTACAAGTATAGCAAATTTGCTAGTGAGGTCATTTTTTCTGCCCTCACTACTTTTGACTTCATTTGATGAAAAATCTATCAATGCAGTCAAAAAAGTAGAAATGCCAAAAGCCTTGTATTTTGTTTGGCTACTTATGGTTAGAGTTAGGGTGTCGTAATTGGGATTAGGGCCTTTCCCATAAAAATGAAGAGATGGTCTTCACTAAGTTAGGAATACACACATACATTACTATAAATACAGTACCTGTAAAAAAATGACATGCCAAGCCACCTACAAAGGAGAGTGACAGTATCACATAACATGACCTGGCTACTTGACCTGACCTAGTAGAGATGGTTTTGTAATACTTTCACTAGAGAGTGAAGTAAAATCGCCACTGAGTGCTCAGCATAGATGTGGGACACCCTTAAGGACAGCTGGAAAAGCACCTTATGAAACTGGTGCAAAGGAAAAAGTTGGGTGAGGTATATAGTTTGGTTAATCTAAAATGGTGCAAATAAAACTTTCTTTAGGTGGGGGGGGGTCCAAACTTTTGACTGGTACTGTATGTATGCATATTTATATATGTGTACATATGTGTGTGTGTGTGTGTCTATGTGTGTAGCCGAAAAGAGCACTTTCTAGCAAGTATAAACCCTATAATTAGGCTTATGACGTTTAATGTGTACTAAACCTCACCGCAAGTGAATTTACAATAGATTGCCTCTACATAAACAAAATGAACGGTAAGTTAATTACTTTGCAGATCAAGGTGTCAGCAGCAGTAACACACACTGTCACGGATCAGATTTGCTTAATTTGCAAATCATGTTGCAAATTTTCTTTATTTAGTGGAAGGACAGTGTTCCATCTGAAAGGGTTTTGTTGGAGGGGGTCTATTTAATAAAATAAAAAAATGGCAGTTAGATAAATAAACAGTTCATACCACTAGCTGAGGCCCCTGAAAACTGACACTAGTAGGGTTCCCTCTGGGTCTTCTGGTTTTCCTCTCGCAGTCCAAAGATGGGAGCCTGGCATCACTTTGTCCGTAGTGTGTGAGTGTGTGCAGAAGTGTGCCCTACGAGGGACTGGCATTCGTCCAGCTTGTACACCTGCTTTGTTCCCTGTGCTGCTTGGGAAAGCTCCCCCACACACACTATGACTTTGTCCAGTAGAAGCAGTTGGATATTTATAACTGGAGAATTTTATTTTTTAATGCTCAGAAAAAAACATTAAAAGTAAAATTATGAAATGATATTCTCAAAATGATTAACTTACGTTGCCTTTAACTTGCAATAAAATACATCATAAGCATTCCTATGGTCAGAAGTAGCATATGTCTAGCTCCTCACATAAGACTCAGAGAGAGAGGTAAGGGGGCATGCGCTGATATGGTGCGTTGTCGCACACCACCACATGACAAACTACCTCAGGGATGAGACCCTGAGTGCAGCTATGAAGTGGGTGATACCTCAGCACCACACTGTTCAGATAGAGTTGAACAGTGTGAAGTTTTTCCAGTGGCTGGAGTGCCAATCCTGCCACAACCCCCCAAATTTTCCCTTAAGTTGGAGGACCTACTTGCAGGGCCAGATATGGGTTAATGTCATACCCAGGATGAAGCAATGGCAGGTTAAGGGCCTTGCTCAAGGGCCCAATGGAGTAGAATCACTCCAAGCATTCATGGGATTCTAACCAGCAACCTTCCAATTTCTGGCACAAAGCCCTAGCCTCAGAGCCACCACCAGGGAAAAAAAAATAATATATATATATATATATATATATATTGCGTCACTCATACCTCTGAGTATACTTTAAATGATGTAAATATATTACATCAGAAAAATAATTTATTCAAGATTCATCCATCCATCATCCATTTTCTGTACCTATTTGTCCCATGCAGGGTTGTAGGGGTCTGGAAACTAGCTGATGATGGCTAATGGAATTACCCAAGACAGGGCGCCAACCCATTGCAGGGCACACACCATTTATACTCAAATTCACACCTATGGACAATTTTGCAACTACAATTCACTTTGTCATGTTTTTAGACTGTTGGGGGAAACTACGGTATCTAAAGGAAACCCCATGACAACACAGGAAGAACATGCAAACTCCACCCATGGAGCCAGTGTGGAGCCAGGGATTCTCAAAGCTGCACATTTAATGATTCTGTGTATTCCTGTTCACCCTACCACTATAATGTAAATTAGACTTATGCTTTATATGACAAATCAGCTATATATTCAAATAAGCACCAAAAAAAAAAAAACATTACCATGCATGACACTACAGCTAAGCAACCCAGAAAGAACCGGTGAATAACATCCCAAGCTCTGAGTGGTAATAAATGACTAAATTATACTCTGAGCACAATTATTTTCTTTAAATTGCATGAATTATGAATATGCATATTAGGGATGCTGTCAGAAACAGCTTCAAGGTTTAGTATCCAGTCCAAACCAAGGTGGATATCTTGTTTTGTCAGTATTGCTTGACTAGTTTTTTTTTCACATAAATAATCTAGTGGACTTTGGTTATATTACTACAATCATTTGATTATTTAATGCAGCTGTCCTAGTCTAAAATAGTTTTTAATACTGAATCATAGTTATACAGACAAACAAACAAAAACATTTTTAATTATGGTAAGAATATATGTTACCTATTTCTATTCATACATACAAGCCCGGTATGTGCGGTCATAAAAAGTAAAAAACAAATAATGATAAAATAAATATTAATATTTGTGTAAATACCATGCTCCACCTCTGGGGGCGCCCTGTTGCGAATGCATGAGGGGCAGTCCTGAAACCAGACACCTCACGTGTCATACAGAGCGGGACCTTTAAAAGTGCCAGC
>JAODKN010000001.1:37064913-37081790 GCA_026774425.1 Petrocephalus zakoni
TGCGGACGGCCGGACCTCCGCAGTACTCAAGGCTTCGAGTCGCGAAACGCACGCCCAGGAGCTGCGCTTCGTTAGACTCCCTCCAGCACGCAGGACGACTCCACTAATTGGAAGCCAAGCATCGCAGGACTCCAACCAACACGCCTGAAGCCCTATTGATCGGACGCCGCGCGTCACCGAGACCGGAGGATTCCCCTCGCCGGACGCCACGCTTCGTGGAGCCGCTTCACACCGCACACCGGGGAGATCAGTCCCGCGAGCCACTCAGGTTTCACCTACACTCAGACATTTCATCTGGGCAGTGTTGTTAATCTTGTGCTTCACCACGGATGTGTTTAGTTTAACTATGTAATATTTGCTGTGTTGCTGGTTTAAGTAACGATATCTCAGGTTTCCACGCTGACGCGCTAGCCGTTGCATGCTCTTTCCGTCTCACGCCCTAACCACTCTCCCGTGGACGACCGACACACCTTCAAAGGCACACACGCCGACACAGACACACACACACACCTTCCACCTCCAGATCCCTGACTGAATCGGTGCCCAGACGCCATTCTCCATTATTTCACCAGATTGTGCCATTGTTCCATCTGATTGTTTCACTGTTGTTACTGGTCTGTGTCAATGAACGCCATCTTATTCAACCCTGTGTTGGTGGTATCACTCAGATGGACTGAAGCCAATGTACTATCACTGAACTCCTAACCTTCAGAATTAAATACTTAGTATTAACTTCAATTAAAAACTGGAGTTATAATAATAATTAATGTATGAGTTATTGCAAATTTGACGTTGGTTAAATTTACAATACTTTTAGGTGCAAGTAATTTTTATGAGACTAATTACTTTATAAGGGATTATACCCACAGCACCTACATTTGTCTACTGCTCTGTGCTATAAATGCAATTTTTGTATGATTACAACCATTTAAATCAAATTTTAAAATCTAAATCTCTGAATTTGTGTATTTCCTATTTTATGTATTTCAGCAAGGTGCAGCACGTGAATCCCCACTAACTGTACAGAGCTCGTGCCTTCTGCTTTTTCATTGTATACCACCAATGTCAAGTTTGTAAACACCTAGATTATATGTCCTCATTTTCCATGGAATAGGTAATGTATTTTATGTATATGTCCTGCTGATTGGATATAAAACTGCACCGAAAAAGCACAACATGAGGCAGCCAGCACTTCTGCCTCACTGAATATGTGTGAACTGGCTGAATATCAGGAAATATAGCACTAGCATAGCGTATCCAAGTTTACAAGGTACTGAATGGCTTGTAAACATTTGTGCTCAACAATTACAGCTGAGTTGTTAATTTTATTCCAATATACATTAAGAGTAACAGAGTAACAGCCACCTACTGCATTCAGGTCCAGAGGTCCAGCCACCAACCTGTTTTTCTCAGTATTGTGGCTGTAATGTAAAAAATGTTTTAAAAGCCCAACAATTTATATATATATATATATTTATCAGAGCACAATATTATTCACCACAAGATTCTACACTAGCAGACTTTCTCTGCATAATTTACCACTTTAACTTGGATGATTATCCTCATTTTCTTTTAATGCATGAATCAAAGGTCGCACGCCTCTTTCATATGACTGAGTGAACAGCCTAAATTAGAAGATGTGAAGAAACATCTAAAATTGAGCTAATGATAAGGAATTCAACAATTTTTTTAAGGTGATCTTGGACTTGGTGTACATCTCATCATACTATATTGCCTGATCCTGAGTGTATATGAAACTAAGCATGGGTTTCAAGGAGTCTCATGGTACACAGCTTCAGAATTTCATTTGTGCTTTAAACTCTCTTTATACAGTCGTCTCTCGCCACTTCACACTTCAACTTTCGCGGCTTCACTCTATCGCGGCTTTTTCAAATACAGTACTGTGCTCATTAAAGTATATACAGTACTGTATATTCATGAAAGGGTTGATCGAGACAGTGAAAATGATACGCGCGCTCGGTTGTCTGAGTCAATTATATCCTCTTCCTATCCTCGCCACTGACTGGCTCAGCCTCACGCAAGTTCGTTTCTCTCATACACACTTCTACATCGCTACGCATCGGAAGCATCTTTGCGATTTCTGAGAACTTTTATCTAAGCCCCATAATGGCTCCTAAATGTGCTGCTTCTTCTAAGCCTTCTGCTTCTTATTTTCAGAGGTTAGTGGTTCTGTGTAAGAACTGTGTGCCTGTGTAATTAAATGTACAATAATAATATGATATTTGTAATGTCTAATATGTCTTGTTTTCACTTATTTTGTCTAATATATTGGGTAATACGAGTGTAATGGTGACTAAAGGGTGTTGTTTCACGTCTAGAGGGCTCTAATACTGTTAAAAACTGTATTTAGAAGGTCATAAACAGGTTTTCTATGCTATAACTATGAAAATATTCTATTTAGCCCGAAATTCACTTTTTGCGGTAGAGTCTGGAATGGATTAAACGTGATAAACGAGGGACGACTGTATTTACTAGACTCACAGTGGCAAGGTGCTAGTGTGAGTGGCAGGAACACATGTATAAAGAATAATGCAAAATATGCACTATAAACTGTTCAACTATGCTGGCTAGGAGCACATTTTTAACAGAAAATCACATTCAAGATTTTCATTGCTTATTGTCATAATGCTTAATAATAATGCCTATTATTCCAGTGTTATCAGTGGTACAAATAGAAGTCCTCTTCTCTACTGTTGAAAGTGCTACAGCCTCCAGAAAGTATATAAAATAAAAATATAATATCCTGCCACAGTTGATCTGCAAATCTTTTCTTAGCTTTTTAAGGGCAGAATTTTGACTTTTCCCAGCTACTACTAGTTGCTACTATCTCCTGTCTTTCCTTCAATCCTGATCTCACTGCCTGTCTTCTACCCCCCCCCCTTCCTTCATACCCCTGGATTCCTCTCAACCTTCTGATGTAATCATTTTTTGTATATCCACCACATACTCTTTGGTTCCACTCCCACTGAACTTGTCTAAGACCTTCCTGTCTGCTCTCTACTCTCAACTGACCATTCTCTTCAATCAGTCTCTCTCTCTTGGATTGGCACCCTCCATCTACAATATTGGTGCTGTCATACACGTCCTAAAAAAAAATCTTGACCCAGCTAATTTTAACAACTGCCATCCTATCTCCAACCTTCCCCTTTTCTCCAAATATCAAATCATCACTAGTCTCACAACTGCAGAAAAACGTGTCAAATCAATTTCTGTCTTTCACCCTATCCACAATACTGCAAATGCCTTAAAGAAAATTCTCGATGACCATCTTGCATCAACAGGCTCAGGAATCCAAAGCTTCCTCACCCTCCTCAACCTGAGTGTAGCCTTACTACACTGTAGTCCCACAGTGTAGTCCCAAAGTATTTTGAAACTCTGAACTAGTCGATGAGGGTTCTGACCTAGACTGGTTCTCATCCCACCTGATATACAGGAACCATGTCCATCTTCTTCTTCGGCGGTCACACTTGGGTCCCTCAAGGTCTGTTTCTCTGGTTGCTGCACTTCATTTTATACATCTTCCTCCTTTGCGGTATAATTGTACAGTTCAACTTCAGTTGTAATGCTGATGATATACACATTTACCTCAGCAGTAAATTGAGAGACCACCACCCTTGTCTCAAAATTGAAGCTCGCTTATCTGCAATCAAGGCCTGGATAACAAACAATTTCCTCAAACTGAATAGTAACAAAAATGAGTTTATCCTGAACAGCCCAAAATCCATGCTTAATAAATCTCGCTTGGTTACACTACTCATTGATGCCATGGAAGGTTTTCCCTCCTTGACAGTTTGCAATCCTGAATGCTTCACACCTGTTGGATACTCACATTTCAGCTATTATCTATCCCATTTTCACCCGTGTAACATTGCTAATCCTGCGTTCGTTTATCGCTTTCTAAGTCGCAAGTCGCACAAAAACGTCACGAAAACGTCACTTCCCGTCGGAAACACACCCATTTTGTGAGGTTGAAGTCAAACAGAATTTTTTTTGCCCGAGTTACCCGTGTGACGTAATTTCAAGATGGCAGCTTACACAATCAACAGTAAGTGTTTCACTGCTTCTCTATTTTATAAAACTCTCTTAATGTCTATTTTATTAAATGTATTAATGGTTATGAATGTGATCGCACACAGTTTATTTAGGGAATACAATATCATCAGAGTAATAAGTATCCTAGCATGCTATATCAGTATTTTTACCAGACTTGCTAGTGCCGTTTGTTTGTGAATTGTTTTCCTCTCAAACAAAGAATGTCGCTATGAATTCACCAAAAATATCATAAATCTCATAATGTGATTCGACTAGTCAGTGTTTCTTGTTTGTCTTTCGGAAAAAAAAATATCGCCCTAGAAATGATAAAGCTTTTGATGCTGTTTAACACTGGTTAGCTTTGTTTGTTTGCCCCTCGAAAGAAGTGTCGCTTCAAAACTAACTTTGTAAACCTTTTGAATTTGACTAAGAATAATTCATTCTAAGCTTATGCATTACGTTTTCGTTATTGCAGTTTTCACGGACGACAACATGGCCTTGTATGTTGATCCGGAGAGGGCCAGGCCTTTTCGTGCGTTCCATTATCCTCGGAACTCAGGATCCGAGTCGGATTCCGAATTTCCAGACCGGACGTGACGACATGCGCGCTCCCGTTTCTCCAAAAATCCTGGAGAAATCTCGGGGCAGCCCAGAGTGCCCCGAGTTTCGGATTCAAGATGCCTGCTCAGTGCAAAGACTGTAGGAGGTGCTGTGATATTTTACATTTTTAAGCACTTTAATGCTGTTTGAGTGAAGTTCGTAAGCTGTGTACATCGTACAGCGTAATTGTAGTCGATAGATGTGTCGCTACAGTGAACGGCATACGCTTGGAGCCGTTCCTGCTCCGAAAGAGCTAGCACAAGAGCCACTTGTATCCGAGTTCGGCAAGTGGAATGCATCCGACTCGGTTTTCCCCGAGTTTTTAGCGGATATGACGTTATTCTGAGTTCCGAGCTCCAACCTCCGAGGATAATGGAATGCACGATTTGTTGGCCCCACTGTATCAACCAGAGTGGGTTCGGATGTTCTACTTCCTCGATGAGGCCCTGACCGTGCGGGTCAACGTTATCACTGCAAGTAAGCAGCAATTGACGTATATACTTCATGTATTTACTTAATACAATGTAATGTATTAGTATGACAAGGCGCATTGATGTTTTGTTGTTCTATTCCAGACAAACTCAAGGCAGCAAAAGAAAACGTAGTCCGAGATTGTTTGGATCCACAACCCTGCAGTACCTCCTCCTCCTCCAACTTCCTGGTCAACACTCACTTCACAAAGGACCAAACGCTCTTTTTAATCAACCTAATGAGAGTCCACTTGGAGTCTCATGGCGATGGTCCATCCAGGACAGAACTAAATACCCACCTGAGAGAGGGTAAAAACAAAAAGAAACACATGTGGACACAAATGGCAACACAGCTGTCACAGCACTTCAAGGAGAACTTTAGTGGTGGACACACTGGAGGAGGCCTACAAAAAAGTAAAGGACAATAACAGGGCAACTGGGCATGGGAGAATTAAATTTCAATTTTATAAGGAAATGGATGGATTGCTGGGTGGACAACACGATATTGACTTCCCAGTTGTTGGTATAGTTGAGGGTGTGGTCCTGCGTGATGGAGGTCTTCTCGGCGACGAATAGCTGTACACATTTCTAGCCATATATATTTGTATATAGTTGTATATATATATATATATATATATATTAACATTAAACTTATCAGAAATCTCCCTGAAACTGATTCGCCATGTACCACAGGAACATCAAGACCTTTTGTCATACAGGTACAGGTGGAAGTCCTCTGGTAGTTTCCTCTGTTAGCCCCTGCTCCTGAAGCTTAAAAGAAGGTAGTCACACTGGCTTTTGGTCACTCTCAGATGACAAAAATGTGTGGTCATCCATGCTCATCATGCATTCCCATTCTATACCTGTCTTCCCAACCACCACTCTATGAGCTAAACGGGGCATGAGACAAGCCACTGCGATCCTAAAGAGAGAAAAAAAAGAAACATGAAGATATTTAACATTTAAAAAATTTATTAACTCTTAACATGCTATCATTATACTCAGTAAACAAAAGGTCATTTTGCCATTTTCTGTAAGCATAAACAACGTGGCGAGCAACCGCTATCGCTACAGTTTCTTACTATGTTTTCAATAAGAATGAAATTATACTAGTTTCTCTTTTTTGAGGGGCACAGAATGTGATGCATACCTTTTTCGTCGTTCATGCTCTTCTGTTTGCTCTTTCATGTTGTCACGCCGGCGGCGGGAAGAACGACTCATAACTGCAGCTGTCGGGGTTAAGCCCTTCCAAGGGGCATATATTCTCCAGAACAGGGGGAATCGGGGTAAACACAGGAGCCAACACAACAGCGAGCGTACACAAGCATCGACAACAACCGACAGGGGGAACAGGACGCAGACCAACTAAATAGGGCAGGACATTAAGGATTAAACACAAGGCAGCTGTGCAGGGCAAACAAGCAGTGCAAAACACGAGGCAGAGCACAATGAGGGACAGGTGCAGCAAATCAAGCCCCGCCTGAGGGCAAAACAGGGGAACAGACACGAAGGGCAGGACTGAGCACGACACATGTTAAGTAATAAATATTTTTTCACAAGCTTCTTGTGCTCAAACAACAAAAACAACAGCGTGTTCACGGAGGCAGCCATGTTTGTTACGAGAAGTGTAGCTCGAACGGAACAAGGTCGGACATGACGACACGCACCTCGGAATTTGCGACTTCATTGGGATAAACGAACGCAGCATAACATCAGACCTACCTCTCCCAAACAACAGTTGATTCCCTCACCCAAGCCTTCATTTTCAGCCGTCGTTACTCCCTCCTGATTGGCGTCAGCTCCAGATGCCTCTATATGCTTCATCTGGACCAACTCCACAGCTTACCTTCTCATTCATGCCCAGACCCACCCACATGTCTCCTGTTCTGACCTGCACTCACTCACTGTGAAATTTCACATTCACTTCAAAATTCTTCTCCTCACCTATGAGGCCCTTAAGTTTTGCTCCTCCTTATCTGTCTGATCTTCTTCTGTCCTATCAGCCCCCCTGTACTCTTAGATCTTCCTCTTCTGGGCTTCTCACTGTTCCTCTTCCAAACCCCTCAGCTTTGTGGAGCGAGTCTCCTCTAGGGTGGTCCCTCCTCTTTGGAATCCCCTTCCCTCTGATATCCATAACTCCCCCTCTCCCCCATGCTTCTAATGTCACCCTGAAACCTTCTCAGTCTCCCAAGCTTTCTAGTTCCCTTCACTCCGCTGTCTTCACTTTGATGACTTCACTTCCATGCCCCCCTCGCTTCTCTTGCTTCATCCATTTATTACTTGTATTCTATATTTCTGTATTGCTCATCACTGTGTGCTTGTTGTAACTGTTTCAGTCTCTCTTACACCCATGTTGTATTCTGTGTTTTTGAATATGGTGAGTGTCTTGGGGTTTTGAAAAGCACTGTATAAATTTAATGTATTATTATTTATTACTTTTTTTAAATTGGTCTGGGACAAATACACAGAAATTCAGCAAAAAAAAAAAAGAATAATATCAGATGCTCATTGAAATTCCAAGCAGAGGAAATGTGGAAATTGTACTCTCCTATTTGAAAAAATGATGGCCGTTTATCTGTTTGTGAGCATAGGGAGAGTGTTTATCTGTGTGCTTCTGACAGTATCTAATTTTTTGTGTTTGTACTACGCAAGGAAAATAAACTCCTGTATCATGCAATTTGACTCACTCCCTTACGTTTCCCCTGTGGAGTTATTTTCATTCCACTACTGTGCCCACTGCTCATACCATGTCTTCCATGGGAAAAAAAAATGCAAACAGGGGCCGGGCAGCACTATAACCTGGTAAGACGAATAAAGTTACACATTAGATGTAATGGCACACAACAGGTAAAAAGTTCATTAATATATCTTCACTGACAGACTGCAAAATAATTAATCTTCTCTCCAAAGCCCTATAGCCTGGAGACTACATTGTCTCATTAGAAGTGAAATATTCAGTACAAAGTCTGTCTTTTGCAGGTCTTGAGCTATCTTAGAACTGGCAATTTAGAATTGTTTAATTGTCTTCTTGATAGATTTCCCTTCCTTAGCTTGTTCCTCCCCCTTCTTGTCTGGAAATTAATCACACATTTATAGATATTCATTCCCAATTCAACCATATGTTTTTTTTTTTCATTCATCTACGCGCGCACACACGCACACACACCTCAAGTACCGTCTGATGCCAGTGAATGGAATATTTAAAATCAAACCAATATGCTAATAAAAATGTGTTAACCAACAGTCTTTTCCGGCTTCATAAAATGTAAAATGACTTCACTATTTCCTGCACAGGTTATAAACATAAAAAAAAATGCATACATGACACTGCTTTCAAAATAATCAATGCAGAGAGATAAGAAATGTCCAGGTCATATTTTTACTAAAAGTGATGTGGAGGACATTAAAATTATACTAATATACCATTAAACTAATTTCTACTACAGATGTTCCTTTCATTTCCCACTTTCTTCCCATACTCCATTATGTAATTTAACTGCTTTTACCTCTCGGTATGGACAAGGAAGATGCATTTTAAATGGTAATGCGTCTGCTTAATGTAAAACAGCAATCACTGTGAAAAATTCCAACGCGCTATTTCGAAAGCATCGCCCCCACCTTAAAAATCTTCTTTGTAAACATCCTTCCCCTTTGCTTGGGGGTGGAGTGTTACCCCGTCTCAGTAATAATACTGCATTCCAGCATTCCATTTACCTTGTATGTCGGAAGTTGGAGGTGGGAATGACGTGACACCCGAGTTAACTGCAATCCAGTACAGCAAGTTGGAAAGCCATTTAGCAATACCAGGGACTTGCTTCAAAAAGATTTCATGCTGAGCTCGATAAATTGTCGATAAATTAAATTTATCCCAGTTTAAATGGTCTTTATCTTTGTTCACTTACATTTAGCCCAGACTACCTTAACCCTGGGGAACCCACAGGGTCAAATTTTACCCTACCTTTTATTTCTGCCTTACATTCAACCCACAGTGATTTTACTTTTGTTTCTCGGTCGTATATGGTACACTGGACTGTAAAGCAAAAAAAAAAACTTTACTTTACTTTGATGAGTGGGTAGAGTGTAAGACAGAAATAAAAGGTAGGGTTCCCCAAGGATAAATCTGACAAGTTATCTAGCTAAGCAAGAAATCCTGCTTTCTGAAACTGCCCCCAAATCTGGCCTGGTTAACTGTTATCCATTGCTAGCAATATCAGTTGATAAGAACACTTTGCACGGTATTTACAAACACCGTAGCAACATGTTCGCAGATAGAGGTTGGAAAGTACGTAATGTACGACTGATTTAATAAGCCATGAATAAGATGTAAGTGATAATAAACAGCATAAAATTACAGCTTTAATTTCTGCTGATAAAGGGCACAGCCATCTTGAATTTTGAGATCGGGCTTATGTAGATTCCTCTGACTTTCCGAGTAGGTATTCAAGGGAAGTCCCAGCTAAAATGTCTAATTAAGAATTTGGAAATTCCAAGCTATGAGTTCAAATGGAACGCAGAATTAGAGCACCTGTTTTTTTCCATGGCTTGACTAACAGCAGAAGGTAGGGTGCCTCAATTAATGTGCTAGATTATAACAAAATGTACATTCCCTGTGAAAAATGTCATTTTCTACTTTTCTTTATGGGAGTTAATGGAAAAAATAAAGGTTTAAAGCACTTTAAATTTTCTGTTAATTAAGCTTAATTAATGTGTGAGGTATTAGAAGATCACGTGTTTGACACCAGCAGAAGATAATGAATAAAAGGGCAAATGTAAAGACCCAAAACTAGCATCCCATATGCTGGCATAAAAGAATTCTAGATTCTGCATCTAACAGATTATTTCAGAGCATACAAAAAACTACTAAATAAAGCATTTGAAGTTGTTATAAAACTGTTAAACACAGCGTTTGAAGAATTGCATAAATTAAGCATGCAGACTGCAGGGATGCAGGCATGTCCTGAAGGCATTGGTATTATTTTATGGCAAAGATCCATCACACTCTGGTGAAGCCAGGAATGTCACAGAGAGACACAAACAAGAACATGAAAAATAAAATATCTGGGCATACTCCACTCTAATGTGGCTCTTCATTAAATTAAAGCCATCAGGGTGAAGAAATTGGTCTGCATGAGATCAGTAGCAAAACCTTTGATTATTTTAAATGGCATGTGAGAGGCATATTTTGAGTTAAGTTAATAGTAAAATCATTCAAAATAGTTCTTGTAAAAAAATCTTGTACTCCAGGTAATTAAAGTTAAATGGGCCACATCTAAACATCAGAATATGTACAGTATGTCTGAGAGGATGTAAGTTTTATTCCTTTGCTAAATTTCACACAACTCGGCATGTGCTAAATTTGTCAGCCTTCAAATATTCATGCATGGAATTGGGAGGGGGAAATGACATAGTCTCCTTCTTCTCTTTAATCTATATTACAAAACAGACAAAACAGAAATATCCCAGGACAGATCATTCTAAGGCATGAATGGAATAATGAGGTCTCTGCTTAGTCTGCTTGATGCTACAGGTTATTTTCCATTACATAGCACTAACAACAAAAATAGTCAAAAGAGACAGAACAGGCTTGAGATGAAGAGTGCCCTCATACACTTATACAAGTGAAGAATCTTTCTCAACTGCAGTTACAGATGACATCAGTTTAGGCTATATGATAAATTGGCTGCTTGATAACCTCACAAGACGGGACTTTTCTGTACTTTTTATCCACTGATCCACTGACATTTAAAAAATGAAACCCAAACACACACACAAAATTATTTTCCTTCTATGGATAATATGAATTTTCCAACTTCTGGTTTTTCCCTCTGCACCGTTTTGAATGTGGTGCTTTTCAGGTACACATGCAGCAATGCACCTGTTTTGTAGCTGCTGATAAGTTTCAAATTTTTGGGATGGGGGCAAATTTGCAGTCAGCTTAGCAGGCTACACTGACTAAACCAATATTGCAGAAAAGTGTAAAAAAATGGCAGTGCTTGTTGCATCTCTAAATAACAGAATAGTAAACACAAAGATGCATACATCTGTCCTCCAGCTGCTTACCCTGCTCAGGCTCATGGGGGGTCTGGAGGCAGACAATCAAGGACTTTGAGGATTTTGAAAAGATGCCAATAAGCAATCATGGACTGCATGAGTACTGAGACTGGCCTGACCTGGAGAGAACATCTAGCTACTGCACATGCCCAACCCCAGAGGTGTGAGGCAGCATCACTATCAACTGTGATGGTCCACATACACACACGCACTCACAGATTCACGTTTTACAGTAAGTAAATATATGAGTACCAAAAGATATAGTTAGGAAATAGTCTAATGCATATTTTCAACCTTCATGTAAAATATGGAAAGTTCTGTGCTAACTGATTAAATTCAACTTAAAATTCTGGATTTCTTCAATGAACTGACCAAAAATAACCAAAAATGTTTTTTACTTTTCCGAAGTAGAAAACAGTTTTTTACTTGAAGATTTTTTAATTCCCCAACAAGGTAGATTTGCAAGCTGTTACGATGAGAAGGGCGGACAGTTCACGCGCAGCTTTTCGGTTGACTGAAGGGGGTTTACTGCAAACAAACAGATACAAAGGGACTGCAAGGGGTCAAAGAGGAGGCAGGGAGTAACCACGAGGTGGGAACAGGGTTAATCTAAATATAGGGAGACCAGCAGGGACCAACACTACAACTAACTCAAACCACACTAACATCTACAATGACCAAATTAAAGGATAAGGCACAGGCTAGAACATATAGACATTAATAACAAGGGCTACATGAGGGGCAGGTGCCGGTCATAACAACTGATTAGACACTAGGGAGCACATGTAATGAGGAACAGGTGAAGAGAACATGGTACGGCCAGCAGAGACTATGGGGACATGACATGACATATGCACAGGTAGTCAACAGAGGTAAGCACAGGGGCGTTTCTAGGATTTTCATTTAAGGGGGGCTCATCCCCCAGAGATGTTTAACACATATTTGGCTTGTTCAGAATCAGTACTCAACTGAGTCTTCCTGATCACACACACGCGCACTGTTTACTGTATAAACACAAAATTTTATTGTTTGCATTTCTAGTACAAACGTTTTTCTACGTTAAAAAAAATCAGAAAAATGTTACGCCCATGGGTAAGCAGTTCATATTTTTGAAAAGAAATAACCTGCTTTGTGCCGAGAAACTGAAAAAATACAAAGTTTACTTTCTGGAGATATAAACACTGTGTTTTATTAAGTAGTTATCATGCAGTTGACTGAAACAGTTGATTTTTTTCTGGAAATGCACTGGAAGTTGATTGAATGGTTTATTAAAATGATACTGATTGTCTCTGGGTAGGGTTTGTTAGTTATTTGGCCACAAAATATACACAGTACCTTCATCACCCCAGATGGTATGTAAAAGTGCGAGCAATAACAACCTGTTCTGGAAGAAGTGGATGTCTTACATCACTGGGAAAATATCTTTGCAGATATCTGTGAACCAGGAAATTAAACTCACAATGTCCTTATTAGACATGCAGCACAGGATCCCTCCAGAGATCAGGGACCAGGGGTGGGGGTAGGGCTGGGAGTGAAGGTGGGGGGTTAATCAGCAAGCACTTCTGTTGAATGTCTGTCCAGATCCAGACACACAAAGTCAGGTAAAAAACAACTTTAAGTGTTAAACATTTCACTTTAACTGGGTGCTTGTTTCAGAAGAATTAATATAAAATATGTATTTGCAGCTTAATCCAAGAGGCATGCAAAAAACTATATTTCTCTCCAAACATGTAAGTTGCTTTTATAAATTAAATAACTACATTACATCAAAATGATATAACAGATCTTGACCTTGGAAAGAAATTAAAATTGCATGACGAATAAGAACAAGGTGTAGTCACAGGGACATTTTGCGACATGCCATTTTTCTTCAAGGAAATGTTTTTCATTTTCTGATGGAAAGGAAGTGATTTGAATTTGAATGAAAAGTTTACTTTAAATTTGTTTGTGGTTCGGCATCAACTTTTTAATACTTGCATTATGTATACTCGTATTAAAATACTGGACCTGAAGGTATAACTTCCAAATAATTTGAATGAAGTTCTTAAAATGTAATTAAGAAATAGGCCTGCAAAATGAATTACAAAACAATGGGCAGCACACATTCTTATGGAATGTGCAAAGAGGATCATTTTCCAGTGCTGCATAACGGACAATACTGAGCTTTACAAAGAAATACTAAAGTAACTGGCGCGGCTCTTCATCAGTTGTAATCAAAGGAGAACTTATGAACAACATAAGTGAGGGACAGAGAGTGAGAGAGATTTCAGAAACTGTTTACTTGACATACTGATCTTAATTCAGAATTAATGCATCATGTTGCATGTTTTATCTTAGGCAGTTTCTGTATTTGTTACTATCTGTTAATTCTGTAAACCTTTAACCATCAAAGGGAACTACTGAAGGAACAAGTCATGGGTAACAAAAATGAAATAATGATCTTTTATCTATTCATGATTAATGAATCGTGATGCAACTTTTATCCCAAGCAGATACTATATTTGTTACTGTCTGATAATTCTGTAAATCTTTGTGAATTACTGAAGGAACTATTGAAGAAACAAGTAATGAAATACTGACCTCCCATTTGCTCATTAATGAATTGTGATGCTTTATCTAGTCAAGTAGCGACTTCAGTACTTCAGTAGTATTACTAAGTATTTGTGCCCCATCAAGTAGAGTGTTATCAATATTTCTCTTGAAATGCGATACACACTCTGGGCCTCAGCCATTTTACGTTTAGGAAAGGTCTGATGTTGACCCCTTATACCTGGTATATGTATATATGTTATATACTTTCTATATTTAAATATTTCTTCACTATGGGGATGTGCAAGTAAAATGAAACAAACTGACCAAAAACCTAAAATGTTTTGAAAAAAAATATATGCTTTATAAAAAGTGCAATGACAATAGTGTTTAAAGGCCTGCTATATTAACTAGATGTGCCTGCTTATTATGCTGCGTGTGTATGTGTGTGTGTGTTAGAGACAATGAGGTAGGAAGGTTAAGGTCCTTTGGCACTGCAAGCCGGTCACCCATGTCACCACCTTTATACTGCCAGTATAAAGTCTGTATTTATTGCTGTCCCTCAGTTCATCACCATAGTGGGGGACAGCATATCCTCAAGCTGACTTTCATCGTGATGGGGAAGTATTATTTATGGTAATGCATCTATGGCAGGCATGATCAGTGGCCCTTTTATTCAGATACCGTGTGCCTTGTAGAAGCAACGCCCCCCCCATTGCATCTCCTCTGGTCTGTAGTTTCCTCATTTTGATCATTCTGTATCTCTTCTTCCAGAACTGTCAACAATGCCCTTTGATTTAGAGTATTAAGGTAATTCTCAATTTAAATTTATAAATCAATTTATAAAAACTTACAGAAAGCTTGTGCTGTAATTACTAGAATAAATACATGAAATACTGTTGAGTGGGGAAGCTGGGGGGATGGTTTGAGACACAACCCACATTATTCCCTCACAAGGATTTAAAAAGATAATTATTTCTCTTTTTGTATTAGGTCTTTATAGTTTGTTGTATTTTCACAGGTTTATGTAACGGGAAGTATGGGCATCTTATTAAGGCCAAAATATCTTTCTGTCTCATAAAGGCTATGGTTAAAATTTTAAACTAACCTTAAGAGGAAAATTAATTGTCACTACTAAAAAATAGATAAATATGGGAAAGCAAACACGGTGATGAAAACTAATACCTAATTGTCTATTAATGAGATCGTAGATCGATGCTGCATGTTTAAAAGCATGATTGGCATAAGAGCAGGTGATTGGTTTTTCTTTTCTAGCACTGAAACAGCCTTTATTTATTTATTTATTTATTTTTTAGCTCAGCCATGTTTTCGAGTGCTGTCAGTTTCTGTCACTGCCATCACTGTATTGACAGATGTAGCTGCTGTTGACACAGCACTGAAGCTCAATTGCCCGTCATGGTGGGACAAACAAATATTGCACAAAAAGAGGGGAGCCCTGATCTCCCACCCCATTGACAGGAGGAAAACTGCTTCCATGGGTTGTCTGGGAAGCACGTATCCATACCATTGTTGTAGAGTAAGCTCGAATAATTTTACTGAGATGGAACTCTGAGTATATACTGAATGTATGAGCAAAAGTATTGTGACCTCCACCACGTGAAGCAAAGTCTTGCTGTTTCGGAGATTCTCTGACCCAGTTGTCTGGCCATCACATTTTAGCCCTTATCGAAGTCATGTTCTGGGGTGGCCTTCGTAGTGAATAACGAACAAGACAAAGTACTACTTAGGAAAATAACAAGCAAGGTTCACATGGCCATCCCAAACCCCTTCATTATTCCAGAAATAATGAACGATCTCTAAGTAGTACTTTGTTGGCTCCTCCCCCGCCTCTGCATAAGAAAAGCATGGACTGTCGATACCAGGAGCATCAATCCCTCGTATTTCAATGGTGAAATGTGTTATATTAGGCAAATGGGCAAACCTATTTGTTGAAAATGTAAAAATCTATAAATGGGATGCTGCTTCCTTGTAAAAGAAAAAATGGAAAGGAAGTAACATTTCTCAAAAGAAGCCTTAAAATAACTTATTGAGGAGGTGGCCAAAAATATATTTTAATATAATAATTACTGTAAAGCTGTGCAGCAAAATGCACACAAAAACAGCATTGCAACATTCAGGGGGAAATTTTAGAACTCCCAAGGACTTGTGTAGTACAGCAGTGTGTGTTCTTTAGTGTGTGGTGTTATACAGTACCTCTCCTCAGCCACGTTTTGGGGGTTCAACACTGGAGTTGGCAGGTATGACTGGTGCATCCCAATAACCAGCCACCAGCAAAATCATGGTTTTCAGGATTGCAGGAATTCACCACTGGCGTAAAGGCAGAGAGAAGTTGAACGGTGCAATGAGGGCAAAATTTCAGTGTGTTCATCTTTTCAATTTATCCTGTACCAGACTAAGAAGGCTCATTATTTCATCGCAGGCCAGCCTGTATTTCTTTATGAATTGTTCGCTACTGAAATGGTCCATGGGGTTCATGGCCAGCCGCAAAACAGCAGTTAGACAAGCAACTTGGCTTCCTGGACATTGTATTAGGTTGACTTGCACAATTTTCTGCCAACGAGTGAGTTGGATCTCTTGTTATCTACGAGAGAGATAACGAACTACTTGAACTACGAAGGGTTTCCGGACAGTCTCGTTAATTAATGATCAATCATAAGTGCTCGATAACAAATTACTTAGCACTACGATGCTTTTGGGAAGGCCACCCCTGAACAGTATTATAATCACTAGATGATGTGAATTATGTTTTGGCTCATCTATAAATAGATGCATGCAGTTCCAGTCGTTTAGATCTCGCACGTCTGGAAAGTGATGCATTTCTCATCCAAAGAATGATCAATTTAGTGAAAAATACAACTTACTATAATCTAGAAGTATTTGGGGGGGGGGGGGGGAAGCCAAAAGTTTGTCACAAATTGTTACACTGACTGGAAAGCAGTGAAAAAAGTGATAAAAATTTTTTTTAATTCTAAACAAACTCGCACTCACAGATATGCCAGTGTAGGTTTCCTATATACATTTCACTGCATGTTGCATTTGTATAACTATTAGAGCCCGACCGATTTATTGGCAGGCTGATATTATCGGCCGATATTAGGCATTTTCCAAACTATCGGTATCGGCATTTATAATGGCCGATAAATGAATATTTCA
>JAODKN010000001.1:37184147-37210848 GCA_026774425.1 Petrocephalus zakoni
CCCCCCCCCCCCCCCCCCCCCCCCCCCCCCCCCCCCCCCCGCCCCCCACCCCCCCCCCCCCCCCCCCCCCCCCCCCCGCGCCCCCCCCGCCCCACCCCCCCCCCCCCCCCCCCCCGCCCCCCCCCGCGCCCCCCCGCCCCCCCCCCCCCCCCCCCCCCCCCCCACGCGGTCGTCCGGGGAAGTCATTGTTGTCGTTGTGACAGCATATCTTTCTATTTCTATCTCCCTCTCTTATCCTGAGTGCCTACTGTCTCCTACTGTACACTTCTATGTGCTTGCGATCCCCAATCGCCTGCCTGCTGGTCAGTATACTTTCCAGTCCCTCTCTCAGTACGAGTTTGCCCGAGTATGGTGCCGTTTTTATCCATTTTCCTTGGCAGATTTGCTTCAGAGCTCCCAAGTGTTTATTTTATTTTCACTGTAAATCTTTCCACTGAAGACCAACAGCAGAATTTAATTTTGGTCACTAAACAACATTACCCTTCTATGTATTAAACTGCTCCCATGCAGTTTGGGCCTTGTCTCCCATGCCATGATGTTCTTAGCTAATCGTAATGTATTACATTTAACCTAAAAACATAACCAGCATGACTTCAGTCCACCATAACATTTGTCATTTTTTACGGTAGCTGAAGAAACGGTTGCAAACTCTAGGTGAACTTTAAGTGCTTATTTTTAGCAATTGTGTCATTCTTTAAACTGAGACATATAGCCCACTCCTTGGAATCCTTTTTCTGGTTGAGTATTTGCTTGAAATACCCACCTATACAAAAATGTAAATGGCAATGCACAGTGTGTGAAGATTTTAGTTATATTGAGGCTAAGAAGCCAGATGTAGAATCCCTGAAGGGGCGACATAGTTCAATAAATAAAGGCTAAATGTTGTTCAAAATTAAAATTGTTAAATGTATTAAATGTTTACGAATATCGTTCTGCTACCCTGCTAGTGTTTTAAGTTGTTTTCATATGTGCATCTGACACCATATCTAATGCTTAATGTGCTCCTCATATAATGTCACATTATTAAAACTGGTCCCCAGACATATGTAAAGTAAATCTAGTAGCCACTTCATCCAGAGTGGTAGAAACGTACCCATAGTGAAACAGCACGACATAAAAACAAATAACTAATCATTAAACAAATTTAAAATGTTCATATTGTGGCTGTAGTTATTTTAATAAGATTTATACGAACTGGGCTGGAAAAAATAATGGGAATTATTGCAGTTAGAGAGATATGGGTAGTAGGTTCTGTCACTAAAACATTTTTTATCTACTATCTACTAGGAGTGGGCGGATCGATCCAAATATCGATAGTATCGATACTAACGTTGGTATTGGTATCGGAACGATACAAGCATGATGGGATCGATACTCTTCCGTTTGCATCTTGCAGCTCACTTTGTTCCTCCTGCTCCTTGCTGTGCTGCAGCTTGTTGTAGTGTCACGTGACTCAGCGGCGTGAGCGTGAGTAGACAGTGGCTGAGTGAGAGTAGCGCGACAACACTGCAGAGAAAAAGATGAGCCAAAGGCTGAGAATTACAGCCAAGAGAAGTTTGTGCTTTTGTTTAGTTATTTGCACTTTATTTACTTTAATTTTCACAAATAACTGTGTGCACTTAACCTGTAAAAGCAGATAAGTGTAATCAAATGGAGATTTTTTTCTTATTGTTGTTTCTAAATATGTAACTTGAAAAGAGCAAGTTAAGTTTTAAAGCATTAGTTTTCCAATAATTTATGCATATCTAACTTCCTAAATTGAGTTAATTACAATAATAAAAAAACGTTTCTCATTTTCCTAAAAACTTTCCTAAAAAATCTGTCCTGAATTTTAACATGCACATAATGAACTAATTAAACGTGGAGTGCAGAAATCACAAAATCATTTGGTGGTTATGAAAATTAAATCAGATTTAGCATATTGATGATGCATTGCTGTCCCCTACATAGTACATAAGCTGCTTCTGTAAGTAAAACGTATTGGTATCGGTATTGATATCGGTGATATTGGCCCTGTGTTTACTTGGTATCAGATCGATACCAAATTTAGCAGTATCGCACACCACTACTATGTACTAAAGAACTACAGGGAAAGTAACTTGACAGTGTTCTCTCCTAGGTCCTAAAACCGTTATCCATATCCTTCGCAGCGAAGTCACGCACACCTCCTTTTGTTCTCCACTGCTTTAGGAAAGTATTGAGCCAAAACAAGAACTAGATTGTGACAGTACTGTAGCTTTAACGCGTTCGTACGCAACGTGAAACCTTTTACCTTTGACCTTTAGCACATTTCCAAGATGGCGGCATTTTTCTGTTAGTGTATCTGAACAATGTGTTTATATGCTTTTGGTTACTGTACTGAGGTATAAAATAAGTTATTAACAATTTTTTAATTAATAATGGCGGGTGAACTTATTTTCCTTTAATCGTTAGCTGAGAAGCCTTTGTCGATATTCTTAAACTTGTTCGTGAAGAAAAATGGAAGACCTTGGCTCAGCATTAGTCAAAGAAGGCTGGTAGGTAACATGGAATCGCTAGCCCTGTTTCTAGGTTATCTAGGTCAGTGATTTTCAATCACTGTGCCGTGAGAGATTGTAAGGTGTACGGTGGGAAATTATCCAATTTCACTTAACTGGTCTAAAAAACTAGGCTATAGAGTGTCATTTTGTAACATTTTTGGTTGGTGGTGTGCCGTGGGATTTTTTTTAATGTAAAAAATGTGCCGTGGCTCAAAAAACGTTGAAATACACAGATCTAGGTGAAAATGTCAAAAAACATTTAGTTTTTTGCATTCTTTTTATTTGGTGTCTTATAATTAAGCTATGGCAAGAACTGTTCCTTCTGTTTGGTGAAAGCCAAGATAGCCTAGGCCATGGTTGATGTGCGTAGTGATTCAGCTTTCAGTACGCGCGGATACATAGTTATCATTTCTAGTTAGCCGGGTTGGCAATTTTGGTCAGCTGGATGGAGTGAGATTTTCTATTCGAAGTCTGCACGCACATTTATGTTTATGTAACAGTTTTATTGCCTTGTAAGTAGTCCGTTGGGTTTGCAAACTACCCCGGCGCTTCTGGTGTAGCTACTTTTAGGTTTGCAATGGAATAATATAAATTTGGAATAATGTACGATTTCTTGCCTGAGCGTGCAAATCTGAAAGCATGTCACGTAATGCCAAGTTTGATTAAGCTGTTGATGACAGAAACCCATTACACATGATTTCGAAAAATAATAATAATAATAATAATAAACAACAACATAGTACCTTAACCTTATGTTAGTGGAAGTATAACAAATTGTCAGATTTCCCTGGTACAAAATGGGGAGTTGTCAATTGCCATTTTTCAACACCCAGGCACCTTTCAGAGGAGGGGATGGAAACATGTATTAGCACCTTAGAGAAGCCTTCTCTCCCTGACATCATCGGCTTTCTGCTTAATGTAAGTTGGGGGGGGGGGGCGGTCATCCAAGTTTCAGTGAACACACGTCACAGTGTTGTTGGTTTGTATTGTTTTTGTTTGTTTGGGGGACCTATGTGTTTTCTTACATTGATAATATATCTCCACAGAGTGACCTGAGACCAATTGGCAAGAAAATTCTTCCTACTGATATCAATAGTGGGAGAGTTGAAAAGGTATGGTTGACAATATGAGAAAGGTGGTTATTTAGTTTTGACTTGTAAGACAGTGTGCATATGTTGATATAAACAGACATCCAGGGGGGTGAATTCTGAATTCCAAAAAACATCTAGTGGGGGCTGAATTGTAGTAATGCCCTCTGCTGAAGTTTATTCAACCTTACCCTAGGTAGAACCAGCTGTTAAAAATGATATCCTTGCATGCTTTCTTTGTTATTGTTACTTGCTCAGGGCATAATATACTGCATATTCTGCATCAGGACTCGGTGCTCTTTGTGTACTACCTATCAAGATTTCTGATGTTACAGTTTTTGAAGCCTATTTCAGTTTTTGAAGCCTATATCTTCCCAGTCTATTTCTTATAAAATGAATAGCATCATTTTGCATTATTGCAGATATATATATATATATATATATATACATGGATAGATAGATAGACCATATGGACAAAAGTATTGGGACACAGCTCTCAGTCATTGAATTCAGGTGTTTGATTCAGACCCATCACCGCAGGAGTATTAAATGAAGCACCTAGCCATGAAGTCAGGTTTACAAACATTTGTAAAAGAATGGGATAATGGTATGGGGCTGTTTTTCAGGGAATGGGCTTGGTCCCTTCCAGTGAAGGGCACCCTTAATGCTTCAGAATACCCAGACATTTTGGCCAATTCTGTACATCCAACTTTGTGGGAACAGTTTGGGGAAGGCTTTTTCTGTTCCAGCATGACTGTGCCTCAGTGCAGTAAGCAAGCTCCATACAGACATGGGTGTGTTTGGTGAGTTTGGGGGTTCGAAGTTACTGTATTGTCATCAGCAGCTAAGTACATGTACATAGTGTGATGAGAACATTTCTCCATGCCCACAATGCAACATGTAGTAACATTACACAATATAACACTGATTTAACAATTTAACATGGTCTAAAGTGCAGAAAATGTAAACCTTGATGACTGATATTGCACGGGGCAGTTAGCAACATTTTTAACAGCTAATTAAAGTGCGAGATGTGGAAGAACTCTGCACAGTGCCCTGACCACAACCCCATGAAATACCTTTGGAATGAACTAGAACGGAGATTGTGAGCAGGCCTTTGCTCCAACGTCAGTGCCTGACCTCACAAATGCTGTTCTGGATGAATGGGCAATATGCCACAGACACATGCCAAAACCTTTTGGAAAGCCTTCTCAGAAAAGTGGCAGCTGTTGTAGATACAAAGGGGGGACCAACTCCATATTGATGACTATGGATTTAGAATGGGATGTCATAAAAGTTCCTGTGGGTTTAATGGCCCAGTGTCCCAATACTTTTGTCCATTTATTGTAGATAGACTATTTCTTGTCATTGACCAGCAGATGGCACTAACAGGCAACTTTGGAATTAAGCTACACAAAAACATGCACTTGCACTTATAACGTGATAGTGTTACAAAACTAAAGTTTTTTGTTCTATATGTGAGATCAAAATATTTTTATATTAATATTTATATATTTTATATATTTCATATCCCCACGTTTTAATATCTGAAAAGGGGGAAGGTGTTAGAGAGATGGCGTTGTACTTTATTGATCCTTAGAGGGAAACTTAGTAAAGTAGTAAAAACAGGGATAAATGTATGTATTTTGTAATTTGTTGCGAATGTTATGAGATTACATACTTAAGGCAGACATAAGAATTCTGTAATTTATTTTGTGTGAAATGTCATACTTAAAGCATTTAAGTATGGAATTTATCTAAGAAATGCACCACATGTTGGTACCTTAGCACCTGCCGGTCAGATAATGCACTAATGTCATTTTACGGCTTCTCTCTGCAGTTGGAAGGCCCGTTTATCCTCCAGGTGCTGAAGCTCAGGAACGTGGCGGCTCCAAAAGACAATGAGGAGTCCCATGCTGCCCCACGCATGCTGCGCATGCACATGACAGATGGCCATACGAGCTGCGTGGGCATTGAGCTCAAACACATGACCAAAATCAGGTGAGCTGCATGCTGCTACAGCCTCCAGTCTTTTGTGGGTGTCTTAGCAATTTACTAATGTTTTCTAATTTACATACAAGCTAACAGGAAAAAATAAATAGATAAATAAATTAATAAATAAAAAATGGAGGCTTTGCCTGGTTATCTATAGTACCATATGGTTCTGATGAGATGTACAGTTGTAGTTGGCTTACCTGATTTTTTTAACTGGTTGCATACATAAATTATTCATTTGTAAAAGCACTGAATCTAAGAACTGATAATTGCTTATTATGCTTCTGTTTTATTTTACACTTTATATTTTAAAGAAAGAACAGACAGCACAGCACAAAAAATAATTTTCAGGGAGAAAATGTCACTAAATGTATGTCACAGTTCATTTCTTTTTGCAAACATGGAATCTCTTGCATAATTTATTTTAAGATCAAGAACAAACTTTACTGATTGGAGAGGGAAATTATTAAAAATGCTTATTACTGCCCATCTGCAGTTATTATCTAGGTGACAATGTCACTGAAAAAGTCTAGTTAATAAGGGTGGGGTCACATTTGGAATGATGTGTGATTAATAGGTGATGTAACAGATTGTACTTATCTGTGATCCCATGGATGCCAAATCTTTCCAGTTGGAAAGGTTCCATTTGATTGAGCTGTGTTCTTTTTCCCTGATTAAACTTAAGGCATCTTGCAAATGAGACCACATAAAAACCTGATTCTGCCAAGTAGGAAATTTGTAGGTTTGCTGGAGTAATTTTTTACTGATTTAATCAATGCTATTTCATTTTTCGGGCTGCTACAGTTTTGTTTCACCTCTGATTTAGTGAAAAATGTAGTCATTAATAGGTAATAAAGCTTTGTGGCCAGGGCTCTGTTTAACTCAAAATCAGAACTATTATTGAGAAATGCATAGTTTGAAGGTTTTAAATAAAATGACACATGTAGTTCTCGTTTTGCATGAGGGTTTGGAGGAATAAAAGCACTGAGCATCACATTAGAACATTAAGTGAAACGAGGAAGCTAGATGGGAACTAGTCTTATAAAGCTGCTTTTGGCTTTCATTTAATTTCAATCCTAATCCTCAGAGACGCAATGTGGATTGTAATTGTGGGCGTGCCTCAGTCACCAGAATCCTTGAATGACCTCTCTTTCTTGTTTTAATCTTGTCAGGTCTGATCAGTTTGAAAGCATGCCTGTTCAGTTTTCAGTAATACAACCCTTTGTTTTGCTTTGGAGCATAAACGGGTATTTTATAGAGTATCCTGGGCTACCCTGTGGACATTAGTGATCGTGTCATATTCTTAATTATCAATATATAGTTTTAAATATCAATAAGCTGTTGTGTCACAGATTTTATTTTGGTATATTTTCTAGAAAGGAATGTTTTTCAAAATAGGTCTATAGTGCTCGTTCAATTTCTGATTGCTTTCAATGGTGCTTCAAAAATATTACAGCATTTTGTTGTAATGGTCGCTAGAACTTATTAGGTTGTTCTGACTGTAGACACTATATGTGCATATCAGCAACACTGTAATGCTTTGTAATAAGTGTTTTGTGACATCAGATTGTGGTAACCAGTTTAACCAATATGTGTAGTAATTGTAGAATGAAAGTTTTTGATATATTTTTTTAAAGCCACATGACATATTAGTCTTATCCACCAGTCCATTTTAGTGTATTTCCTTAAAGGCTGTGGATGTGTTTTTGCATTTTCCTGCCCACCCTGTAAAGTTGCTTGCAGCACCATGTTGACCTCTGTTGTTTACAGTCTGAACACTCCTCCTGGAACTAAAGTGAAGCTCCTTGGCCCACTGACTCTGAAGAATGGCTTCCTGCTGCTGGATGACTCCAAAATTGTTGTTCTTGGCGGAGAGGTTGATCACATGATTCAAAAATGGGAGTTACAACGGGTAAGGATGTCACAGTTGAAGACGTATATGTATTATTGGCTGTATTTTCAGTGCCTTGTGATTATTTATAGAGTGCTTTGTTGATTCAAAGACAAATGAGTGTGATATTCTTTAGAATTGTGTTTGTGAATACTGTATCAGAAGTATTATTCAGTCAGTAACATGCACAGTTTTGTTTTGGGAATGCAGGCTGTCTGTTTAGATCATGTGGATAAGATACTAGATACAACAACCTACGGTATATATCATTATTTGCACACCAGCAGTGATGCAAACTAGAAAAGGACTTATTTAATATTTTTCGCCGTTTTAATTAGAATGTATTAATTTAGTAAAGAGGTTTAATTAAATGCCACCACATCCGCTTTTGTATATGCATTTATTAAAGTTCTGTCATAGCAACGCAGGGGAGAATAAAGGAGGAATTCACCACAAGCTTACCGTGCAGTCTGTGCTTCTGACTTCTGAATGTGCCAGTAACTTTTCCTCTTTCCACCATTGATTAGAGTTTGGCAAAACACAGCAGGAGTAACGTTGGTGCAGAAGGGGGCCCACCTCCCTTCCTTCCATTTGGAAAGGTCTGTCTGCTTCACTTCATTATTATACCAGTCATTGTGATCACTTGCTAATTAGAAATATAGCACTATTAATCAAGCTCTTGTGGTCCTCTTAGAATTACTCAGCTTTTTGTTATGCAACTGCAACAATAATTTTTCATAAAAAATGCAATATTTGGTCTATGACTGAAATAATAATCATAAAAAAAGAAGAAATAGCATCTGGTATGTCTTACAACACATAAGTCCATAATTCTTCATTCATTAAGTTTTTTACAATAACTTCTTAATGGCCATTAAGAGCTTTTGCAAGGTTTTCCTTACAATACTGATCTTTTCAGAAACACGTTTCTAAAGATCAAGTGGACAGCAAAGAGCTGGACCAGAGGAAGACACTGCAAGTCACCAACTCTGTTAAGACAGATGAGAACGATGAATTTGAGAAGCAAAGGACAGCGACTATTGCAGAGATTGCAAAGAACAAAGAGGTAGCAAACACACATCTGAATCCCAGTACAACTGAATTAAACATAATTTAAAATAGTCTTGTCACGTAAACGAATTAAAAAAATTCTTACTGTTCTATAGTATCTGGCAGATCAGTTTACATCAGTCTTTCCTTTCATTTTATTTATGGCTGCTGTTTAAAGCCTCGGACATTCGGCGGTGGGGGCAACGCAGGTAGCAATCTCACCAACCCAGGCTCTACACACAAGGCTCGAGAATTCTACCAGAAGAAGCGCGAAGAGAAGCCTGAGAGTCAGACAGAAGGAGTCTACCGAGAACTGGCGAGTCCCTGAATTTTGAACACTATAAAACAATTTTTGCAGATATGGCCACATTTTGATAAGTGTTATAACCAGTGTGGTGCTCTCCTTGCTTAAGTTTCTTGCTGACTTGTCGATCTCTAAGGTGGATGAGAGAGCCCTTAAGGACATCATGGAGATGGGCTTCAGCAAAGATGCTGCACGACAGGCCCTCTTGGACAATAATAATAAAATGGAGCCAGCACTCAACTCCCTGCTATCCAGTGACAAGCCCAACCCCACTCCAGCAGAGTACAGTCGACCACCACCCAGAGGTGAAGCAGCCCTCGATTATTCTTCAGAGTCGTGGGTTTCGGTAGTTGACCTGAATAAGCTTGAACAGTTGAACAACCAAATCTTTGCTGGTCAGATTTGGGTTTAAGTTCTAAAATGAGAACATGGCCATCTCTTTTTATCAGCGAAGGGGAGGGGACGAGGAAGAACCAGGATGGAGGAAGATGACATTGCGGGTGGAAGGCCCTCTGGCCCCAGCACGCTGTTTGATTTCCTGGAATCAAAAATGAGTGCATTTTCGATTCAAGGTAAGAGAAGTTTTTGCTTTTTACATAATTTTTCTGGCCAATGGGGGGAGAACCATAATGTCCATTTTGGAAATTATTAAATGTCAGTTTAAAACTACTATAGTATAGCCCATTTCACTCGCATATGCGGGTAAAAATCTTGGTGTGCGAATGTGAGAAAAGATTTAGGCGCACTGGTGCGAGTGACTTCTAACATAAAAATAGTTTAATAACAGTTTTGTCTGTCATTCTTAATTTTTACATTCTACTCGCATGTATGTGAAATTATATTTTGACAATTAAAAATCCTAACTGACTGCTCCCAAATGTTTGTATCCTAATTTTTTTTTTTTTTTTTTTTTTTAAACTTAGGGGCATGAGCGTAGAGCCCTGATAGTGAGTAATTAAACAAGAAACATGATGGAAATCTTTAGTTATGCACAGTTAGGATTGAATACAGCTCTCTTAATATCTGAGAGTAGTTTTATTTTTGTTATTTTTTTATTAAAAAGCTGTCCTTTCAAATAAGAAAATTTTCTTAATGCTTTGCTTGGTGAAATAAATGTTCAATAATATTGGTGTTGTATGGTTATGCATTCAATTCTTATCATAGAGCCAAAGAGCCAGGGTTCTCAGAAGTATGAGGATCCACAGACCAAAATGTCATTCCCAAACAAAGACCAGGCTCACTCCCGATACCCTCCACGAAATGAAGGACGGCAGCAGAGGAACGAGAAGCCCCCTCGCTTCCTGAAGGATAGTGACTTTCCCAGGCCTGCAGCAGACCCGCTGGCTCCCAGCCACAGATGCCAGCGGGGACCAGAGAGGACCGTCCTGGACAACCAGGTTAGATGGCAGGATGAGGGAAAGAAGGGGAGCGACATGTTTCTGGGAAACCCACGAGTGAAGGACCAGGCCATGCGTGTGGATTCCACACAAGCATCCAGAGGTAATGCAGTGTCTGGAAGATCCCAGCAAGAATCTGATCCACTTCTAAAGAAGGCACCTCAAGAGAATGGCACACACTCTAGGCCTGACAGCAGACCTGACATAAAGAAGAGGAGGGGGAAGGTCGACAGGCCAAATCCTGATGTTAATAACCGTAAGGCCAGCTCTGAAGGAGCACCGAATTGTCTCAATCCGCGGGGGAACAGGGATACTTTGGGCACACAAGATTTAGCTGGGGTCCCGATCGTTATGAATCAACAGATACAGAATGGAACCTTGCAGCGCAAACGAACTGGACCTATTAAACAGAACTCCAGTGCAATGTCAGGCGCTCATGGGGCGAATAACTGGAAGTCAGGAGACCAGTGCCTTGCACTCTACTGGGAAGACAATAAGGTGTTGTATTATTATTTTTATAATTATTTCTAATTATTTTTTTATAGCTCTTCAGGTATAGGAATCATAATGGAAATGGTTTGTAGATTACTGTATGTAGGTTGCTGTCATGATTGTTATAGCAGATTTGTAATTTTATTTTAAAGTTCTTGGTGTCTGATTTTTTTTTTTCTTCTTCTTCAATATACATATATTTTCTCTAGTTCTACCATGCCAGAATCAATGCTGTACACCATTCTGGATCAACTGCTGTAGTCGTGTTTACCGATTATGGGAACTGTGAAGAGGTTCTTCTTGAAAACATCAAACCTGTGGCGAAAAACTCCAGGGTAAGAATATTTAGAATTTGAAAATTAAGACTTTGTCAAATAAGTTGGTAGATGTTGCCTTGAGTTGTGCCAGCAGACATAAAGCAGTGCCAACAAATCATCTGCTTTTGCTCAATGTCATCTCTATGGAATACAAAATATCTCCACACAGCAGAAGACAAATGACTTTTAGTAACCAGCTATGGACAAGAATGTTTTGGAATGGCTCAGAGAGTGCATGCAGAGCTCATGCAAAAACAGCAGAAGTAAACATAAGATTGATTTAAAAAAATTTATACCAATCCAGATATTATTATTATTATTATTATTATTATTATTCATAAAACCAGCTGCCAGTGTTCCTGTGATTGACATTTCAGAGGTATTTTATGAAGGCACATGACCTCGCTGTGTTTTATGACCAGCAGTATTACTCTGAGGCTAATCTTGCACTGGTTCATGGACCCTTGAGTTTTTGTCCCAGGACTAAATTAATAATTTGAAGCGGTTACATCAAAACTAGCTTTGCCTGGATATTAAAAATAAGGGTCATTTACAAACTAGAGTGTAAATCTTTCTTTTACGCTTGGAAAAATCATTCGTGCTCTCAGAGCATGATTGAGCTAAGCTATAAAGAGCTTGAGCTAAAGTACCTTTAAATCTGTTGTTGACTCAATGCATGTGAGTGTAACTACTGAGCACAGCAGGATCCACTACAGGCTCATGCGGCTGACCACCTACTGTTCTTAAGGAGCACTTTCACTCTAGTGGTTTTTGGAAAAGTCCCAGTTGATGGAACTATTTGCAGTGTTTACCACTTTGTCTGATAACCAGTGAGAAACCTCATAAAAACAGTATCATGAAGGAATAAAAATCAAGCACATAACTCCCCTAGTCAGCACATCGCAGTGCTTCTGCATCATTTTTGGTAGAATCATTCAAAACCCCACTGGGTAATGAGCCTGAAAATTCAAATAGTTACTCTCCATCTATTTCTTGTGTCTGGTATTGTTTTGGCTACGTGTGCCTGCTGCTTTGCATTGGAGGGTGGGCTTAGCTTTTCCCAGAGCGGCTGTAAATGTCTTGTGAAGGAACCACTCAGGCATAAGGCATTCCCTTCTCTGTGAGGGCACCTTTGTGTTGTTTGATTAGATCTGTTGGTGACATGGACAGAGGTGTACTCCTGCCCTTCTGTCATTTTTTTCCCAGCTACATAAATGGGATGATACTACTGTTTTCCCTGATACATTTTGGAAGCCCATTGTACAAGGACCTCCTACCCATTATTAAAAATCCATTTACCTTTTTCTGACTCTTCAGAGCACCATTGCACCTTTGATGCATATAGTGAAATTCTTAATTTCAAAGTTGAAGTTCCAGATGATGCATAGTTTGATTTCCAGGTGTTCCTCTATAATAACTATGGGGAGGTGGGGGAAATTGATCCATTTAATAGCTGTATTAGGAATATACTGCTGTGGTAATTTACCTTTAAACTTCAGGTGTAAACAACATTGCTATATATTTTAAATATAATGCAAAAAGTTGCATTAATAGCATGCTGGTTCCACATTTTGCAGGATATACCTGAGTTGCCTAGGGGTCTAAACTTGTCATCTTTGCAGGATGAAGATGTTTCATGTGCAACATCCCTGGAGTATCGCCGAGGAGGCGATGGTCAACCAAGACGCACACGGCCAACTCAGTCATACTACCAACCACCTCGAGCTAAAGACTGATGTCAGGCATGCCTGAAAAAAAGAAAGAAGATCAGTTGTATGCATTTTTTCCATAAAATGACTGAACTGAAATGGGTTCATGTTGGATCTTGATTTCAGAAGTCATTTTCTTTTGTGTGTTCTGTCTAAAACCTCAGTTTAAAAGGGCTTTCATTTGGAAAATAACTGGCAAATGCACTAAGACCTCTAAATATCATCAAAGTCAATAAAACATGGTAATAATAATGGTTTAACAGTTTTATGTTTGTTGGGTTTTATTTTTACAAATTTTAATGAGGGCTACAAAGCAAAAGGCAATTCCAATGCAATAGAGGATCTTCACAGGTTAAAAATTCACTTGGATGATTTCTCCTGAAAAGCATTTATTTATGGAAATGTCATATATGCAAAAGAAATTACATTTCTTTGGAGAGCAAGGCTCTACACCATGATCAGAAATTGTAATTGTTTGCGGTAATTCTGCTGTCCACCTTAAAACTTAATCGCCTGTTACAAAAAGCAAGAAGGTACTTGCTTCAAATTTCTGTAGATGTGTGAGCTGGAGTGTACATTTGTGGATTTTGTAAATAAATAAATCAGCACTGTGTGTCTTTGTAGAATATCATAATGTGTTTTAAAAGCAGGTATTATTGATCACACATTGTGGTGTGGTTACCCTGAACAACTTTCTTTTTTACACATATGGTTTATTTATAATGGCAGTGGGTAAGACCATCTGCCAAATGAATGAATATCTCATTAGAATTTTATACTGATAATTAATTGCATTAATGGCTAATTGATCAGGTGTAATTGTACCTCAGATCTACCACAGATAAGTTACCAGTGTTTCAGTTCCCAAGGGTTTAAGCTCCCCTAATTTCCAGGTAGGTTGTATGCAAAATGAATCAGTTTAAAAAGGTAGCAACATGTTGATGAATAGTTAACATGTTGAAACTTATGTCATTGAGCCGTACATCAGGACAAGGCACACGTGTGACTCATTCAACTGAGTGAGACCGTTTTAGTTTTTGTGAGACCGTAAACAAGTCGTTTGGTTTCCCTACTCTGTCCTAGAGCTACTAGCTGATCTGGAAAGTTATGTGGGGCTGTTAAGTTTGATTTAATATACTAAACTGGAGTAGGCCTGTAGTACTGCAGCTTGGTTATGATGTCATGTCATTGTGTCACATTAAGTTAAATGAGAGTTGCCTTTGTAGTGTGTTTTTAATGACTATTTGCTTTTGATGCGATTTTAGGGATTTTGTAATGGTTTGCAGAGCTACTACACTTCCAGTGGATGTTTAACTGCTGCTCACATGGTAGCAAACTTCGTAAAATGTGTTTGCCAAAACTAAAACCTGCTTGGTAACATTTTCCTCCCAGTCATGCCACTGACAGAAACGCATTAAGTACTGCATTCATAATGTAGAGGATTTCCCGTGAAAGTTAATGTTTCTCTCAATTTCTAAGAATCTTATCTGAACAATACTTACTGAAAGAAGATAGTACATTTAGTGCTAATCTTCTTTTTACCATTTACGTCTAACATGAATGCAGGTGATATGCATAGTGATAAGGGATACTGGCAAGTTAAAAAAATTGAATTTATTCAGATGAAAACGTATACTAGGATGCATTCCACAGTAAGGCATTCGTGGTTTCCTGGTCACCTGACTGAACTTGAGTGCTGATAGTTGCAGTCCAATGTGCACAAAACAATTCACTCGAGAGCTTCCCTATCTGAATATTGTCATTATGTTTTTATTGTTGGCAAGCAGGGATACCTTAAACAGGGGTAAATCCTCTGAGAATAATTCCCCTTCAGTTGGTCTCAAGATTATCATTATTTTATGAGGGTCATTACTCCTTTGTAGTGTTCTGTTTTAACATGAAGCTGGAAATTACTTAAAGATGGTGCACAGATAAGTTAATAGAATCTACATTTGTCTTTGGTGTTTGATTGATACTCTGAGAAGAAATATGCCCTGACTGCAAAGTCTCTGCTCAATGGGAAATACAAATTGCTTAAATTTGACTTTTTGGGCTAATAATGTTGCATGCCTCTTTGTTAACATCTTCTTGGGGTCTTTCTCACCATGCTCAATGCATGAAGACGTGTTTTTCTTGAATCTCCAAAACGCACTCAGTCCACGCGAGACATTCATGAGAACATTTCTGTGAATTATATAGTTCTTTGGACTGAGTGAATTTTGGAACCCAAAACTCTAACATAAGAATAAGGAAATCTAACTTACACCTACAGAACAGCGAAAAAAGTCGGACTGAGTGAGTTTTGTAAATTTGCTCTTTCAATTCAGTGAGGTATTTTGTTCTGGAACCTTCAATGATACACCCCATGAAATCCACTGTTTAAAGAAAAACAAAAATCTACATGCCTTTAAAGATCTTCTGGCCATACAAAGGCAGAAGACTGGGCCAGTGTTTCCCATGATCTCTAGTTCCCTCGGTCATTTCATATTACGGTTCTATTCCAACAGCAGTTAATGTAATTAAATTAAGCTAATCTAGAAATCCATATATAGTTAAATCAGATGTACTCAAGAGAGAAGGTTGTAATATGTTGTTATTCCCCCCCCCCACCTTCTTTCTACCTGACTCCTCTTGGTGAGGGATTGTGGTATAAAGGAGACCTTTAATTTCAGCCAAGTTTCCCATGTGCTTCTCTGCTATAGTCCTTTGGAACCTGATAAGCCTCAGTAACACAAGAAGGAATGTTTTATGGTTGGGTGAAAAACTTGCCTCTATAGGGCATTATTTTATCGGCCTCTTCCCACCGTCCAAAGCAGCACAGCCTCACTGACACCTGAGCAGAGTGATGTGGTATGAGCTTTCTGGACTGTCCTCTGGGAAGGCATATTATTGGGCAAATCACCCAGGCAACAAGTGTTATGCCTAGTTAGTGTGGAAAAGAACGGGTCATATGCAGTGTTCAAACGAGTGCAAAATATCTCTGACACACCATATTTCCACTGGGATGCTTCTTTCCTCTACTTCAGGCATTTATTAAAAGCTGTTTTATATTTATTAAAAGCCAGCTTTAATTTCTAATATGAAATTAAGATAATGTATGGTTTCTGTTCGAAAGTATATATTCAGTCTGGGGGTTCAACAGCTCTTAAGTGTTCAGCATTACAGCAGAGCCTTTGGCAAAACCAACAGGACAGCTAGGACAGAAAAGACATTGAAGCTAAAAGAATAAAATTACACAATGGTCAATACAGGAAATTTAAGTCTGCTTATCCACTATGCAGCTTCATTAGCAGTTCTTTGTTTACTAAAAGTTTCTATCTTTCTCAAAATGTATAAGTAGTGCTTGTTGACTGTACATCTTTCTGGGATTTCCCGTAAATTTGGGTTTTAGCCAAAAAGCTGTCCAGAAAAAAGAAAGAAATTACAAGCTACTTTTAATGTGATATGATCATGTACACTGACTTTCTGTGATGCACTCGTATGGCTTATCTGTGTTACATGGAATGTTGCATATTGTTGTTCAGTTGTTCAGTCACGATTGCCACATCTACCAATTATCTGGCATCCCTTATCAGTTGATGAGAAGCCAAGAAGGAAAGGATAATAAGAAAAGCACATTTTCCTACTCATTCTCTCAGCATTGCATTTGTGAGCTGTAACCCTCTGTGCTTCGCCTCTCTGTGGATTATTCCCATTGCATTTTACATTTTCTGCTGCATCTGTGTGGTTTATTCCAGTTGCATTATGAGTTTTTTGCAGCATCCCTGTGCTTTATTCATTTTCTGTGTTGCTGCTGCATCTACACCAGGCCTCTGCTGCCACTCAATACATGCAATTCATTAATTCCAATGTGAAGTTACTTGGGATGATCACATACATTTCCCCATGCCATCTGGTTTCTGGCTTCCACTCAGAATCGTGCAAAGGTAGTCTCCTGTTCTCACCTGCCAGTTTCACATTCTTGTGAATTTCACTTGACTGACAACAAGACAGCTGTCTTTTCATTTTCATTTATCCTCGGTGGTTTTACTAAACTGAACAAAATCTTTACCAAACTAAATGTCTCCCATCCCAATATAAAAAAAAAGTTTCCTTTTATTATTGTACTATTTATGGGTATAATGTATAGATTCTGGTTTATATGTTTTTTTCTATCTGTTCTTTATGTCTCTGCAAATTAGGAATTGCTCACCCAGTTCTACTAGTGAAACAAATGAACAGGTTGCAACTTGTAGGATATTTATACAGCAGCCAAAACACAGAGCTAACACTGCATTCCTGCAGATGGTGAGTAAAGACATTACGATGCACATGAAAGAGCCATCCTGGAGTGAGGCCAGCTGAAGTCCGATGTGAAGCCCACTCAATCATCTGTGCTTTTACCTGTGAAAGCACTTAGATCCCTTTCTATGACCAAATGTCTCATTTACCTGTGTCCTTTTGTGCGAATTACACTCATGTTCAAATGTTTATCTGTTTGTTTTCATTTGGCTTTGTTGCTTTTGTTAAACTTGTCTCCACTCCCATCTCTAATCACAGTTGCTTTTCCTTTCAACCTTGTATCGCATTGTTCTATCTCACAAGTGGTATTTGTAGCAAGGCTCTTGTGGAATTCAACCCTAAGATTTTCTCTCTGTCCCAGAAGTACCTATGTTTTAGTGCCCTAAATAGTCCAGAAGCACTCTGTAGTTAATGTTCCCTGTATAATATATAATTGAGAATGACACTTGTTTTTATTGACATGGAGTAATATGTTAAAGGATAAATGCATGTGTTTTTCTAGTTTCTTAAAGAAGAACAGAAAATGAAAATTTACATAAGTTACATAATCATACAGGAGAAGTGTTATCTTGTGACCCCACCATATTAGATCAAAGACTTTTTTTCCTGAGAACATCAAAATCCATTATTGACATGATTGACATGAGAGTGAGATGGATGTGTGCGGAGATCATAACAAAATGACAGAGCTAATCACATTTTCAGACCTATGTAACCTAAGATGTTCTTTTGTCCCCTTATTATTCCTGCATTTGTTTAAATTCAAGGCAGCAAGAACAATAAAGCCAATCTTGAAATGTGATCACTCCATGTCTGATAGTAACTACTAGCTGTCTGCACAATTAATAATTTAATGTAATTTCAGATACACCACTTTCCAGACAGTACAAGCCAACGAGCCAACTTTATGTATATACTTGTAAGGGATCATCTGTGTGTTATATTCTTTGCAGAGGAGTGCAATCCACATGTACATTTACATTTATCTTAGTGAAATTAAAAGGTTACACATCATTTTCTTTTTTCTAAATGTTATTTCCTTTGGTTTTCTCTAGATCTCAGGAAATACATTGTCATTACATTCAATTCATTGAAACAAAGAACTATGGATCAATTGTTTCCTGCAGTCAGAGTGGTAGTGTTTCAGGTTCATAAGAGAAAGTTCTGGACTGAGTAGAAAGTTCAGTAGGAACTATTGTAATAGTGTGTGAAGTGTTTGACTGCAATTCTTTTCAATAAAAGAAGCATATCCACCTGGAGACTAGACATCAAAAAACACTCTTGTACTGTTGCACTTCCTTTGACAGCAATAAGCTCAAGCAACCTGATCTCCTGTCATAATACAAATCAGTAAACATCCAAATTGTCAGCTGAAAAGAGCCTGCTTGGAACGTTTGACCCTTTGTATGAAGAAACTGATCATTCTGTTATTACAGAAAAACACTGGTTTTATTGTACCTTCCATGCAGGAATTAGAAATATCCAGTATACATGAAGGCATGTTTCTGCATGCATATTCAGTTACGATTAATGCGTTCCTGAAATTCGCGTTCACTTGAATTGCTTACAACACGAGATATCACACCGCGAATCCTTTCTAACAGGACTGATCTATTAGTACCAAAACAACACGGAATGCAGGGTTGCCAACTTTTGGTCAGATGGCTAGTGTGTGTCTGCACACACAATTACATGTATATAAGAGTCCTGTTACCTTGTAAATAGTATATATAGGGTTTGCATACAGCCCCAACACTTTTGATGTAACTAAGTTTAGGTTTATAATGGAATGCTATAGATTTGCTGTTAGATTTCTTGTGCTAGCGTGAGAGTCTGACAAATGAGTCACACCCGATGCATGAAAGTTGGCAACCCTGGGAAAGCATTTGTATTTGTGTGATTTTAGATTCCACATTATGTTGCACTTGGGTACTAATATTCCAATCACATATTTCAGTTATTATTGTGTATTATTGGGTAGTAATTAAAATTACGCACCTGTGTGAAATTGTATTTCGATTTCTAACCAAATGAAAAATTATTATAAAAATATATCACCTTTATCATCTTTTAATATTTAAGGTTGCAATATATGAAAAATGCCAAGGCATAAACAGACCTTAAGACTTTATGAACTGAAAACAGTTACATGTATAAGAGGACTTATAACCCACGGAAGGAAGCCTTTTTCCGCCACATTAAAAAAAAAAGAAAAAGTCGACTCTCTCTATACTCTCTTATAATTTAGAGCTATACTATAATCTCATAAGGTTAGTACGGCTTCCGTACTAACCTAATAATAACTATACAAAACACCATCACCATCATAATTTCGGAAAAGAGAATATATTTTTATTTTTTTTTAAAAACATTTATAACTGTGTCGTGAAATGCTATGCACTTATTACGCAATGTAAAACACTTAAAAATGCCTGGCTATTTCTTGTACAAACTCAGATCCTATTCAGTGTCAAGGTATGTAGGCTGCCATATTATGAAATATATATGAAAACATTAAGACATTAATTAAATACAGATTTCCATTTGTTGCAGCCCCGTTTAATAAAAGTTTGTGATCTTCCAAATTTCTTTTAGTTAACTTAAAATATCTGAAATGTAAACAATGATTTATATTAATATTGTTTTTATAAACTTAACATTTTTATACAATTGACAAAATCTGGCTAATACTGGAAAGAAACAGTGGCTATATCTCTGATGTCTCTGTTTGCTTCCAGTCACGGTTCATTTTCAGTGGGATTTCTGCCTCAAGTCTCTTAACTTGTGTTTGCCTTTTTTCCTGTTTTATACTGCAAATGTATGCTGCCAAAGAAATCACACCCAGCAGCAGCCCTAAGCATGTTGCAGCAGCTGCAATCAAAACAGGCCGACAGGGAAAGTCCTCATTCCTTATAGATGCTTCCATAAGCCTCCCTAAAATATGTTCCATTTCCATTTCCTCCTCTTTTGTCAGAAGGCTGTGTACATAGCTTTCATTGCTGACCGTTTCATTGACAAAGAGATTGACCATCACCATGGAAGAGAGAGGTTCCGGTTGACCATGATCACTGACTTTAACCAGCAGACTGTAGAGGCCTCTGTAATTCAGAGTTTTCCTTAGGGTAATGTTTCCTGTGTCCGGATCAATATCAAATGACCCTGGTTCACCTCCCTTTCTTTTCATGATGCTGTAAACTATCACCGCATTCATGCCAGTGTCTTTATCCACAGCGTACACCTCTGTTACCGATGTTCCCGGGAGAGTAGTGGGCAGCACTAACATGTAGGACTGATTGGACTGTGGGAAAAGAACCACAGGTGCATTATCGTTAACGTCAAGAAGTAAAATAGTGACTACTGTGACACTTGAGAGGGAGGGCTCTCCCCCATCTATGGCCTCAACCCACAGGTAGTAGGTGCCCTGCTGTTCTCTATCCAGGGGAGTTCTGGCCCTTAGGACCCCTTTCCCAGTGTCGATGACAAAAATGTCACTGCCATTAACAATTGATAGAGCCACAAACCCATTTTTTCCTGAATCAGCATCACTTACAGAGAGGACTCCTATTTCCCCGAGGTCTGGAAAGTTCTCAGGAATAAAGAAGGTGAAGTCTTTGTTGATAAAGCGTGGCCTGTTGTCATTTTTGTCCAATACTGTTATTGTCACAGTAGCAAAGGTTTCTCTGCGTGGGGAACCACAGTCCACAGCCTTCACCTTAAAGCTGTACTTTTCCTTCTCCTCCCTGTCCAGTGACGTGGATGCCACAAGAACCCCAGTCACTCTGTCCATAGTGAAAGCTGAAGGAACATCAGGCCCCAGCATATAAAGCACCTTTCCGCTATCTCCACTATCTTTGTCACTGGCATGCAATTTGGTGAGGAATGCATTCGGGGAGTTGTTTTCCTCAATGAATAAATCGACACTGGACTTCTCAAAAACCGGAGTGTTGTCATTTTCATCCAGCACTTGTACATTAATAAATGTTCTAATGACCACACCCAGAGAATTATTAGCTACCACAGTCAATTTATATTCCTGGATTTTTTCATAGTCTAACGAGTTTGTGGTTTCTAAAATATATTCATTTTTTAAATGTTTATAAGTGGACAGTCTGAATGGGCCGTCACCCTCCAAGTGGCAGTCAACTTTTCGCTGTTCAGTATTTTTAATGGTGAAGAATGCTATTGGAGAGGGGGGTTGTTCGGATTCCTTCAAGGACACAATTCCATCCTTCTCAACAGAAATATAGCGTAGTATGACCTCTGGTGGACCAGAGACTAGGCTGATGACATGCAAAGTCACCTTGGCTACCGCAGGTATGCAGCCTGGTCCAACTGCGAGAACTGAAAGCACGTAATCTTTGCTGGTGTTTATGTCTAGCTTACTGGCTAGTTTAATAACTCCTGTGACTTTGTCCAGGTTAAATATAGCCCTTACATTACTGGGCACTCTGTCACTATACACATAAGTTATGTTGCCATTTTCACCCAGGTCAGGATCAGAGGCATGAAGACCAGTTATATGAGTGCCTTTTGAGAAGTTTGCATATATTGTGACGTTGATATGAGATTCTGTAAAATTTGGGCAATTGTCATTAACATCTGTAATGAAAATCTTTAGTGTGGCAGTACCTGAGAGGGGTGGATATCCCCCATCCTCAGCAACAAGGCTTGTTGTGTACATGTTCATAGTTTCTCTGTCAAGGGAACCTGTCACAATTAAAAATGGGGTCATCTCACCACTGTCATTCTCCTCCACGTCCAGAGTGAAAATTCCATAATCGTTTGTGAGCCAGTATATCTGTATTCCATTAACGCCCTCATCATGGTCAACTCCAGATTGTTCCACTGCAAATCTGGAGTTTACCTGTGCATCCTCTGGGACATATAAGTGAATCTCCTGTACTGGGAAAGTCGGCTTGTTATCATTTATGTCCTCCAAAAAAATTTTTATTTTGACAAACTGGAAGTATTGCTGAGGAAGAATGAACACATCCAAGGCCAAGAAGCAGTCTTGTCCATCCGGGAGTTGAAAACAAAGAGTTTCCCTGTCGATCTCTCTGTCGGAAGTGTACAGTTCCCCTGTTGTGTTATTTAAGCTTATGTACTGGTCACCGATCATGTTTAATGCCAGACTGAATAATAGAGGGGGGTCAACAGAAAAATCCAGTTTAAGGTCAGTCCCAATGGCCCCAATGAGTGTTCCTTTGGGTAAGCCTTCTTTTATTTTATAGATGAGTTCTTTTGCTTGGCTGAAATTTGAAAAGCAGGAGAAAGGGCTAATAAAGAGCAGAAGAATGCACAAACCCTGGAATGGATAATAATGTGAAATTTTTAATATATATTTAAACGTGCAAATCTTATAATAGATAGTAATAATAATTATTGGCACACACATATACACCTAAATGCATGTAAAATATCCAATGCAATATACTAAAATAAATGAGATGTAAGACATAATTTACTGTTGATTTTGCTGTTAATGGAAGCAATTTAATGACTTACCCAGAACTTTGGCCAGAGGCTTAGATGTCTCTTATTAGACATAATTCCATACATTTGCCAAGCCACAGTGAAAGCAACACCTACTCTTCATACATTTTCCCACTGAGAGGAAGAGACTCTTTCTGAACTGCTTTCAAATGAAAACTGGAAAAGTGAGTCATTCATTTTCTCAGAGACACGCCTCTCATATGCAAATTGTTCGGTGCTGCAGCCAATTGCTTTTGTGTTCAGACTTTTACCCTGTGTTGCCTGAGGTGTTTATGTATAGTATGACAAATATAATCAGTAATGCTTTACATTAACTGCACCTTCATAATGTATTAATTGTGCATTCATATAACATTCAGTGCATCTTCATTTAATGTAAATGCTTTATAATGCATTTGTAGAACATTCATAAGCACCATGTAAGTATACCTTAATATTCTAACATACAGTTTTAATCAAAGGAATGAAGAAATCGGAACATTACCAAGGCATTTTAGAGCTTATAGATGGCCACAAACAGTGTTTAGAAGCTGTCATTGTTGCTGGAAATTCTGTAACGAAATATTAATGAAGGGTGCCAATAATTGTTGTCTGGTGTAGATTTTATATCTATATTTTAAATTTTACGAAATGAATGTTTTTCGTTGCTGTTTTTCAAACTGTGGATGTCTTATTAAATATTCTGATTATACAAAATTATTTCTTTTGCAATTATTTCTGAAGATATTCTGCATTCTGTACTTACAATTAATTTTGACCAGCTTTAATATGCATTACTAACAAACATTATATAATAATAACAAACACTATAATCATATAATTAAATTCTTTTGGCAAAGTTATAGCTGATGTAGATGACAAATTTACTTTCTTTACTGTATTTATTTAATGAAATTGGTGATTAACATCAGTTGCTTAGAAGCACAGATAATTGTATAAACCTGGATGCAAATACACAAATGCTTGACATTTTTTTTATCTAAACCAACAATTTCCCTAATCTATAACATTGTCAATTACATAGTTTTGTTGTATTTAAAAAGGTAACTTATGAATGTTGTTTCTAAACAGCATAATTAATAATGTCTATTCTATTACATATGGTAGTGTAAATAAAAAGAACAATGCAAGGATGTTCTCTTGAAATCAGCATTGATATTTTTAAAATTCTTATTATTATTTAAAATCTTTTTTGACCAATGGTGTCATTCTTAGAAGAAGTCAACTGTGGTAGATCAAAAGCATTCCACAACACACCTGTTTGTTCATAGATGGATTTCTGCACTCGAAAAAAAATTTTTTGGAAAGATTTTCAACGTCACTTGCACATTGTTTTTAATACCTTTGGAACACACCCTGGAGTCTGTATTCATGAAGGATAATGAATAAATGAATGATATGTAGCATTTATCTTTCATGAAGGAAAGTGCTCACTTGTTCTCCAGTAAAAGTATGTCTTTGTTATAAAGAATAACATGTTTAAACAATCACTTCCCAAATACTGACAAAAAAAATTTTATGTGCTGTAGTTTGTGATGTCAAATTGACCAGAAGACTTGAAAGTGTAAATTTGATATGCTGCAAATATACATGGTGGTGTAAATGTCAGTATGCTACTACGTGGCACAGACCTGCAGCCATCCACCTCCAGAGTTTCGGATAGATTGCTTAATCTCCCCTTCACATGGGTTGCATTTGGGGGCTGAGTTGATCCTGATGAATAAGTGATGCATCACCTTTGTTTATTGAAATGGATGTTTACCTGTACTCTTCATAATGGCTCCCTGATAAGGAGGCTTCTGAGGATACCACTGACTCATAAAAATATTTATAAGTTTAAGTGTTCCCCATCATTTTTCACTTAATACTGCCTGAGTGAGATATTAAGTGCAATGGCTACCTTTGCCATCACAGCAGGAATAATCCCTCTACAGCTTTTAGTCCAGATGCCACAAAAACCTTATGGCGAAGATTTAATTAAAGCCCTGCTAAGCTAAGTTGTGATTTGTTTACTGTTGATGAAGTTTAATGGACAATTGTGCAAGCCATGGAGATGCACAACAGGCAGACACCCAAATACTCGGCTCACTTAAATAAATTGAGTTCACTGTTCTTTCAATAAGCACAAAGGCAATGTCTTGTATTCCTTAATGACAAATGTCAGCAGCGAAACTGTAGTCGCTCTATTTTTTTATCTTGATTGCTGTTGAATTGTTGAACAGATAACAGAGTTCTCAGAAATTAGGGCCAGTTTGCACTTTCCCCCAATCATGAATGCATTAAACCCACGGAATAATCTTCAAATATGAGAAAATGACCACATATGAACAAGTACTAAAGTCTGCATTACTAAGTAGCTAAATGTGTACCATACGTGCTTTCATTATAGAAGTAACACTAGCATGTTTTACATGTAGCTATGTATCACTGAAGTATCATGTTTAAATATAAATATTAACCAAAAAAAGGCATAATGTTTAATTTCTGAAAAGAAACTGAAAAGGAACTATGTATTAGCGTAACAGTTGGGAAAAAAAATCCATTTGTTTCAGTTACGTTCTTCTATGATTGCACTCATATAACTATGTAGCAAATTAGATAAAAACAAAAATATATTGTGCACATTATCTCCTATCCCTGAATTCCAAATGCTAAGATAAAACATCTCTTTTTCTATCATTGACTTTCTGTAACAGTCATATGAAGTATAATGGCCAAAAGGTACCAAATGAATGTATGGAGGTGCAGTCACAGCTATTAAATGTTCAATTCCAAAGCAAAACACAAGAAATGGCTTTAGACTGACGTTTTCAATATACACTCAATTTGACACATGATTGACACATTCAGCAACAGTAGTGTACTTCAATTAAAATTTTCTGTTGTGATGTACATCTGCACTGTTTCTGGTAAGTGATATGTTACCTGCCTTAAGCATAAGGAATGTGGCTCAGTATACACAAATTCAGTTGCCAGTCAGTTCTTTTTACACACACATGTGTACAATCTGTATATCAGCCATCACCTGCATATTATATGCAGATGTGTGAGAAAAAGTTGGGAAGTAAAGTAGCCCTGAGATTGAGAGAATGAGATCTAAACTCTCTCTGTGAGATAATGCTCTGTAAAAACATTTACAAGACAAGTTTATTGGCATGTTTTTGTGATTGTAATAATGGTGGGAGAAACTAATAAAGGGATAATTTGATGACAACCTTGTCACCACACAGTGATTATTAATTATTAGTATTATTAGTATTATTATTATATTACAGTTTAGTCATATTAGAAAACCTTTTGTTCAAAACTTTAAATATAGTAAAAAGAAAAACCTCAACTTCTGCAACAACTGCAGCTCACTAGTAATACTGAAACAGCATTTTTGAATATACTGATCATTAAAGCATTGACAAACAGCCTTGTTAAGTTGTGTAAAACAGACCAACCACATCCAATCTCAGACACTTATTCAGGTGTTGAAGTTCTTTCAATTATCTGGACTTACACATAGAAAAGGGGAATTTTGGGGTTGATTAGAGTAGAGACTGAAAAGAAAGATGTCTGGAAGAGGATGAGAATGAAGGAGAGGGAGAGGAGTAACTGGACCAGGGAGAAGAGTAGCTGAACAAGGGAATAGGAGATGACTTCAAAGGAGAGGACTTTTTTCACTGATAAAATAAGAGCCACCATCACAGACCATGTTATAAACCACATAAACCACAGTCTGTCACTGAGAGAGGCAGGTGAAAGAGTCCAGCCCAATCTCACATGGTCAACCGTGGCTTCCATTGCCCGGACTTTTCAAAGAATGTGAAATGTGATCGAGAAAAGGGCCACCATTGATGTGCCAGGTCAGACAGGCACAAACACCACAATGTGCACTGCCTTCTCAAGTTGTGGGTTGGTCCTGCAGAAATGTCAGACCTACAGGTCCCTACAACACTGGGTGCCTCCTTGGTATCAGCAGCAAAAAGGGAAGAGGTGGGGGGACTCAGGAGGACATTTGTGATTGCATGGGACAATGGAGCATTCCACTATTCACATGCAATCACAAACTGACTTGTGATTCATCCAAGAATGGTTTCTTTTCTTCCGGGGGGGGGGGGGGGGGGGGGGGGGGGGGGGGGGGGGGGGGGGGGGGGGGGGGGGGGGGGGGGGGGGGGGG
>JAODKN010000001.1:37278342-37291151 GCA_026774425.1 Petrocephalus zakoni
AGAAGCTCTGCCGGAGGTAGGAGTTGAAGCTCCTCCTGACAGGGGATTCCGCCAGACGTTCCCAACAGACCCTCACAGTGCGCTTGGGCCTGCCAGGCCTGACTTGAAACATACACCTTTCAAAAAACCTATTTTCAGAGGTGCTAAGAAATTGTAAAACATCGCATTATAAACATTTCGAGTTTATAGACATAGGTGTTTGCTACACATTGGTGAATGAGACATTCAGAAATTTCATGTGGTTTGATTGCTAGAGTGTCACAAGTTTGGGGTGACCCTATTTTTTTACACAATGTTACCTACACAATGAATATTAATGAGGTAGGCGTTTCCACACCTATAATGGTTTGCATATTGTCAAAGATAATTGTCACTGTCAGACATTACATATGCAGCACTTCATGATAAATGTTTTTTAGATAGTTGAAATATTTGAAAATGTTAAGGCATGTCTGACTACCCTGAAACTGGCTGAGGGGCCTCAGACTCCAGATGGTTAAACATGTTTGATGTGTATGTGTTTTTAGACAATCCCAATGGTTCTGTATTACTCTTATAATTGTCCCATTATACCTTCCCCACTTGGACAATTATATATATATATATATATATATATATATATAGAGAGAGAGAGAGAGAGAGAGAGAGAGACATGAGCATGTGTATACCTATCAGAGAAATTGGGAATGAGTTTAAGTGGTGTAACCTGTCACGTCTGGGCACGGGCACTGAGCTTTATTTCACACAGCGTGTACACGTAACATTCATACGAGACTTCAATGACAAGACTGGGGAAACAGACTTGAACGCAGAATGAAATACACTACTAATGAGAGGACTGAAAACAGCTGGGAAACACCTGGATTCCTCATGAGAGTGACGAGGGGACATGACATACAGGGGGATCGAACGGGAGGGACGTGGCAGTACCTCTGGCAACGCCTCTCGGAGAGCACTGGGCGCGTCGGACGACGCCTCTGGGAGCTTACTGGGCTCGATAGTGCCATTTCCTTGACTGGGATGGGGCACAGCGTCACCCTCATCTGGACTGAACGGGGACGTGGCAGTGTCATCACCTGAACTGGAACAGGGCACAGCAGGGATCTCAGGCAGCGAAACAGTGGGCGTGGCAGGTATCTCCAGCAGTGGAGCGCTGGGGGTGGCAGGGACCTCCGGTGGGCGATCGCTCCGCAGGCAAAGCAGTTCTCTGAGCATTGCCTTGAGCAGGTCCATCGCTGAGGGGGACGAGTCCGGGGTTATGGCCACAAATGTCTGCCGCAGGCGAGCCAGGGACTGGGCAGCTGCGGGTGTGTCTCGCACCGTCGGATCGTTCACCAGCTCCTACCAGAGCCCCTGCAGGGTGAAGAACTGTGCCACCTAGGTCTGCGGGGAAAAAGCAGTTAACTCCGGTGCAGAGGACGCACCCAGGTGATCCAGGAACGGATGCGCCTCGGGGAGGTGTGGGGAAGCAAGGGCGGTGTCCGATGTGAACATCACCGGGTTCAGATTCGAGAGGGGCTCCTCCCGACATGCAGCCGGGCAGACAGCAGAGAGAGAAACGGCCCTTAAAAAGATCACGGGAACATGGGCAGGAGCCACAGGAACAGGGGCAGGCGCTTCGGGTGCCACCTTCCTGCGGATTTTGGGGACGCGCGGGATGGTGTCCTCCATGGACCTGGCCCCTTTAAGAGCCAGGCGCGATCACCGGAAGGGGTGAGCTGCCGGCGCTGGCAACTTCGTAGCGGCGTCTGTCAGCCGACGCAGTCATGGGGCGGTGTGGGGAGGCGAGGTCTGGGGAGAACACTGCCGGATCCAGAATCAGGAGTGGCTCCTCCTGACGCGCAGCAGGGTAGGCAGCGGAGAGGAAGACGGGCCCTAAGGAGATCTCAGCCGTATCTTCCCGTATCCGACTCTTCCGCCTTTTCTTCCACCTTGCTTCAGGCGGCGGGGTCAGGGGCAGCTCCGGGAGGTCCCGACACAGACCTGGGGGCACGCCGCTGTCCAGCTCCACCTGCCGTAGCATCGCTTCCGCAACCCTGCTCCTGAGCTGCAGCAGGTTGGCAGGGACTTCCTCCACAAGGGAGGCGTCCGTCCACAGGTACATTTCCTTTAAAATGTCCCGGTTGCGCTCCACTAGGGCGCGAGGCGCACGGTCCGTCCTCACCTCGGGCTGCTGCAACCAATAGACAGCCTCGTCCACGAGACCGAGGTACTTCGCCTTAGTCAGCTGAGGCGTCTTCTTTGGGAGTCTTGTCATTCTGTCACGTCTGGGCGTGGGCAAGGGACAAGGAACACGGGACTTGCCGGAAACTCCCGGTCGGGAGCTTTATTTCACGCAGCAGGTACACATAACGTTCATACGAGACTTCAATGACAAGACTGGGGAAACAGACTTGAACGTGGACTGAAATACACTACTAATGAGACGTGGACTGGAAACAGCTAGGAAACACCAGGATTCCACACGAGGGAGATGAGGGGGCATGGCATACAGGAGGATCGGATGGGAGGGACGTGACAGTACCAAATGTTTAGAGGTATTTTAGAGTGTTACAGGTATTTTCTTTGTATGGCTAGAAATTGTATTTGTGAAAATGTGTACAAAGTACAAAGTTGAAACTGAGAAGCCACACAGTACAGGGGGAAGGAGTTTTGCAGCCGGAAGAAATTTCGCACGACAGCGCCACCTGCTGTCTCAGGGCTCATCGTATTTGTGTGAAACTCTGGGCATTTGTGTACGAATCAGCGCGGAATAACGCTGCCAAAAGTCACGTGATCCACCAATGTGTTGCGTTGCTGTGTACTTGTAAAAAATGTGTTGTATCCGTAAAACCAATAATGAAATAACATTGATAAAATGTTTTTTATCGGTTTTATTCTGTCTTTACATTTGTGGAAGACATTTTTTTTAATGTTCCTAGCTGTATTTTTATTAGCAAAACGCAGTGTATTGGTTTGACAGCAGTTTTTTGCATTTGCAAAATTCACACTAAAACATAGCGTACGGACAAAACCAGAAATTTGCGTACGCCAGAAAAAATCCAGATGCATAAAACTGTGCCTACGTGAAGTTCACCTGCGTGATGTTGGCCCCCCATATGTCTCAGATTTCAATCAAACTGGTCTCAATCGTATGTGCTGCGATAGTGCAGGAGTGTGCAGTTAAAATTTTTGTTTGTGCTGTTTTAGTTTCTGAGATATTAATGATGACCATGAGAAATAACCGATCGGTCCGCAAGTTCACGTTGTAAAACTCCTGTCTCAAAAATCTGAGGGTGGACAAAACTTTTAAAGGAACCGGTAAAGCGCAGTTTCTCAAAGTCTGCCTTTGTAAAGCTGGCCCCAGTTCAGCACACAGTTCATGGAAATCGAAATTAACTTAGAAGCCAGTCATCATCATGAGCCAAGAGTTCACTATGATCCCTAAATACACGCTCGCGCTTCTTCTAATTCTTCCATTTGCGATGTCTTCTAATAACGCAAGAGCAGCCATGGTAGTTGGAATATTTTGTACTTTCTCTGCACCATTTTATTGTTACAAATTGATTACAATGAAGTGCTGTACATTTATAAACTATGGATAATTAATTTCGGTGTATTTCATACAGACCGCGTCATGAATGCGAGTCTGACACAGTGAAACTGCAGTAGCACTCTTTTGCCATTGGGTGCCTCCAGTTTGCCAAATCAAGCAGAAACTTGCATACGCATTGTCTGGGGTTGCCGTGAGAATGTGCGAGGCGGTACGCTAAGTTTAGTTTTTATACTTCTCGAAATGAGCACCGTTTATACATGAGGCCCCAGGTTATTTGCCCAATGTTGGAAGCAACCATTTGGCTAGGCTACAGCGCACACGAGCGACGTACAGGCCTGCAATGGTGAACATATGTGGTTATTTATTTTAAAGGAATGCCGGCTTTAGGTTATTGGAATTAGTAAGTTTAAGAGTTACTGAGTATTGATCTATGTGTATGGGAACCAAAAGGGTGAGTTTGAATTAAGGTAGCGATCTTAATTTAAATAATAATTTAAATGTATGTGATTTCGGTTCATCTTAAGTAAATACTGATATTGTTTGTGTGTGCATTCCCATGAATAAGTGAGTATATACATTGTGTTATACTTTGCATGCTGGTATTTAGTATTTCAAGGGTACCAATATTTCTAGGGAATATATATTCACAATGAGTAGTTAGAGAGTATATTTATGTGTAAACTGGGTGATTACATACTTTTTGGGAGGTATATACCTTTGGTTTAAAAACAGATTTCATGAGCATGTTAATACTTATAGCTCACAGGACAACATAGCTCCTAAATTTAACAAGTAAGGTAAATTATTAATTCGTAAGCAATTATACCAAGCTGCCCCTATGGAATGCCATGAGAGCAAAAGGGCGCTACATGTGCAACATAATCATGCATTCTACTGGTTGATGGTGATAATCATTATGCACAGGATAAGTCAAAGTATACATTAATTAATTTAAATTGTGCAATGTTTGAACCTAAAATAGGATGCCATGTTTGGTAATAAACAGATTGTAAAATCCGTCTGAATGAGAGTGTGGTGACGGATTATTACAAAATTGGATGTATCCGAACTTAAATTCATTTAATTGGAATCCACTTTAAAGTTGGTCTGAGGCAGGCTATAAATCCATGGGGCCACTGGCACCGCCTGCAACCAGCCCCTCGGTCTGAGGTGCTAAACTATTGGGCCAAATGTCGAATTCTGGGCCATCCATATAAATGGACCTTGGACCATAAAACCCAGCAACTAGGAGGTCCGACGGGGAAGAAGCCAAGAAACCAAAAGCGAAAGGAGGAGCCCGAAAAAAAATGAAGAAGCTACTAGTGAAGAAGAGAAATCTGCCATTGAGAACTCCAAAAGCCTCTTCACTACGAGCTTCAACGCAAGACAAGAGAAGTCTCATCACCAAAGAGCTGCTCCCTTATCAGCGCTTCCTCCCTCATCACCCCTGTGTAGGGTCACACACCCATGCAGGCCCAACATTCCAAGTTTTATGGCCTGGAAGATAGGAGCCTTAAGATAAGGACCAGCCTGGGACAAAGAAGGGGGATATTAGTCAGCAATATTACAAAGGGGAATCAATCCGTGCCCGGAGACCGGGGGGGACCAGCATCCCAAGTTTTATGACTCTTGGATGTCCCGATAATTTGGACGCCCAGCATGCTGTGGGGAAGCAGATATGGTGCGGGGAGCCCTGCAGTTTTCTGAACAAACCCCCCTCCCCACATTCTGTTAAACAAAGAGCCTTTCCAAAGTATCTCAATATATGCCATATACCGTATTTGCACGTGTGTTTGTTTTTATTATTATTCAGCACCAGTATTTAACCATGTTTGGTGTGTATGTGTTTGCGGACAATCACAACGGTCATATATATATTCTTATAAATGTCCCATTATAATGTACCTTCCCCACTTGGGCAAGTATAGGTATACACTCTGGTTACCCAGCCACATGCTTATGTCTCTCTCAGAGAAATTGGGAATGAGTTTAAATTGTTTAGAGGCATTTTTAGAGTGGTACATGTATTTTATTTGTGTGCCCAGAAAACCTTTCCCCCCCCTTTCCTCTCTCAGTCTGCACAGAGAGGGACAGAGAGACTCCTTATTGGGCCCCATAAATCAGCCATTAGTGCCCTTTTTCCTCAGTTCTTTGTCTCAGAAGAAACCAAAGGAATGTATGTTTAACTGGTGTATTAAACCCCCGTAACAGTTAAGTTTATAACATTTTATAATTTGTCAATGTTTAATGAACACCTTCTTTTACTGGAGTAATGACAACTATTAAACCAACCCCCAGCTAAGACACACTATATGAAATGGAGTATAACTTCAGTAAAATACACCTAAAAGTGTCATAACTTTGAGATGTGCAACATAATCATGTGTTCTATAAGTTGATGGTAATAACCAATGTGCACAAGATAAATTAAAGCCTAAATTAATTAATATAAATTACACAAGGTTTGAACCTAAACTGGGATGCCATGTTTGGTATCAAACTGATGGTAAAATCCGTCTGAATGTGAATGCGGTGACGGATTGTTACATGATTGGATATATCCGAAGTTAAATTCATTTAATTAGAATCCACTGTAAAGTTGGTCTGAGACAGACCATAAATCCACAGAGTGAAACTGTTTGGTGGATGAACAGTCTATGTCAGACTAACTAGTGACTGTATTCCATTCGCATTCTGGACCAAAATCGTCCAGCAATTGACTAATTGGGACTCCTATAAACGACTTTGATATTGGAACAACTACTCAAACGTAATCCTTCATAATTAATTACAGCTTAATTAATTAATTAATTAATCCCTGCCTGTTCTGTGTCCTGCCCTGTTTGTTGGCTCTGCTGTTGTGTCTGTTGTGATGTCTGCCCTGTGTACGATGTGGATGCTGCTGGGCCCAGTCCTGTCCAGAGTCCCCCCTGTCCCTCACCCTATGTGGCTGCCCTGTGTCTTCAGTTCTCTTAGTCTCCGTCCCTGAGTACTGTAGTGTCCTGCTCGTTATGTCCGCCTGACCCTGCTGTTTCTTCCTTGGCATGGCCCTGATGAGCCATGCCTAATACTTGTTGCCCCTGATTAGTTTTTTGTATTTACATCTCCTCAGCCCCAATCTGGTCACTAATGTCATGTGTTCCTGTTACCTGTGCCCTTCCCTGTACCAGTCTACTCGTTTTGGAACCCTCACGGTCCTGTTTGTTTTCTAGTCCCTGTTTAGTTTAATAAATCCCTTACACCTGCCTATGAGTCCTTCATCCTGAAAGTTGTGACAATATAAAATGTTTAATTAGATTTTACATGCAAACACTACAAATTCCTCACCATTATTGTTAGACAACCTTGACTTTGATCCCTTGATTTGATGTCATAGCTCTCCATTTCATGTGGTTCTTGCCTTAAAACACATATCACATGCTGTCCAGCTTTGACTCCTGTTGAGAACATCAGAGGAGACTTGCTGAAACAACATCTGAGCCTATCCAAAGCTCTCTATGAACTTTGATGAAGTCTTGTGTTTAATTAGGATGTGTTTGGTAGGAATTGGCAGGATGATAAAGGAGACAGATTGTGAGTTATACAGCTGTCTCTGAGACACAGCTTCAGTCAGCAGCATCCTCAGGGACCAAGCTGCTCAAATTATCACACAGACAAACTCAAGACGGTGGGATGGTCATTCAAAGTGGAAGTGACTCGCTCATTTGGGCCCACTGCCAAACATTGTTAATTAAACAATAGAAGGCTGCAGAGCAAAGCCGTATCACTCACAAACAATACAACGTGCCCAAGGACAAGAAGAAGAAGTTGAGTTTTGTAACTTCAAGGAAAACTATATATCAGTGCAAGATGAGTCATGATAAAAGAATTCTATTAAAAAAAATTGAAAGGAGCTTTGTTCGGTTTCAAGTCTCTCCTTTTTACAAAAAAAAATCTTTTAGGGTTTATTATCTAGCAGGTAGGTAACGCATAAGAGATGAAATTCCATTGACAATATTGCATATTTTAATTTAAAAATGAATAGAGGAAGGGAGCTGCAAATATTTTAACTGTTTATTGCTGCTTCTGTTCTATTAAACTCTGGGCACAAAGTAATAAATAGTAATTAAAATAATTTGTTAATGCAATATATTTGACTTATACATGATTTACTCAGAATAATAATAATGATTTGTAGCATTGCAAAACTTCAAGGTTCCATAGAATGCATTTTTTTCACAAATAGTTTTCTGGTGTCTAAATAGAAGGCATGCACACTTGGTTTGGTCGAACAATTTCCAGAAGTGGTTTTACATGCCCATTTACCACCATAAAATTTGGCCCTAGAAAGAAACATGCTATTTTCCCTTATTTGGTGGGTTCAATAATATGTTCAGGAGTTCTGCTATGATTCTCTGGTTTACAGTGAGTTGCTGCGATGGCTCAGAGAACCCACATAGATCACTACAGGTGAGGGGAAACATCCAGCCATATATGTTTGAGCCTGTATCAGAGGAGGAATCAGCAGTCCCACTTCAGCCTAGGCATGTTACCATAATCACTACTTTGTTGTCAGCATTGTAACAACAACATTGAAATTATTTTTCATCTGACACAACAAATGATTTTATGATGCTAGCGTAATCATGCAAATTTTATCAAGAACCCCATACCACAGCGTACTGGGCAGCTTGTAAATGTATTGGTTGTAATGAATGTGGAGTTCTGCCTTTAGTTCTCTTGTCAATGTCAGCTTCACAGTCTTTGTAATGTATGAAATTTTAAAACATCCTGTTTCATGTCCTTCGTTTACATATTCAGGAATTATATTTGAAAGATGGAACAACAGTGTTTGAGATTCAAAGTATGTCATTTCAATGTACCAAACTCTTTTTCAACTATGCCGAAGGTAAGTCAGATTTTCATTCTATGGCACCTTTAAAATACATTTCTTTAGTTTTGGAAATTAAAGGCACCCAAATCACACACAAATATACACAAAATCATACAAAACAGAACACCTAACTGCCAAACCAAGACTTATAATACAAATGTCCAAGCTCATTTTTCAATGTTTTAGATCTTAGTGTTATGTCATCCTTTATGATTTCATCATAGTGATCTTTATAATAAATAATCTTTATTTTACGTCATTTCAGCATATGACTCATTTTAAATATTTCACGCTCCCAGGTGATTTTAATTGTGATGTATAATGTTAAATTTCAACTGATGTATTTTGGGAAATATGACCAAGAGATTAGCTTTTGGTAATACTGGGAGGACTGGTGCCTTTTACAATAAAATGATGTTATTTTTTGCAGAAATATCTCATCATAAACTCTATAATCTCTTTGTTTTCTAGCATATAAAATCTTGAGCTTTCCTTTCTTGTGGAAGAAAAAAGATAACATAATAATTAAAATGACATACTGTATTTCTACCTTACCATGTTATGAAATGGACATCATTTTGCTGAATTAAATATAGATTCTGGTAATAACTGTGGTTTACGGTTAATCTAAATTCCAGCAGTGTATGGGACAGCTCCTCAAGACGACCTATTTTTTTAGCAATCCTACTATGATCATTAAGAAAATATTCTAAGTATAAAGAATATACTTAGAATATTTTATAGAAAATATTCGAACATGTGCAGCTCTCATTCGTCCTAAGAGCTGCAAAAAGCTGGAAAAAAAGAAAAATTATTTTACCAGAACTGTATGTGGAGGGAAATTATTTCCCTTGAGGAAAGCAAAAAAAAGTCCCTAATCATTTCACTTTTGGGTTTTTGGGAATGTTGAGTGGTTGCACCTTAATACTTCTGCCTTTTCAGTTGCCCGGGGCTGGCTTTAGGCAGTTTTATCAAGTCTTTGTGAAAGTATCCCTGTCCAACCCCCACTAACTCCTTTATTTAATAAAACACTTGTAGAGAGAGCACATACATAGTTTTCAGAGCACATTGTCAAAACCTAACGTATTTGGCAGGATTTCAATTTGGTTAGGTCATGCAGTATGCCAAACTGTCTCATGCTGCATCTGGTTCTAGTCCAAATGCCGAGAGAGGCCAACCAAGGCTCTGTACATTAAGGACAAGGAATTTACAGGTGTATGATTTCCTTATTGTTATACATTACAAATTTTAATTTTTATACTCTGTTTTATTTTCAGGTACTATAAAAATACTGCACCAAAGCCATTCACATACAGTACTGTGCAAAAGTCTTAGGCAGTCAAAGAAAATGTTTAAATGACATTCATGTTAGAGTAAAACTATGGTTTTTTTCTTTCAAAGTGTGTCAGCTTAGCCATTTCAAAACCTCTCCTAAAGTCACCCCAGTATTTCCGGCAAACATCCCATGTATACCCATGTATTTTTTTACTCGACCATTAGTATGCTGGTATTTAGGGTATTCAGTACCACATTGAGTTATTAACTAATTAACTTAATCAATTAAGTGAGCTGGTGATGAAATTTAATGAATACATGGAATGCCTGGTATGCCCCTGAGGAGAGGTTTGGGAACTAAAGAGGTGTTCATCTAGCCACCCGGCAAGATATCAGTAACTTCTGGGAGAAAAGCAGATATCCCTGTTCATTTTTATTGTGTTACTCTTAATTTTCATGTGCTGTAATGATCAATTGTGTTTTTGTTTAGAGCAAATACACACATACTACGCATAAAAATTGCTTTAAACATTTCCTTTGACTATCTAAGACTTTTGCACAGTACTGTAAATTCAAGTAAAATGTACTGCCAGCCATTCTAACGATACCCATGACATACTGTCTTTCCATGCCCACTTGTCCTCTGCAGGGTTGCAGGAGTCCATCACAGGGCACACACATTCAAGCCTATGGACAATATGGCAGCTCTGATTTACCACATCATGTTTTTGGACCATGGGGGAAACTGCAGAACCTGACAAATCCCATGACAGCATAGGAAGAACTTGCCAACTCCACTTGAACCCTGGTCCGAGAAGTGTGAGGCAGCAGTGCTAAATACTATGCCACCATGCCCTCCCCCACTTGACATACCATTCCAGGCCTGGATTTAATAAGCTTTAAGAAACTTTTGTTATGGTGTTTGGTCCATATCATTTTTGCACTTGTGGCTTTCCTGTTGACTTTAACAAGTCTAGCCATTCCATTCTGACTGTCCCATTAACAAGGTGCTTTCACCCACAGAACTGCCACTCACTGGTATCTTTTGTTTATAGCACCATCACCTGTAAACTCTGGACAGTGTGTGAAAATCCCAGGATGGTGGCTGTTTCTGAGAAGCTGGTACCAACCACATCTGGCATCAGTAACCCATTAAAAATAGTTTAGATCACACATATTTGCCAATGCAAGGCTTTGTTGAACATTAACTAAACCTCTTGACCCTGTCAGTGCACTTCATGCATTGATTCACATCCCCAAGATTCTGTGTAGGCACAATTGTCCTCAATTATGAAACAAGCATACGACAGAAAAGTGAGTATATGGTTATTTCCACGCCAAGCTTGGCATTTATCAATGCGGATGTGAACAGAGACTATGATAAAATGTTATGTCAATTGTCACCAGTTTTTGATTCATCGTGGTGTGGAATGCAACATAGCAAATCTGTTGGATGTCAGATTTATCATATATTCAGACTTAAAAATATGCAGTATATGGCAAAATATATTTTGTAAAACCTGCATTGACTTTGTATCATATCGAAGATAAATAGGTATTTTCAAATTGATTGCAATTACTGGGGTTAACAGTTTTGGGTATATAACTTCTCATTACTTTTTAGATTTTGGCTACTGGTGACAATTACAACAAATTAAAATTATGCAATTAAAAGCAATGGCTAGTATAAGCAATTTGCAATATGATCACTTAGATGTTAATTTGGTCAAATATTTAAAAGAGTATCTTAGTCATATCTCGTCAATGCCAGATCTGGCTCTGCATCCATTACACGTGGGAGGGCATTACGGCACCACACAGATTCTTTTATGGAGAGCGACGAGTGGTGATTAAGTTGGTTTCATCTCCCAAGGCATCTCCTTCTATAACTATGCCACATTTAGAAACCTCACTTAAGAAAAGAAACCTAACATTCAAATGCCATACCAGTTCCAGGGTAGATGCTCTCCATGTTAGTATTTTTGGCTACTGGGAACTTTCAGTGGGAGATAAGACCCTCAGTTAGTAGAACAATGTCAGTAGTATTCGAAACTATAAAATCCATTTCTCATCGGTTTATCCAGTATCCCTACATTGGTATAAATGATTATATCTTTGTCTATCAAAAAAACTATCATTCCATAAATCTTCAAGTCATTTGTGATGCCAGGTTCTCTCTCCTAAACATGGTAGTGTCATGGCTGGAAGGGACTGGAGACGAAAGCCAGGGTCAGGGCAAACGAAAGGTAGCCACACAGGGCCAAAACACAGTTGCTCAGGTTCAGGAAACTACAGGCACACACAGGGGATTACATTAATGACCAGACTTGGGAGCACAAGACTGGGAGGCACTCTTACACAGGGTTGACGAGGGCGCAAACAAGCGGCAGCTGGAGTGATCCACATGAGGACTGAAAAGAGAGGAGAGACAAAACAGGCAACAAACGTGGCTCATTAGCCCCACTAGGGAGAAAATACAACTCAATCATTTTCCAAAACAGTGGCATAGGGACATGGCTACAGGTGGGCACCACTCTTAAGGCTACCAAATAGAAGCAATTGGTTCAATTTAACTTTTGATGTTATTGTGTCTGTTTCCAAGTTGGAAAAGTTTCTACTATTTTCCAACTTTCGTTTCTCCATGACATAAACTCTACGGGTTGAGGCATCTAAAGTGAGAATAAATAGGGATGTGATTTTTAAACGTTGATCATTTTCAGCCTCCATATTTATCAACGTCTGATAATTCATATGCTGGGTAGGATCACACACCCATGCAAGGTCCAGTTTTATGGCCCCTGAAAGTAGGAGCCAGGGTGTACTAGTTGGCTGCATTACAAAGGAAACCAGTGCTCCATAAACACACACACAAACACATGATCACCTGAAGAGCTTCATTTTCAAGTTTATGTAATGTAAATGTGTTTGCCTCTTATTTACCATCATTTTTAAAATATGTTTGATTTGTATGTCTTTAGACAATCATAGTGTTTAAGTATTACTCTTATAAATGTCTCATTATTGCCCATTCTAGCTTCCTCACTTATATATATATATATATATATACTGGGGAGTAAGTATGCATATATATACTGTGTATATGTATGTATATATATATATATATAT
>JAODKN010000001.1:37296886-37311005 GCA_026774425.1 Petrocephalus zakoni
GAACCAAAACGCTTACATATCGCAACTTGAACGTTTGTGGTTATATGTGTAAGACTGTTCTCTTTCTTGCAACTGCTTAATGCTTTGCAAATATATTTTCTGTCACGTACTCTGTCCGTCCACCCGTCTCGACCCCCACAGCTGGAAGAGAATTCATTCATTCAAGGTGACCTATTCCTTTTTCCTCCTGTTTCTGCTACTTTACCTAATTGAAGAATAAGATTAATTATGCCCAGTTACATTTACCAGAAAGATAAGTTGTCTCTGATTATAGGTACTTGAATATCATTGTTTTTTTATTCAGTTGATATCATGCAATGAAATAAATTTAATGTACAGAATAGACATTGTCTTATAAGTGATGTTATTTTACTACACTTGTTCATGAAAGCCATTCTGACATTTCTTTTTTTTATAATAATAATTAAAAAAATATTTTTAAGGTTTACATTTTGTGGTGCTGCATCTAACAATGGATTAGTGAATCACTGGAGAGTCATAGTGCTGCACTGCAGAAATCAGCCTTAATGAGTCAGAACCTTTAGTAAAAAAATAAAATAAAAAAATAGTAAAAACAAGGCATCAGTATTCATGACATATGAAAGTATGCCTACAGTGAGAGCCCAGTGGGAGTACAGAGAGATGTTCCCATCTCAAAACAAGAATCTGCCTTGTATCCATCACTCCTTATGTATGCATGGTCAAGCAACAGCCAGTGTTCTCATTTGTCTCATTAGCAGTGGAGATAGATTTACCCATGCTCCTACTAAGGCAGATAAAAGTGGAAGTTACTTTGTGAAGACTGATTACTCCTATATGATTCTAAGGCAAAACGTCTGAAGCACTTTAATATTATAAAAACATCTTTTCGGATGGATAGATAGATATATGGATAAATAAACGGATCTAGAGAAATCTCTAGATTTCTGGGGACAGTATCAACAACCAACAACATGTGCATCCCATTACTTTGCTGGCAACTTGCACAGAGAGACAGCAGCAATATGCATTGTTACCACTCATAGTTTGAGCTGGAAGTAATGTGGATAGAGGCTCAGGCTTGGCAAAGTGTAACAATTCATCATGCAGGTGGTAGGACTGGCAAGGCAGCCCAGGTATCACAGGATTTGAAGGCTGACTTCGGAAAAAGGAAAAATTAATTGTATTCTCAGCAGTTAGTTAGAAACGTATTAATTCATATACCTAGCCCCCATAATGAATGAGATAATTACAGGAAACAAGCATAGGCAGTATTGGTTAGACATGATACATACACACCTATAAATATTATAATTTATTGTATTTATCCTTCACTTAAATGATAGAAATATAATTAAAAAAATGTATGCATCTCACTGCAAAACAATAGTGTGGTATATACGCCTTCTCATGGGAGATGGAATGCACTCCCTTCATCTCATTACTTATACCCATAGGTGTAAATTTCAGGGGGATGGGGGGGTTCTCTCCCCAATAGTGAAGTGAAGGTGATTAATCGTCATTGTTGACACACCATAGCACGCAACAACGAAATGTGTCCTCTGCTTTTAACCCATGTGACATCGTGACACAGTAGGGGGCAGCTACGTGAGCACCCGGGGAGCAGTGCTTGGGGACGGTACCTTGCTCAGGGTACCTCAGCAGTACTTGCGGGTTGGGGAATCGAACTGGCAACCTTAAATTATGCGGTTGTGCCCCTAACCACTATACCCACCTGCCTATAATCAAAACTAATACAAAGCCCCCAATAATCATGATTCCCCTTTAATGGGTAAAGACCTCAATCCACCCAATGTTCAAACCACCCTTTCTTATGCCCGGTGTTCAAGTTACACCCTTGCTTATACCATATTTTAATTGACCTACATTTGTGGTAATAAGAGTGAATTGTGATTCAAACTGTAACTGAAGAAAGCCATCGACTGTAGCAAAAAAATTATCTAAATTTTACCATCCATTATGCATCTGTACTTTATTGCAACTTAGTTTCTACAGTCCTCAAGTATCTCATCTGAATTTATTGTGCCAAAGTTGCCAGAGGAAATTCAAGCTGAGAAATGTTGTCATAGAAACAACGCGGTCCTGAATATGAGGAGAAGGTAATATTTGCATCTTCCTAAAATTTTCATAAAGGTACAGTATCCTAAATCTTTCCAAAGCGGCATGGTACTGTTGCTAAACAATTTTCACTGGAAATTCAGCTTGACCTGTTTATGGTACGTAAACTGCCGTTTCAGTTGTGCAGGATTAAGTAAATTTCATTATTAAAGGTTAGCATGAGACAAAGAAATACATAAATGTATTTTATATGCTTGAAATAAGCTACTACTCCTACAAGCCACTTTTGTATATTTCACAATGGTGTTTTTTTTTTTTAAGCTTGCTGTCTCACTGCAGCAATTATTTCAGTGGGTAACTTTTATATGTCTTATACATTATTTTTATAGAACTTTGTGTTAGAAGGATAGTTAAGATAGTGGAAGATGACAAGTTCAAATCCAAAAAAGATACTATTATTCAAATTGTACTGTTAACATATAATGCTTAAGTAAAAATGCAACTGCGTAAAGTGATATATTATAAATATATCATCTCACACATAAACACTCATAAGCAAATAAATATTGATTTAAGGTCTGATAATCATCTATAAACTAAAAAAACACGTATTTCCATGTACTTGTGTAAACCACTTGCACAATGACAAATACATTCTTTGATCCTTTTATCCTTTGATGATGATGATTATTACTCTTGTCATTGTTGTTGGTGGTGGGACATTATTATCTTTATTATTATTATTATTGCATAACAACTTAATCACAAAACTTTATCTGGTGTTTAACAGTGCAGAAAGTAACCATCACAGCTACATTTGCATTGCCACACAACAATCGGGTAATTACTGCAAGACTGGGAGGCAGCCTGCAGCAGAAATACCCTGGAGAAGACAGAACAAATAAACAAGCACTATAGACTCAGGGTTGCATTCCATAAGCTGTGACATTGTGGACAGTTCATCTCCCATGGCTCGCTTAATAAAGAAGCAAAATACATTTCTTAAAATTAAAAGTTATGCTTATAAATGTAAGCATACATAAGGATGCTGACTACTGCTACTACTAGTACGCTGGGAAGAGTCTGCATCAGACTGTTTGTCAGAGGCCTGACCTGTCTTCCAGCAAGCTAAAACTTGAACAAAACTGTGGGTGAGTGAACCACTGAAACTTGTCCACTAGTGCCAATGATGTTTCTCAGTTTCTCAGTTCATGGCTACAACCAATAACAGATCAAAGAGTCACAAAATCCTGAAATCAGATAACATTCAGGCAATTATTGTTAGTGTCTTCCAATTCCTTCTCAGACAGAGATATCTGCAATATCACAATATTAGAATTACAATATAGTCTTTTATCATATGCATTTGTGCAAATAAGAAGGTAAATACAGCTCTCACGGTTCTCAACTCATTTAGAAATGACAAATCAGGAAAACCACCCCGCACTACAATTGTGGAGGATTGCCAGTCATGTCTCTCAGTCTATCATGGGTACGATTGGTCGATGACCTCGCTTCTACTCAAAATGCGTGCTGAGTTGTAACACTCAGCATTTACTTGTAAGAGGGCCTTTACAAGCAGAATCGCTCTGGAGCCCTACTGAGATCCTGTCACTAAGGAAACTGAAAAACAGGACCAAAATGCAACTGGCTGTCTGCCCTGTTTTAGAGATTCACTGACAGCCATTTCACATTCTCTACAAAAAAAGAACAGCTATAGGCCCCTTCAAGACCACAGACCAGTTAGTCTATGTATGGCATTTACATTCCTTCTTAGCTTGGAATCTTTCTTGTAATAAAAACACATAAATGAAATGAAGTAGCAAATTATGCTACACAAACTAAATATCATTCACAGAATATCATGGGCTACTGCAAATATGTATAAGGTGCCTGCGTTTTTTTTTTTTTATCAGCCCCAGTGCAATAATGACACCTGCCTTATGCAAATAACTCACTTGCATGCAGTACCTTATGTGCATTAATGAATAAATTGATGCCTGCTTATTTATGGAGGCTTTGCAATTATATTGGCATTAAAATGCTGTATCACCACACATATGAACTAGTATTTATCAGAAACTGTGGTGGAGACAGCTAGAGAAGGTATTTAAGCATGTTAATACACAAACAGTAGGCTTTTGTTTATTAACAGGTGTGGAGCTATAAGTGCATAAAATGATGCATGGTACAGGTGTTGACTTAAAATACATTTATCTGGTATGTTTGCATCTGTAACTTTTCCATTTTTGCTTTTTGTGTTTTAACAAAATAAATGTTTTTAATCGGTAGCCTTAGAGGTGAAAGAAAAACTCAGTTATTACTGAAGTACATACCATGAACAAACTTAAGATGAAAGACGTGATGATTTATTAATAATGAACAAACATGACGTCAGCATTTCACTTGTGCTATTTGTTACTTGTTTCTTCAGTTATTCGTTCAATAGTTCACAAAGGTTTACAGAATTAAAAGATGTAGGAATGACTATAGTAACTGCTTGGGATAAAACATGCATTACGTGTATGATGAATAAACATGAGATCAGTATGTAACTAAGACTTAGTTTGTGGTTAATTAATACATATATAATAGTATAATATTATATTATTTGTGGCTCATCAACTTACTTACCCGCTCTTTGTTGTTTAATTATCAGGTGGAAGAAATTGACCCTAGACCATTTGGAGGAAAGTAAAAAGGTCTAGTGGCTGTAATCTAGGAACGTTCACTCACTGAGTGCAACACAATTTTTTTACCATTTTCTCTTTTTGCAGAATCAAATGTCTGCTGATGTGTTAGCAAACTGCACAATTGTATATAGATGGTGAGATTGTATTATCAGTAAATTTTCTCCCTCCTAGTCCTTTCAAGCTAAGCTGCATATATCAAACGTGGATTGTCAAATGCTTTTCACTGACCTTCTGTTCCAAGTATATAAATACGCTATGAAATCAAAGAAAACGCTGAAGGTGTCATTATTATTCTTTTCCCTGCCAAAATGGGGTGCGTTTCCCGAACAACGACGGAGGTTAGCATTAACAATGCATCGCACTATATTAGTTCAAACTAACTAACATCCGAAGTACGACTGTTTCCCAAAACCATCGTACTTTGTTAGTAACCACCGTAGTTAGAACTACAATGGTTCCTGCGGTGATTGGTCGGACTCTCCCAGCGGGCCATGTGCAGAAACTGACAAACTTCCTAATATTATTTTGAAATACAACAATTGTGCCGATATTACATTATAAATGTATTATATTAGTTGTGTAACAACAATAATAATATTGAAAATTCAAAAATAGCTGTAGTGTCATAATGATAATCTACTACTATGCTTCTTGTAGAGCAAACAATAGAGCGATTTGCTATTAGATTACTTTTTAGTTCAATCACACCATTGCACTTATAAATGTCTGATTCGTCATTTGTTTTATAGTGCGTTTGTGGTTCCGTGGGATAGATGGCTGTGTGTCATATTCTCAGAGCCACGAGTTTGTGTCTACGTCCAGTATGCTTTTTTTTTTTAATAAATCTTTTTCATATGGCAGCGAAAGCTCTCAGTAATAAAAAATTGATTCAGTATTTTAGCCATTAATTTGCCCGTGTAATATTTTCTTTCCCATGTGATACTGTATATATAGTGTGTGTACAGTATATAAGCGCTGACAACTCGACATCAGCAGCACCAACAACTTTCTTGACACACAATATTGTCAGATTATAGTTATATTTGGCAGTAGCTCATATGGGGTAATTTCATGTTTTTGATTTGATAAATATAGCAATATTACTCCATGTGATATCGCGATGTCATGTTTGTGCATCCCCAAATATATATTTATATATGTAATGCATTTTATCATATAACAAACAAAATTGGGTGAACAACATCCTCTCCAATCATACCATGCTCATGAACAGAGAAGTGATGACTACCCTCTTTCGACTAAATTTTCCACATTCTCCAAGAACTAAGCTTCTAACTACACCTTGAGAGCTGTAGTCTGAACTACAACTTAATGATAGTGTTTGCAAACGTTCGTTCAAACTGCTTTTGGGAAACACCTTTGTCGTTTAACGGTGGATTGTACTATGTAAGTCCACAACATCATCACCGCCATAGTTCGAACTATGGTTTCGGGAAACACCTGCGTCGTACTTGCATAGTTCCAACTACGTAAGTTGCTAACATAGTTAGCAACTATGCTTTTGAGAAACGCACCCCTGTTTTCCATTTATTTATTCATTTTATAGTGCTCTGCAGTATTCAATGATGCATCATTACATTAGATTAATGTAGCAATGCACGTAAGACAATGAAAGCTTGCACAAACGCAAAATAATGAGATAATGAAGTCACAGAAGGACAAAAATGAATATCTATTTCAGCCTATTAAAGATCATATATATCCTGTTAGATAACCAACATAAGTACGCCACTGCATTGGCTGCATCAATTTAACACACAACCTTAGTTTCTTAGTTGCTAAGGAGTTTGGGATTAACTAGGTATGAACCATTCAAAATATTTAGGCTCAAGTTTAAGTCTACCAATGTGCAAGTATAATAATAATAATAAAGAAACAACTGAGGTGGCAAATAGAAATAAATAATATGGTAGGAGGCATTACTTTTCCACTTTCTTGGAAAACAACAATGAAGAAAACAGAAGCTCTATGCACATGAGTACCTCCTGAACACAAACAAGTATGGCAAGCACTTCCAAAATTAATATCCCAGGGATTTACTCATTATGTGCACTGAAATTTTCAGATGAACCACCAACTAACAAACAGTTTTTTTCCCTTGTCTCAATTGCTATGAAACATTTACAAACTATATATCCTCATAGGTAAAATTAGTTTTTCTTTGCAGTTATTTATTTTTTTTTACTTCTACAATACTGACTTGAGCTCACCTCATGAAAAAGGAAACAAATTTCATATTTCATATATTTCAGAAGAGGCTTGTTGAATCCCTAATTATTCATTCTCATGGGTCTGCTTTGTTCTAGCTAACCCCTTAATTAATTAAGCTTGATTGAGCTGTTAAGGCACTGATACAGATATCACAATCTAATAAAGTCTTGGAAAATTTGACAGGTAGTATTTTATATATATATATGAAGTTTTTTTATTAAGTTTCATTAAAAAACAACGAAAGCTGCATGTGTATAAACTTAATACCAGCAAAAACTACAACACTATCATGTTAAATTGGTGAAATTATTGGGAAACTGATATAGTTTGTCATCGGCAGTCAATTTGCATTGGCATGCAAACAGTGCTTTTCACTAGGCTCATCTTTAAATGTTAATGATATTCATATAATTTGAAACCCAGTATATTAATTATTTTGTTAATTAGACATGATTTAATTAATGTAATTAATAGACTCTGGGATGTCAGTTTAATTAATTTGAAGCCTTGTAATGAATTTAATAAATGAATTCTTACTCGGTAAAAATAAAATCAATTGCATACGCGGCCTATATTATTATTATTATTATTATTATTATTATATAATGATAATATAGGCCATTTATGCCATTATATTTAATTTTATTTAACATGTTAACTAATATTTTATTTTTAGAATAGCAGAAAAAACCTTCAAAAGATCATTGTTTGGTGTGCACATGCTGTGAGCCCAAAACAGGATTGTGCATCTGCATTGGTGTCTGGCACTTCACAGGTGCATGGGGAACTTTGAGACATGGGAATTTTCTGCAATGCATATCCTACGTTTAGCATGCAATCTGTCTTTGTGAGGGCTGGTTAATGAGGCCACTAGTCTGTGACCCAGATATGTGGTGAAACCAGAACCAACTTTCCTATGGCCATGTCAGAAGCTTCTAAAAATGAATAAAGCTCTATGTAGACAAACACCAGAAAATACCTGCTATAATATAAAAAGTCTGGTACAGGGATGGACTAAAAGTTACAAAATATGTTCAAGGATGTCATATTGAAAGAGAACATCACCACCTAGAATCCATTTTTAAAAATGTAAATCAAAATGCAGTTACAAGATTACGCTCTGATTGACATCATAATCAGATTTCTGACAACGGTTCAACTGAACGTGGCAAATCAGTAACATTTTCTCAATTGTTTGGCTACCAGCACCACTGTCTGCTCTCGTCATTCTCCTCCTCTTACACCTAGGAAATAATGTTTCCTTATCCAGCTGCGCTGTCTAGACTTTAGGCTTTATTTTGTATGGTGGAATGCAGTCTCCCCCACTAGACCAAGATTCTTTCTCTACCCTATGAATCAGGAGCCAGATAGACCCAAGAGATCCTATTTGGAGGAATTCTCTTTTGGCATTATTAGTGGATCTTGCAGTGGTTGTAACAATACTGTTTTGTCACAGTGACTGAGTGTCTGGCTATTTTGCCCGCCATCAATCTTTGTGTTACTATATTGTGGCATATTCCATGGCTGGTCATTTACAGCTGTTTAACACCACCATCATCTGAGAGAATGTTGTTATTCCGCTTGCCTTGCTACGCTTCATATAGGTGAGAGCACTTGGCTTGGCACTGAAAACACACTGAAAGGTCGTGTTCCTCTTGCCAGGCCTCCTATAGTCAGTCATGAAATGGGTAGCCATGAAGCCTCTAAACAGTATGGGCATCCACTCTCCATGCCACACCTAGGAACTACTGAAGGATAATTGGAAAAGAGAAAGATGCCTTTCACATGCAGAACAACCACACAGAAAATCTATAAATCAATCAACAATCTATCGATTTATCTAATCATCTTCACCATGTTAAAGTGATTTTAATAAATTTATCTGTACAAAAAAGCCCCTCATTATTGCTATTAATAACTAAGAATATCTCGTGGTACTAACATAGTAACGATATTCTAAAAAATTTACAAAAAATCTGTATATTTTTAAAAAAGTGCATAAACATTTATTTTGTGTTTGATAACACATTCAGTTGATCATTTTCTGTAGCATGCAAAACAGTACTTCAATAATGCTATCCTCAGCAGGATATGGCAAGAATTTTTTATGAATTCTTCTGAACTGCAGTGAAAAGGCCAAGAGGGATATGCAACATTAGAAGTACCTGTGCACTTGTCATGCCCTGCCCGTCAGATCCTCCTGTGTGCCACGCCCCCTCATTCCCCTCGTGCTAATCCTCCTGTTCCAAGCTGTTTTGTGTTCTGCAATCAGCGTCTATTGTATTTAGTCTGCCCTAGTCCTGTCTCCATTGTCGGGTTTTGTCTTAGTCTACGTCGCTGTTTAAGCGGCGGAAGCTAGCAGTCACGCTCGCTCTCGTCAGTTGTGCTCTGTTTTCACCCTGAATCCCCGAATAAACGCCCCTTTGAAGGGCTCTAACCCGACAGCCTGCAGTATGGGTCATAAATCTCGCTCCCGGCGTGACAGCACTGAAGACAGGGATATTGATCCTATCAGCCAGACAAAAAAACATATGCATGCTCTTTTACTATGTGATTTTTGCATAAACACACATACGCAGATTAGATTAGATAACAAATCTGATATGTTTTTATGGACAGAACCCTAATAATAACCATTACCACCTTAACCATAAATAACCAAACAAGACTTATGGCTATTTCTGTTTTTTGATTGCATTCACAGATTTTTATGAAATCGAAAATTTAACAGCTAGGCCTGTACAGTATGTTTTGTGAAGTAGATTGAGAGCTGCAACACTCGTCATCACTCGTTCACATATGTCTTCAATAGTTAAGACTAACCCCATGGTGTCATATTGTCTTGTGGGAGGATAGCGGCAAATTAAATTATGATATTAAAATATTAAACCATCTTTGTGTATTTTTATACTGCCTTTACATGTACTATATATAGGTAAATGCCAGTTTGGTAAATAGTGCAGTCCAAATGTAACCTATGAAATCAGCCCTGCATTATGGGGACCACAGTGGTGCTGGTAGTCAGTAACCCCACCACACACACACACACACACAAAGACACACACACATAGCCTTTGTTTAGCCGCAGTTTAGCGAGACAATTTGTATCAATCACTGCCTCTTCATCGCTCAGTCAGTTTCAGAGTAAAATGAATGTAATTAGTGAATTAGCTTTTATAATATGTACAATAACTATAACCATAATGATTTTGTTAGGAACATATTCGAATGATACTGTACCAGCATTTATTTCATTTCCTCAATATATTATTCTAACAGAGTTATTCACTTTAATTGTGATGCACATGCTTCCTAGGATAGGTTCCAGGTTCATAGTAACCTTAAGTGTTTGCGACAAAATTACTGAATTGGTTTAATTTTAATTAATGCATACTAGTTAATTAAGTTAATTGATATTGCTCTACCATCTGTAAAGAATGCGATGGAACAGACAGAATGGCAGAACCCGAACTTTTATTCTGAGATTTCAGCCAGGCAGCAAAACCGGTGAAAACCGGGGTCAGGGTCATACAGAACGGGTCGGAAGCCGGGGGGTCAGAAGACGAATGCCAAAACTGAAATTGGGGTCTGGAGACGGAGTCAGGGTCACAGTGCCAAAGGTCGGAAAGCCAGGAGGTCAGTCCAGGGACGTAGATGGGCAACACGGGGAGATCACGGCGGGGATGACTGTGGAGAGGTAGGATCAGGCAGGGAAGAGACTGGGCTAGAGAGGAGAGCGGGCAGGGCAAGCTGGACGAAGCGGAGGAGACAGGGGAAAAATTGCTTGGTAAGTGTCCTTAGCATTTCACAATACCTCACACTGGGTGAGAGTCATGACTGGGCTTTTAAACCGGCAGGGTAAATCAGCGTGTAGTGGAAGCAGCTGCTCTCAGCTACTCGCATGTGGGGAGGGGGGGCGTGACAGCTTACGACCAGATGGGAGACGGAGGTTCTGGGTTGACAACCATACATGGTCACCTGGATGGAATGTTGGGCCCGGGCGGCACCTGCGGTCAGCGTGTCTCTGTATATCGGTACTGTTGAGCCTGCTGCCATACCCGTTTACTGCGTTGATACCACTCCTCTACTGAGTCCCAAGGAAAGAGGGGTGGCTGATATCCCAGGACGCATTGAAACGGGGAGAGGTTAGATGCGGGTCTGACGAGGGAACTTTGGGCATACTCAGCCCAAGGTAGATACTGGGACCACTCCGTTGGTCTCGTGGAACACATCAAGCATAGCAGTTTTCCCACCTCACGATTCATCCGTTGAGCAAGGCAATTGGACTGGGGATGATAAGATGAGGAGAGACTCAGGGAAATGTTAAGGCATTGACACAGGGCACGAAAAACCCTAGCAGTGAACTGGGGTCCCCTGTCAGACACTATGTCCTCCGGAACCCCATAGTAGCGGAACACCCATTGGAATAGTAAATCTGCCAGGTCAGAAGCAGACGGGAGTTTAGACAAAGGAACCAGCCAACACATTTTTGAGAATCGGTCTACAATTGTGGTATAGTATCAGAGTATAGTGGTATGACCTTGCGAGGGGGGTAAATCTGTGGTGAAATCCATAGCTATGTGAGAACACGGACGTGATAGAGCGGGGAGAGGTTGAAGAAGGCCAGAGGGGAGTGTTGAGGACACCTTGCACTGTGCATAGATTGGACAAGACTGGACGTAGCGGTGTACCTCCTGACGCTACCCAGGCCACCAGAAATGACAGGCAACCAGACGAGAGGTAGCGGTCACTCTAGGGTGCCCCGAACCTAGTGAGGTGTAGACCCACTGGAGGATTTGGTTCCAGAGTTGTGAGAGAACGAATGTTCGATTCAGTGGGCACTCGGCTGGAGGCGTCTGGTTTTGGCTTAGTCAGTCAAGCTGTTCCTCTAGGTCCCATGTGATAGGGCCTGCAAAGCTGGCCTGGGGTATGATGGTTCTTCAGGGGTCTTTGGGATGTTAGACCTACTTTTTCTTCATCCATCTCCACCCCACCAGGCCGGATACAGTAGCCCAGGAACTTCACAGAGGAGCAGTGGAATTCACATTTCTCACCTTTCACGAACAAGTGATTATCTTTCAACCTTTGGAGAACTCGGCGGACATGCTGGACATGTAGATCAAAGGTGTCAGAGTATATTAGGATGTCATCTATATACGCAATGACAAAGCGATCAAGCATATCTCCCAATACTCTGATGAATGACTGAAAAATGGACGGACTGTTCGCTAATCCATAGGGCATCACGAGATATTTGTATTGACCTTTGGTGGTTATGAATGAAGTCTTCCACTCATCCCCTGACTAGGGATGAGTACCGAAACCCGGTACTAAACGGGCCCCGGGGATAAATTTTGAAAGACTGGAGTATCGATAAGTTCTGATGTTAACGGTATTGCTTTCGGTACTGAAGAAATTAATAAATCTGTTTTTTTTGTTTGTATGAGAACATAATCTCTCTGTCTCTCTGTCATAGAAAGCAGAACAAATCTTAATTTTTGCAGCACAAATGAGGACAAACGTAGCACTAACCAAATACGATGGAATTTTTATTAGCGCAGATTGTAGGGGGGCCAGCTTCACGGAGCTAATCAAGCTGGGGCTCAGGAACAATGAGCATCAGGTGAAATGACTAACACTAACATGCACACAGAAACTGGGAATCGTAGCAAAATTGAAGCTAAGAAACAAAGCAAAGGATGACAATGCTAAGAGACTAAAACCATCAGAATACACAGGTAAAATAAAACACAACAGACTGTTTCCAATTTGCCAAAAGGCCTATTGGAGACTCCCCAAACGTGGAAGAAGGTGCTGTGGTCAGATGACACTAAAATAGAGCTTTTTGGCCATCAAGGACAACGCCATGTCTGGTGCAAACCTAACACCTCTCATCCTGCTGAGTACACCATCCCCACAGTGAAGCATGGTGGGGGCAGCATCATGCTGTGGCGATGCTTTTCATCGACAGGGACTGGGAAACTGGTTCGGATTGAAGGAAATATGGATGGCGCAAAATATAGAGAAATTCTTGAAGGAAGCTTGTTTAAGTCTTCCAGAGATTTGAGACTGGGACAGAGGTTCACTTTCCAGCAGGACAATGACACTAAACACACTGGTAAAGCAACACTCCAGTGGTTTAAAGAGAAACAGGTAAATGTCCCGGAATGCCCAATCAAATCGCAGACCTCAATCCAAGAGATCTCTGGTATGATTTAAAGAAGGAGCTTGAGCAGTTTTGCCATGAAGAATGGGCAAAAATACCAGTGTCTAGATGTGCCAAGCTTGTGGAGATGTACCCGAAGAGACTTGTCGCTGTAATTGCTGCAAAAGGTGGCTGTACAAAGTATTGACTTGGGGAGGGGGAGAATAGTTATGCATGCTCAGGTTTTCATTTTTTTAATATCTTGTTTGACAATAAAAAAAATGAATTTGCATATGCAAAGTGGTAATTGTGTTGTATGAATTAAAAGAGACAACCCCCCAAAATTCCTTTTAAATTCAAGGTTGTAAGGGAACAAGATAGAGAGAATGCCAAGGGGGGTGAATACTTTTGCAAGGCATAGTAAATTTACATACCCAGCTGACATGTAAATATGAATATGTCAGATATGGACCATAGTATGATATGATGTAAACTGTGTTCACTGTTTTTATTTCTTGCTCATCTGACATTTTTACTAGAACCTGATTATTATTTAAACACTCAGTTTACCAGTGTCACAATATGACTGAAGTGCTATGATGGCTATACATGTTTCTGCAATTTTGAAAACTATATTCATATGTATGATTCTCTTCCCTATATTTGTGGATTTTCTGTAAGAATGTAGTGTCACAATACAGCATGAAACTGATTGCTCTTTTGGCAATTTCCTACACTCACAAAAAAAGAAATAAAGAAATGAATAATGAACTGGAAAAAATTTAAAATACATTTCATTAAGAAATTGTCAGAGGGATAAGCTGTAGTGATAGAATTCAATTCAGTTTCAATTCAGTTTATTTTTATATAGCACCTTTCACAACAGAGTTGTCCCAGGTTGCTTTACATGGGTGCAGTGGCGGACTGGGACAATAATTCAGGCCGGGAATTTGACTCCACTCCCAGGCCACCTCTGCTGCTGCAGTCACCA
>JAODKN010000001.1:37322616-37339179 GCA_026774425.1 Petrocephalus zakoni
TGTGTCCGTGTAACACTGCTCTACGTGCCTCAAATTGCCCCTCGGGGACAAATAAAGTTTTTTGATTTGATTTGATTCACTCATAAATGAACATCTATGGGGTACCTATAGGTAACTCCAATTAACCTCAGCATGTTTTTAGACTGAGTACCCGGAGGAAGCCCCACAACAACAGGTGGAGAACATCCAAACTCCACACACATGGAACCATAGTGGATGTGCTCAACAATCAACTGGAAACTCATATTAGTAACCTCTCTAATGTAGTATAGTACTAAGCAGAATACCTGCTTTTGGTAATGTAGCCATACTATTTAAATATATGTTTTATCCTACATTAAATTCTACATTTAATACGAAACAAAATACACCTGGGCCCAGTTACTTCAGTGTTTTATACATTATTGAGTCTTGTTCTGTTGAATACATCCATTTTTACAGTGACTTTTATAGAAATGTGCCATTTTATCTATTAATACAGCTGCAATGCACCTAATCCCTGCATAAGTAACACTGCGGCAATTCCAGATATGAAGGCTATGCATTTGGAATTCACTAAGGTTATTTTATCCCATTTATCACACCCAAAATTTTTATCTCCAACCAAGGGCATGAGTCAGGAAACAACCTGGTGATTGTACTGTACTTGCCACCAGTCATCTAGAACATAAATTATATTAGGTAAACCATATTACGCACTGGATTATAACAATTATTGAGGGATTATAAAGGTGTTGTTGAGTGTCACCCAGCAAAGCTTATTTATTGGTAAGTCATATTGATAATGTGTACCATCTGAAAGTGCTACGGATTTCTGCTAGACCTCATATTATAATCCATCAGTCTCCATAAACTGTTATCCAATGTTGGGTTACAGTGTGGGTCTGAAGACTATTCCAGGAAGCACCCTGAATGATATAAATGTCCATTACAAGATATTCACTCACAGCCATAGTCATACATTCTGGGCAATTTAGAGATGCCAGTTCACCAAACTGTCTATCTTTAGACTGAAGTATCCAGAAATTACCTCTCTCCATATACACTGATTGGGTGTAACCCTCAGTTATCTTATACCAAGAATCTCATGCGTTACAGGCTAAAACATTTAATCTGGCAACAGTTTTCTTAATGTAGTTAGTCATTACATTGACATATCATGTCACCATAAAAGGATTGTCTGAAAAAGAAGAAAAAATATGCCTTCACCATTAATCATGTTCCTTTGAGGAAGACTGCATTTGTTTGTACAGTAGCTTGGTTTTGGAATAAATGGCAGATCCATTCCTATGCCCCTTTCATTGGTAGTATGTGTGTCTTATTAAGAAATGGTTGAAAAGCAGTTTTAGTGATATGGGCTCTCAGTAATGAACCCGCTCCTCTTTCATTTAGGGAATACAGCAGAGGCCTTTTTTTCTGTCATTCTGTGAAGCCCCAGTGCCACGTGCCACCACAGCTCAGTGATCACAATTTGTCTTTCTGTGGGGTGTCAGGCACAATCTGGGATAAATTAAAGCATATTCAGGAGCAAGCTGTTTGGGTGCTTGCTGTTTTGAGATCATGGGAAATGCATTACCCAAAGCCTTTGAATAATACAGTATTGGCCCCAGGCTTACATTCAACAACTTGCATGTCTGACTTGCTAAGCAATTAATGGTCTTGCATATTGTTACCGCAATTATCTCCACGAGGTCGGTACCATGTCTAAGGTTCCTAGACTTGGCATTTTCTCCTAGTGCACTCCTAATAATCAGATCAGGTCAGGTTGGGGGGCATGCACTGGTACAGCACATTGCCGCACCCACCACATGGCAAAACACCTTGAGAAATTGTGTTTGGCAACCCCCTAGGCCTGAGTGTCACACACCCCTTTCCAGTGACCTCATGACCCCCTGTACTCTCTTAATCCATCTATTGACTTCAGAAGAAGAGTCAACAGAGACATGAATGTTGCTGCCGAGGTTAGTGAACCTCATGATGCTTCAACATTCTCTCCGCAGACAGACACACTGCTGATGGCTATACACAAGAGGTAATTAAAGGCCTGGATCTGGGTTTTAATCTAGGACACTTGCAAGGCCAGACACTCAGACTCCTCACTCAATCTCTTGAGAGCTAGGTAAGAACCTCCCTTGACTTCATGAAGATCACAGCATTGTCAGCAAAGTCAAGATCAGTGAATCTTTTTTCACAAACAGATCCCCCACAGCCACTGGACACCATGACCATGCCATATACCCAATCCATTCTAGCATTGAATAAAGTAGGTCCCACAGTACCAGTGTACAGGCCAGCCATGACATCCAGCAACTTTAGGGATATCCCCCGAAGATCTTACTGAAGTTGACACTATCAATATCCTTATCCGGCACAGAAAGCAGTGTAATCCCCCTGTAGTTGCCTCAATCTAGGCAATTACCCTTCCCAACAAGTCCAGCCAGTTATGATGATGCCCATCTCCCAAATGGAAGCCAAGATTGCTTGCAATACCAGGAGGATAGCCCTACCACCAGCTTGGAGAAGTTCACCCCAGATACCACAGGCCCCAGAAGCCTTCACTACCCTCAGCTGGTTCACCACCTATGCAATCTCAGTGAGACTGGGTGGGTCACAGTTAATTGGAGGAGCAGCCTCAAGAACCATGGACCCAGAGGTATCTATCATCCTAGCTGAAGGATCAGTTAAAACAGCTTGTAGCGAGTAGCCGGCTCAGCAGGTCACAACTGCAGTGTCATCTGTAAGGACCATTCCATAACTCGCCCTGACTGCATCTCTCTGTTTCCATGTGCATAATGTTTAGATTCCTTTGTAAGCAAGATGTGGATCACTAGACCATAAATTGTGTGTCACTACTCACAGATCGCTCTACCAAACGCCTCCTTGTTTACCCTCAGAGCCCTCACAGCTGTCCTTCTCTTTTCCTGGTAAAGAAGTTGCCATCAAGCCATGTGCCAGCCTTGATATACCATGTCAGATTAGGACCCAGGTACTGCAGTGTAGTAGGCAACGCCTCAGCACCACACCAGTTTGGACCCCCAGCAGGCCTGACCCCATCGGCTTTCCAGCAATTTCGACTCTTCTGAGGATGTGGTGTGGTAGTCAAAATGAACCCCAATCATCTATGGCTCTAACAATCCTCTATAATTCTATCGCTCTCACACACTTAAATCAAACTCCGGACCTCGCATGTGATGAGTAAAGTTTTCTTCTTTTATTCAGCAATCCAGCAATGCACACCACACCCATATATCAGCAGGTTAATGTACTATAACACGAATCCCCCTATATGGACTTCTAAGTCCTGATTGGTTACCAAACATCTGCAAACCAGGCTTCAAACATACAACAAACATAATTCACCACTTCCATCGGTCCATTTCAATTAAGGATGTTCCGATCCCCGTTAGGCCTAAACCACCTATGGGTCTTACACATAAGCCTGTCCATCCAGCCTAGGAAGCATTAGGGAAATTCCACTCCCAACCCACCAAAAGATGCGCCCCCCCTTCGGGGTCCATGGCTGGCATGGCTCACAGCATTACAAAGCAGGGTAGCTACAACCACACCTAAACACCCTAAATAACCTAAATAAAAGCTACTGCGTAAGCATATGCAACTCTCACATAAGAATAACTCTTATGGGCACATAACTTGCATATATGCAAACACTAGCATATAACAAACTGCGTATAGCCTAGCATAGTAACTACATTTCAGGCCTTCCTGCAGGCCCCCCTTCCTTTTCTTCCCCTGCAGATGTTCCCTCCAGCACAATTCTCCAAGATCTGTTTCCTGCAGGGCTGGTTCAGTGCAGACAGCCGCGAGGCAAGGCCACACAGCACCCACCCCCACAACAACAGAACCTGAGACATAACAACAATCCCACAAGCCTCCCGACCCCGACCTATCATTGCATTAAACTTTCCTTCCACAGTGGCTTCCAAGAACTTTCCCTCATCCCCTTCATGATGTGTGCAGCCTTCCTGTGAACAGCTGCAGCAGAGCTTTGTCAGAGCTGCAGTTTATATGGTGTCTGGAGTGCAACCCCAAATTTTTTCCTGCAAGTTGGAGGACCGATTTCAGGGCTGGATGCAGTTTAATTTCATACCCAGGACGTTAAACCCAGGATCTTTTTGCCATTTGGGACATCCTGAGACTTTTCTCCTGCACTGTTCAATGCTTGAATGGACTGAGTATTGAGAAGGGTCATGGGGTGCCGCAACTGTGGGGCATCTGTTGGTGAGGAAAGGTTCACTGATGTTGACTTTTCTGACGATGCTGTGATCTTTGGAGTCAAAGGAGGCTCTAATCGGGGCTCTTGAGAGATTGTCTGGCCGTGACAGCTGTGGCAGACAGACGGCCACTCCTAGACTAGTGGGACTAGATCAGCCTAGGGGTTGTCTAAAGGCACGTGTGGAAAACTGCTTCTAGATCTATTTCTTCTTTATTTTGTCATATAACATTTTTATCTTTTAACATTTTAAAACTCTTCACATAGAAGAAAAGTTATTAAAACACATTGTTACCTTATCGTACTGGATCAGATTGATCTCACCTTAAGGGAAAAAGTTTGTTGCTAAGTACAAGGAATGTTATAATGACATGTCATTTTGCTGGCTTAGTTCATTTACAGAAAACCAAAACCTGGCTTTAGTATAGTTTAATACATTGTTTCCCAACCCAGTCCTCAGGGAACCCCGGACAGTCCATGTTTTTGCTCCCTCCTAGCTCCCAGCCAATCAGGAAAATCGACTACCTGGTAGCAGTGCGCTGGGAGCTGAGGGGAAGCAAAAACATGGACTGTCCGGTGTTCCCCGAGGACTGGGTTGGGAAGCACTGGTTTAGTAGTATTGTTTGCAGTGCAGGGTGAGAAGAGGAAATTTAAGGAGCAGAGGCCGTCTCCAAAATGCTTTGAGGCAACGGAAAAGTGGTGAATAGAAAAATGGCATTTCAAAGCAATGTTTAACTTTAATTTGGAACTAACTGCTATTAGAAATCATACAGTATGTGATAGTTTGCTTTTACATTATGGTCCAGTATCAATTATCTACAGTTTTCTGTCATTGTTGCTACACACTGTATACTTGATTTGTTTGTTAAACACAGAAAATCCTCTTATGTGAAGAGCCATGCTTTTGTATGAACAGCAAGTTTGGAGGCTCAACAGTTGAAAATTATAAGCAATGAATACAGCGGTGTCAAGGAAATTAATGACTGGTGCAGAGTCACAAATTAACATAACAAATGGTCAGACTTGTTTGCCCCTTAGAAAGAAGTGATTTATCTCATATGCTGAGAAATTTCTGCTGTCATTACAGAATATAACATCAAAAGAAATTTTAAGGGAAATTTGTATATGATAGTTTTTTTTCTTTTGTTGGTATAATATCTACAAGAAATTACTTTAATATACAAACAAATGGGCAGAAAAAATGATAAGAATTGTTTTCCATTTGTCACCAACTGAATTATATATTTCTTTTTTAGTTTCTTTGAGTGGAAATACTGGTATTACTGATAAGGTGTGTATGTGCGTATATATTGTGTGTCTGTATGTGTAATATATATTTTTAGAAGGTGTAACTTCCGAAAGACTATTGTTTTATCTCTAAAACTCTTCACATAGAAGAAAAGTTATTAAAACACATTGTTCAAAATATAAATAAATAATATATATATAAATATATAATTTCCCACGAGGATAAATATATAATATAAATAATATATCAAATATAAAATCTTTTATTATTAAGGGAGGCTAATGGGAGGGGCTGTGAGATCTACAAGGAAAATCTACAAGGAATTTTCAGATTTGTACAAAACTATGGGAATATCTCAGATGGGCTATAACTGATGGCAGAATGACAGGGAAAAAAATCTGGACCAATTGGTATAATTAATTCTCATTGAATCAGTGAGTGCAACAAACCCAATCGAATTATGCTGCATTTTCCATCTGCAGACATTCTGTGTAACGTCACAAGACCTTACTGATAGGCTTGGGTGAAATGTCGATATTATTGTGGCGATGCTGGCACCCTTAATTAAGGATATCAACTTTTGCTTTGAAACGATAACTCGTACCAACACCACATCTGAGCGGGTGGAGGAAAGCATGGGGTCTTTTCACACCCCCGTTCCCTGTTGCCCATTTGGGGCTGGGGGCTCAGGAGAGCTGGCCACCTGGTCAGGGCCGGGGCTGTTGGCCTTCTTGGCTGCTGCGGGGTCAGGGGTGGTCTTCTTGTCCCCACGCCAGAGGAAGAAAAAAAGGGGGGTCCATCTCCGGGGTCTGGTGGCGGGTTGCCCCTCTGGGGGTAGTGGTGCCTGGATCTCGAGTATAGAGTATGAGTGTGAGTGTGTGTATGGCGTTCATTTCTGTGTGTCTCCATGTTGGTTGAATGTGTGAATATTTGTTTATGGGTGCATGAGGGCGGGACCGTATGCTTGTGTATGTGCGTGGCTGTTTGTCTACATGCATGTGTCAGGTTGGGTCTTAGACTCCACCTGGAATATCATCTCAGGGTCTATTCTCCCCCGCCACACTCCTGTGGGTGAGGCCCCCGGCTTCCGATGCGTTGGCGGTACTCGATGTCCGGGGCTGGGTGCTCTGCTGTGTGCTGGCTCACTCTCGGTGGTTGACTGGCGGGGCCTGGCCCCTCTGGCTCTGTCGTGCCCCGGCCGGGGGGTGGGGTTGGCCGGCCGCCGGCGGAGCCTGCGTGCTCGCCGCCACGGTCCTCTGGGGCTCCTGCGGTGTGGCTGCCGGATGCCCCCCCCCCACCCCGGAGCACTCCTCTGCCCTCTTCTGGGTGGGGGCTGTAATTGTCCCTGCGGTGGTCCTCCTGGGGTTCCCACCCCCTGGGGGACCTCTGGATGTTTGGGGCCCGGGTCTCCTCCGTGTCGGCTTCATGTCCTGGGTGGGTGGGACTGTGGCTCCCCACACACTCTACTAGGCATTCACATGGAGAAACCTTATGAACACCAGCGCGCTGACACACACAGGTGTGCACACAGGTGCTGACACACACAGGTGTGCACACACGTGCTCACGGGCACACACTGTCGTGATTGGCTGTTACTATAATAAAATAAATAAATAAATAAACAAACAACAACAACAACAAAATAATAATAAATAAATAAAATAATAATTGTAATAAAAAAAAAATACAAATAAAGTAGTCCTCCGCAGAGGGGGGGTGGTGGAGGGAGTTAAAAAAAAAAATTCCGGGTCAGAGGCATATTCTGGTTGGTCCGGGGGGTGGAGCTCGGGTAGAGCATGCAGCAGTGATGACTGTTTTTGCTTTGGTATCAATTCTACATTTATTTGGATGTACCAGCAATATCAGCGAAATAATGGAAAGTCATATACAGGCACGAAGCAACTACATATTCTTCCGTTTTTAATTCTCCAGAAAATTTCCTGCTCCATTCACACGTGTGGATCAATTGGAAATTATCCAGACTTTAAATTAGGGATCTAGCAGGGTAAAGTCTGTTAAATGACTGGTACAACTGTTTCGGGCATTTTTGTTCACTGTTCTGTCTAGAAGAGTACCAGGTGGCAGTGCATGTCTGAAAGGGGCTAAATGCCCCCTTTCGGCCAAATCCAACAATTTTTGTTAATGAGTGACACTTTTTTAAAGTAATGTAGCGCCAGGGGGTTCATATGTGACGCTAGCTTTGTATAAATCCGCCCACAGTGAGCGAACCTAACAGTCTGTTGTCTGACTTGTTGTGTAATGGGGTCGGTGCTTGTTTAGTGCCTGTGTAAGTCCTTTTAAGGACTCAATAAAAAAGCATCATTCTACCCACAAGCAAATCTCCTCATTATTTGCTGCCTTCATATGTCTACCCATTATTATTTAAAGATGTTTTATTGAGTTTGAAAACTGAATATCGCCCAACCCTACTTATTGATGATATTTTAGCTCATAGTTAATAATACAACCTTCCCATTTCCTCCAAGTTAATCATAGGCCCTTTCACAGTTTCCTGGATGAAAATAATGCAGTGAATGATCTGAATGGCAGACTGCAAAGTGAGTTCTGCATTTGCGATTTATGCAGCTATGGGAAGTGGACTCATGAAAATTCAGCTGTTCAGCAAACAACGTAAGACAAATCCACCATTTCTGGAATCTTTCCTGAACTTATGCAGCGCTGTAAATGTATTGGCTATGCTAAACATCACATTGCTGCAAGTGCAGATCTTTGAGGGTCCATTTAAAAAGGTCCCTGACAATTTATTTATTGTACTATTTTTTCTCAAATGATGAAAACTAATATGATAATGTCTTGCACTGGCAGACATACTGCTATTTCTGCCTGTGAAAGTCCATGATCAAAGTAAAATCGAATGCATTGGTCTTTGATGTGTATATAGCCAACTAAGCTGCTAAACCTGTTGTGAGATCATGTGCAGTTTTGTTTGTTGTCGTCGTGGCTTTTCACAGTGATCTTGGGATGACAAAAGTTGTTGTCTGTATATCACAAGAAAAATAAGTCATGATCTTGAGGGAAAACAAAGTAACGACATGTCCTCTATGGACTTCTGTAAATATTTGGATGTATATATGTCTGAATTAAATCTGAAAATTTACTGGAGCAAAATAGAGCATGTTCTGGTCCATGTCCCAAGTGAATACAGTACCTGTTAATTTTTGCTCTCTTCCTTAGAACATTATATAAAAAGAGAGGGAATGAAGTTGGGATATTGTATCATAATAAAATTATGCAATTTCAGTCAGCCACTTGCTTGGTCCTGACTGGTGCTGTATTATTGAGTCTAGTTTTATTAAGGTTCTAACTAGGCATTTTGGTTTGTTTCGGACGTTTCTGTACACCTTTTGGTGTACAGAAACGTCCAGGACATGGTCCAGGAGTGAGTGAGTGAGTCACTCACCCACTCACTTTCTTTCTATCTATAATATATTTCGCAAATTTAATTATTTATGCCACACATCTACAGTCTCTGCAAGTCACTGTCTTTTCTTGTGCCACAAACTAGCAGTCACGGGAGGTGTACTCCATTAAAATTTCATATTAAATATGACAATTTGATCTTTTCTGACATTTAATTTATTATACATAATTTTTTCTCTTCTTCATCTGGCCACAAAACATGTCACCCATGAGGGCCCTAGCCACTAAGGTTATAGATGAAACGGCATAAAATTTAGGATACCAAGAAATGTAATGGCAAAGTTACATATTACAATTTTTTTTTATTTCTTTGGTACATTTCATGAAACATATTTAACTTTCTCACGACTATAAGAGCGTGGTGTGTTCTGCATGTTCATGCATATAGCACAACACTACGATTTAGCGGCGAAAGCCTTATGCAAAACAATTAACTCATGTCTCAAAAGCAAATGATTCCATCAATGAATTAGTCAGTGGAAAACTATATTATGCATTTTAACCAACAAGACTAAAGCCACTGAAGATGGTGTCACCTGAAGACAATTGTACATAACCATTTTCATATATGCACTAAAACATTTGTAAACTTGTGTGAAGCAATGAAGAATGATGTTCAGTTGTGCAGAAGTGACATTAAGGGGAATTACTCTTTGTTTTGCAAATGTTAATTGCAATTTGAAAAATGCTCCAAAGCAAACAAGGAAATCTGTATTTTGTAATTACCACAGAAGCTTATTTACAGTATATGACTAACTCCTTACATGTACGATACACATAATTGTACGTGATACGATCATTTTATGGCTTTAAATTATACTGGAATGGTTGTGGACATTAAAACAGAGTTCAAAGTAAATATATCTAATCACTGTGGCAGATACGACTTTATCAATACAGAATGACAAAAACAATTAGACTTTATTGACTATGTAAAGGCAAGTAGATACAATGCATATGTGTATGCAAATGACAGTCATTCCCAGATTGCAGTATAGATCCTCCCAATAGGGAAGTATACGATATATCCTCATATATAGGTTAAGGGCTAGACTACCATGTCTGGGTGATTTATGAGAGGTTTACCATTTACACCTTGGCTTTCCCTTATTGTCTGCCAAAGTCATTCATCACGATAGCCATATAATGAATGGACTTGTTTTGTCTTCTGGAGTTAACAATGTGCTGGAGTCCAAAGGGCTCACCAGCATAAGATTACAACTGTGGTCAAGCTGATAAAAGGAGCACGATCCCCTCTTTAGCTTAGACAGAGCAGCTTATGGAACAGTAATTATCAGCAATCAACATGCATGCAAAAAAATTGATCAGTACATGACATGGAACAGCATAAAAGTGGAAGGCCAGCAACACCTGGCTACTTCCATAACTCTCCTCATCAAAGCAACACAACCAAACTTGTTATACGTATTATTACTGCTGCCACATCTTAACTCAATGACTTACTAACTAACTGAACACAGACAGGCACTTGAATACAAAGAAACACCAGGGCAAACAAGGAACAGGTGCAGCTCAATCAATTAACCAATTGGGGGGGGGGGGCACAGGAACAAAAAGCAACAGGTGAAACTACTAACGCTAACAAGCACACAGAGGCTGGGAAACCGAGTAAACAGAAAACCATGAAACAAAGCAAACACAAGGATGAGAATACTAAGACACTTGAAAAACAGAATACACAGGAAAAATAAAACACTGGGATAAACCAAAAACTGGGAAACACTTTAACAGAAAACCAATGCACAGACTGGGTAAGGCTGGTTTCAAACCCATGACCCTAAGGTCATAACCTCTGGGATACACACACAATTTACTAAGCTATGCAGTGGTCCAGCAAATATGAGAGACACACTAGGGACTAAGGCACACTAGGGCTGGAGGGCAGGAGACAGGGAGGAGGACAAGATGGCCAGCAACATCTGCTGGCCAAATGGAGGAGACACAAAGGGCAGGGTCAGATGGAGGCCAACTTGGGAACTTATGGAAACTTTTACTTACAGTGAAAGTGTTGTTAATTCCCTTGCATTTTATGCAGAATACTGTGTACATATCTCTTAAGATAGTACTTAGTCATGTTTTTTGGTAAATAATCTGGAAACGACTCCCATTGGAAGATTTTAACTCTGTTCAGAAATACCACTGAAGTATTATAAAGAACCATAGAAAGTATTTATTTGCTACTGTAAAAAGAAATGTATTCGCATATATTGGCATTTGACTTGTTACAGGTCTTGAATTGACTCTTTTTCTGATATTTTCATTTGGCATAGAAAATTGATAATTGAATAGATAAAATTTCATTTTTTGTTAAAGCATCAACATCTATCCATCTACAGTGCCTATTAAAAATATACACCCCCATGATGAAATGCCATGTTTTTGCGGTGTAAAATAATTGGAATTGTGGCCAAAAAGCTTCATCCATTTCATTAGACCATAGCACATTTTCCCACATGCTTTTGGGAGACGACATATTTTTTTGAAAAAGTTAGTCAGGCTTGGATGTTGGTTGAACTTTTTGGCCACAATTCCAAAAGGTATGTGCATCACCAACCCACAGTGAAACAAAGGGTTTAGTCAAGTTGGAGGGAATTATGAACAGTTCTAAATACCAGTCAGTTTTGGCCCGAAACCTTCAGGTCTCTGCTAGGAAGCTGAAGGTGAAGAGGAATTTCACTTTTCAGTGCGACACTGACCCCAAGCACACATCCAAATCAACAAAGGAATGGCTTCACCAGAATAAATTTAAAGTTTTGGAATGGCCCAGCTAGAGCCCAGACCTATATCCATTTAAAAATCTGTGGGGTGACCTGAAGAGGGCTGTGCACAGGAGATGCCCTCACAATTTGACAGATTTGGAGCACTTTTGCAAGGAAGAGTGGGCAAATATTGCCAAGTCAAGATGTGGCATGCTGATAGACTTTGACCCAAAAAGATTGAATTGAAATTAAACCTCAAGGTGCTTCAACAAAGTATTAGTTTATCAGGGGTGAACATTTATGTGACCAGCTTATTATATGTTTTGTGTTTTATATTCCCCCACCCCCAACAAATTTTTTTGTTTTTCAATTGAATTGTACCGGTTATAGGTGACATTAAAGGTAGAAACAGTTTTGAAATTATTTACTGTGGTCACATTTTTTACATCGCAAAAACCTGCAATTTCAACAGGGGGGTGTGATTATTTTATAAGCGTATCTGTATCTGTCTAAGCAAAATTAAGAAAAGCTATATTCAGTCACATAGAAGTAAATGTGAATGTTGTATGAACATGAAATTATGTTCTTTTCATCAAATTTCAGAAATCACATTTCTAAAATGTATTATTCATCACTGTTTGCTTTTCCAGTGTTTGGCATAGAACATTAAAATGAATTCTGTGGTTGTCAAAACTAATTTTTATAGGCTAATAACTCCTAACAGGTTGAACTGAGTTTTGAGCCCTGACTGTACTTCGGCCACTGTATTGTGTGTTGTCAGGGTGCAGTAGTCACAAAGAGCACTGGCAGTGTTCATTCAGTTCATTACTATTAGTGCATATACCAAAAACATACATGCTTAAGTGTATGGCTTTAGTTGTGTTAGATATAGCTACTGCCCCCCCCAAAAAAATCTATCCTAATGGGTTCTCTCAAAGGGCAAATTTTAAAATTTATTATGAACCACATAGGAAAAAGAGATCAGTCTCAGTGAAGATATGTTGTCCATAGGATTCTGTCATGTTAACAAGGGAGCTCTCCTTGTGAGTCAGAGGGGTGTAACATATTGTGGAAGCATATTGCACTGCTCATCGAGCAGGTGTAACCATTAACTACAGTTTCCACAATGCCTTGTGAAAAAACAAGTCAAGCAGCTTAAGCACTACTACTTTTGCTCTGCATGTTTAACTTCTATTCCAATGCTTAAATATGACTTCAAACTGCACTTAAATTATAGCAAGAGAGATGTTGTTCGTTAGCATGCCACAGCTGTGGGTAATTACTTGTGCAGCATTTTTAATCAGCTGTAATTGGCCTGAGGTAGATACTGCATCCTGTTATCACACTGTTCTGTGAGTAAAAACAACAAAGTTATCTTCTAAAGTGAGAAGGAAAAAACACAATTACTGATATATACCCATATTACACATTACATAGGATGGATTATTTTAAAATACATACGGGTCATGTACAACATGAAGTAGTAAACCCTATGCAAAACAAGAAACAATATTCAATGATGGTTTTTACCATTTAAACCAGGGGTCTCCAACTCCAGTCCTGGGGGCCAGAGTCCTGTGTAGCTTAATTCTTTCCCTGCTCCATCACAAATGACTGTGCTTAAGTGCTGTGTGGTAATCAGCTCAGTGAGTTGAATCAGGCGTGTTAAATGAGGGTAAACCCAAAAATGTGCAGGACTCCGGCCCTCCAGGACTGGAGTTGGAGACTCCTGATTTAAACCATAGTGAACGAGTTATTTACTGATGTCTTATAGGTAGTCATTGGGGGTTAATGATTGCTTCCTTTGTTAGTAAAATAGATTTTCCTTTCAGATTTATCTTTTTTCCCATTGTTGGGAAAAAGTGCTTAAATTTCACTTCTGAAAAATGGTAGTTTGCTTTGTAATTTGTTGTTGCTTGTTCAGGAAAAAGAGTCATTTAAGTCAGTGTTACAGCCAGCTGTCATCAGCAACTGTTATGCTGACCTAATCTTGGAGGGATTTTTATTTATTTTGCTCCCATTTAAATGAATGGCACATGACACAGTGGACTCAAAAGCCAAACATCATACATATTACTCTATAATGGTCTCGTTATTGTTTGCTGTAACTTTTAAAGGCATAATACCGACTTTTATATCTATTTATTTTCCCCATAGGGAGTGAATGAATCTATTAGTACAGAGAAAAATGTACACTAAGATTTGTGTGAAAACGTGATTGGTTAAAGCTTGTGAATGGTGTAATAATGAAGATGTTGTGTGTCTTTATCAACTTCAACAATCTTCACAGACCTATTGTGCCATGCATGTTTATCAGCTGTTTTCAAATGATTATCTAATTAAATCTAATTAAAATAAAAAGGAGGGAATAAAAATATACAATTTGCAGCTTCTACCTTACTGGCTTTTTCCTGAATTTAATGAATAATGGTATAGTGCATGACCTTCTTCAGTACAAAGAAAGAGAGCTGGCAAGTTCTGCTTATTTAAAATGCATGTCTTTTAAGGGCAGCTTCTGAATTATTATTGGTCCTCTATCATTAGATTTTCAATGCTTCTTGATCTCAGTGCAATTATTATAATTGATACTTATACTTATTATAAAATAACAAACTATATAATTAATAAAGAAGGCTGATTTGCCAGTGTGCATGTTGTAGGAAACTTATGGTTCCACTTATATTTTGCAGTATATTTCTGTGAGACCTGGTGCTTTAATACTACAGGGACTTGGAACAACATCCATTAGGTCTCTCTCCCCAAACGTAACCTACACACCTGAAAACAGCAGCACTGTGAAAATCCATCTATCCATTTTTCTTAACTGCTTATCCAATCTAGGGATAAATAAGTGTAAACAGTTTAACAGTAATTCTTCACATTGTTGTCCTTATAAAAACCAAACCATCCGATTTACCTGAGCTGTTGATAATCATTCGGTGGGGGATCATGAGGAGTTTAATGAAGTTACATGAATGCGGTTTGGGGACACTTTTAAAAAAATGTGAATGTTGGTGTTGTGACAGCTTGGAGAGAAACTTCCCCGCTGAGTTCCTGGTTCGTTTACTCCCCAAGGTTCCCATAAGGCAAGGAAACAATTCTTACTGTGCAATCATGGATTAATTTTATCTGCCATGGGGAGTTTGAAGCCTGGAGATAGGCATCCCCCCACTGAGAATCATTCCCGTTTGCTCAAGTGTAGGTGGCAGGGATTATTCGAAGATGGTGAATTGCAAGGCCTGATTAGGGAATAAAACGAAGCAGAAAGATCAAACTAAAAGTGATTAATGGCTAGAAGGGTTTCAGGAAAGGAGAAAAAAATTTCAAAATTGTTACTGCTACAAACAAAAGAAGTGTCTCATTCAAATCTTGCTTTTACTGCCCTTAAAGACCTTCTACTAAAAGAATTTTATGTTTCTTTTTTATGTTATTTTTTCCTATATTCCAGCTTCTGATATCCCACAATTTAACCACACTATACACAATTTGTTTTGTACTGCTTATTTTTAGTGGTGTGTGGTGGGTATTGATTAAAGTGATTATGCTTATTTTGCAACAAAAATACGACATTTAAATACAAAGTAGCTCCATATTATGCAGTAGGCGTTGACTGGACACAGTGCCCTTAAATTTTGTAGCTCACAGCACAGCCTTTACGAATTGCACTTGGGGATCTCTGTGTCATAACAGACTCAGTTTCACTTCTATTGTTTCCCAACCCACCATGATGTCAGGTCACCATGACACATTTCTGTTGTTGCATTAACCATATGGGCTCCCTAACACATGGCAGTATGCTCAAGGGGTTTTCCGTCATGCTGTGATTTGAATGTCATGTGACTGTGCAAAGCAAGCTTCTTCACTTTTGATTCATACTGAACTACATTGTTTTTGTAATAATAACAATAACAACAATTCCATAGGCCCCGGAACTTCACCAACCCTGAATAGGACGAGCGATTTCAGAGAATGAATGAATAGATAATAACAATTGCTTAAAGACAGTGAGTATGAGAGAGTGATGTGGAACTGTATTATTTGTATTAATACTATGGCAGTGGTAAATATTTTTTTATTGGTGCAGAGATGTTATGTGGGTGTTGATTATTATCGCATAACCGCACAGGTAGTTTCGACAGATATTAATGTGCACTCATTTGATTTAGCATTCTAAATACATTTACAGTGAGTGACTTTTTTATCCGGGTCGGTGGCCGTGATTTCCGGGACGGATAACCCCCTAGGGAGGGGGCAGTGTAGCACGTGATGTCACGGGGGATTTCCCGGCAGACAGTGCGGCAGGTCGGGTGAACGCCGGCCAGTAAATGGGGTTATGGGGACGCGCGGTTCACGTTAGTGTACCCGACTGTTCTGGACAGTTATTGGAGTTGTTCAGGAGTGTGTGTGTTGCGTGCAAGTGTGTGAGAGTGCCCACCATGTGTATGAGGGATAGGCAATGTGATGGGCACGGTGGGAAATGCGAGTGCGGTTGTTCTTCTTTGGTTGTTGAAGGCTGAATAAACGCCGTTAAGCACTCCCGCCTCGAGTGAGCTCCTTTATAGACATGACCCACCTACGCCTCGCTACAGTATGTATTTTCTGTTCTGTGTAGTTTCATTGTTAGTTAAATTAACTAACATAGTGAAACTATGCAAACCAGTTAAATTGCAACGCTAAACACATTTAATGTTTGTGTCATAACAAGGGGAGCAATATCAATCTTATCGGGATGGTCATCACTTTCGGAATAATTTCTATCTGGTGAGGAACTTAGAATCTCTTTGTGTCTCTATATAGATTATTTTGAAACCTACAACCCATTGGGGACCTCACGTAAAAAGCATAAACTCTAGGAAACCTGCCACCAGGTTCTCATTCATCTCTCTATTTATCTCTATTTAAGAACATAAGAACATAAGAAC
>JAODKN010000001.1:37367169-37378529 GCA_026774425.1 Petrocephalus zakoni
TCCATTAGTGCTAGTGATGTGTTTTTATTCTTTCTAAAACCATATTGTTGGCCATATAGAATATTATGTGCAGTAATGAAATTGTCCAATCGGTTGTAGAAGATTTTTTCTAATATTTTTGAGAACTGAGGAAGTAAAGAAATTGGTCTGTAGTTAGAAAACATGTGTTTATCTCCAGCTTTAAATATCGGTATGACCTTTGCTGTTTTCATTTCCTGACACCATTTCATTTAATTTCCTTCCTTTCATTCCTTCAAATTTGAACCTGTCAATATCCTGTAAACTTGCAAAAAAAAAAATATTAGTTTAATTCTCTCTAAGCAAGCTTGATGGGCTGAATGGCCTCCTCTCATCTGTAAATTTAAGTATTTTATGTACATTTCGTCATAGTTTTTGGAAGTGTAACTATTTTATTGTCTCCTTTTGGTTAATGATCTCCATCATTGCTATTTTAATTTATTTTTTATTTTTATATTTGCAAAACAAGTGTAATCCTCACACCATAATGTTACTTCTGCATAGCAGAACATTGTTCCTCATTGCTTCATACAAATTTCCAAATGTTTTACTACATATATGCAAATGGTACTACCTGTATTTGCACAGATTAGATCAGGGGTCTCCAACTCCAGTCCTGGAGAGCTACTGCCCAGTAGGTTTTCTATTCCACCTGGCTTCTGATGGGCCACACCTGTTTCTGGTATTTACCTGAGAACATTTGTGGCTCATCAGAAGGCAGGTAGGAGAGAAAACCTACTGGACAGTAGCTCTCCAGGACCAGAGTTGGAGACCCCTGGATTACATACACCTGTATTTGAGTCAATTGTTTTTGGTAAGTTACTTTTGTGAGTAAGCCATAGTGCTGTGAGATATGTATGAACTGTTTTGAGAAATGCATTTAGAGTCTTGAGAAATGCATTTAGAGTCTTGAGAATGTTTGTTTTATGATAAAAATAATAAAATGTTGAATGTTTGATGTAAGTTATTGAAAAGTCTAAATATCATAACACAGACCATCGTAACCTGGGAGTGGCTGTATGTGTGTGATCATTGTGTTAGCCACCACATGCAAAACAGTTAACCGAGCTTTCAAAATGAAAAACTAAGAAAAATAAAAAAAATTTTAATTAAAAATTAAAAACTACATTTGATAAACTGCAGTGATAAAGCATTGTTGAGTTTTTGGTTCCCACAGTACATGCTTTTGTTGTCATTTTGTTGTTTTGGATTTCCATTTTGCTGTTTTTGTATGCTTTGTGACTCTTTTGTTTGCTACTCTTTTGTTGTACTGTGTCTTGAGAGCTGAAAAAGTTACATGTGCATGTGAGTGCTTTCTCTTGCCAGTGAACTTTGCATACTGTAATGTTGAGCCTTGTGATGTTGAAACTGGTGTCTCTGACATGAGGAAGCATCAGTTTGCAAAAGAAAAATGATCAGTTAGTGACAATGAGAAAGTGGGAACCGACTTACTTGTGTCCTACTATCCTTGCTATTCTGTCATATCCCCAGAACTGTCATTTTTTCCATACAGCTTACAACTTTCTGAAATATGACAATGGACATGGAGCATGTGGTTCTGTATACCATATATTCGACCAGGAGATACTATGGCCTTTAAACCCATTAAGGTACTACATAATGTTGTGCTAGAAAATTGTCATTTACAAACATCAGCTCCAGAGACATCAAAGCCAAATGTGGTATGTTGAGTGAAGAAGTCCTTGGTGCCTACGAAACACAGTCTCGTATTTCAAAAACTGCAACTCATACAGAAACCTCTCATCCATTTTGGACACTTTAAATGCTGCTCTGTGTAATTCCATGAGGCCCTCTGGGATTTGCTCCTAAAACCCATTAGTGCACTCAGTGACGTAAAAGATGTATAATGCCATGAATCTTTCAACAGCCTGGTTAGGAGCTGTGCTTAAGAAGGTTAGGCTCAGCATAAGAAATTCTGTGGCTTCCTACCATGTTATCTGCCTTGACAGTTATGTTACATGACTCAACACCTCTGAGGTTTTATTAAACTAACACTAGCTTACTACATGCTCTCAGTACAAATTTATTTTTACAAGCAATGGATATCAGAGGTCTCCTAGTGACATTTTAAGATGCTTATTTGCAATTTTATAAAACGAGTTAGCTCCAAAAATAATTTTGGAATTTCAAGATTCAAGATTATTTGTCACATACATTGTTATACAGGTGCAACACGCAGTGAAATGAATCCTGTACTGCTCGTGCTTTGTGCAAATAAGTCTCTAAATTAAAGATTGAACACATTTTTTTCTTATAAATAGGTGCAAAATATAAAGACAGAAACAAAAGTTTAAATGTGCACAGTTGTAGAAAATGTAAACAGAAAAATGACAATAATAATAATAATAAACTTTGAATTTGCAGGAGTATATTTACAATTTACAGGATGAAATGCTGTCCTATGCCCAGGAGAGTGGCATATCCTGGTTGAGGAGTCGTATGGCCTCTCCATCTTTGCCATAGTGACCCGGAACCTTCGGCCTGAATGCAGAAGTTTGAACAGTCTGTTACTGGGGTGAGACAAGTCCTTAATAATCCTAGCTGTCCTGGTTTTACATCGCTTGATGTAAATGTCCTGCATGGAGGGGAGAGCTGACCTGCAGCAGCGTTCTGCTGCCCGGATCACTCTCTGGAGGGCTTTCCGGTCCTGTACACAGGTATTCCCAAACCAGCATGAGATGGTCTATGTCAGGATGCTCGCAACAGCGCCCGAGTAGAAAGCCTTAAGGACAGCAGGAGAAACTCCAAACTTCTTCAACTGCCTCAGGTGGTACAGACGCTGCTTCACCCTTTTTGTCTGAGCACAGATATGCTTAGTCCATGACAGGTCCTCTGAGATGTGGATGCCCAAGTATTTAAAGCTGCTCACCCTCTCCACTGGAGCTCCATTGATTGTGAGGGGTCGGTGGTCATGTTCTCTCCTTCTGAAGTCCACCACCAGCTCCTTAGTCTTACTGACGTTCAGCTGGAGGCATTTTTCCTGACACCATAGTGCCAGGTTCTCCACTTCATCTATGTAGGCTGACTCATCATTGTTGGAAATGAAGCCCAGCACCACTTGTCATCAGCAAACTTAACGATCATGTTGGAGTCATGTGTGGCCACACAGTCTGAAGTGTAGAGTGAGTACAACAGTGGAGAAAGAACACACCCCTGTGGAGCACCTGTGTTGATAGTGATGCTCCTGGAGACGCACCTGCCCACCCTCACGGCCTGAGATCTGCCCGTGAGGAAGTCCAACACCCAGGCACACAAGCGTTTGTTGATACCTAGATCCCTCAGCTTTGTGAACGGTCTGTGAGGCACGATAGTGTTGAATGCTGAGCTATAGTCAATGAACAGCAATCTCACATAGCTGCCCTGCTTCTTGTCCACATGGCTGAGAGTGGTGTGCAGAACATCTGTTAGGGTGGTAGGAGAACTGGAGCGGATCAATGGAGTCCGGGATGGAAGAGGAGATTATGTTCTTTATCAGACCTGCAAACACCTTCATAACCACCGATGTCAGTGCAACTGGCCGGTAGTCCTTCGGGCATGAGGGCTTGTTGGTCTTGGGCACTGGGATGATGGTGGATTTCTTGAAGCACGTAGGGACCACGGACTTCGCCAGGGACTCGTTAAAGATGGAGGTGAACACACCTGACAGTTGGTCAGCACAGCAGCGCAGCAGGCGCCCGGGGATACTGTCAAGACCCGCCGCTTTTCTGGTGTTCACCCTCCTCAGCGCCACACGAACGTCGTGCTCTGCGATTCTGATGACGCGTTCCTTGCTGATGAATTTATCTATCATTGTAATTGCGTGTCTGTTTAGTAATACTAAAGTTATTTAAAATGTTGTCATTTTGCTTCATAATGCCAAATGGCAAAGAATATTGAAGGCTTAGTGTTTCTGTTCATCTGATTTGTATTTCTTGATAAAATTGCTATGTTTTACTGTTAAGGACAAGTCACACGGCAATACACTTGTGTTTTTATTGAATGTGTATTGCATCTCATCACATCGACTACCCAATGTTACCTGTTAAAAAATAATAATTTTAATTTTACCAAGAATCTACTCATAAAACTCCCCTTAAGGTACGAAAATGCTTTTATTAACCAAGTGTTATAGCATATTAGTTCACAAATTCAAATCAGCCTTGTGAATATTTAAGCACACAGTGTGAAACTCAGCATATCCATGGTTGTCCTAGTTGTTTTTTCCTTTTTATTTCATATATTTTACATTTACTGTAAATGTATATTTGTATATATTGTCCTAAGAGGATGTTTATGTTTCTCTAAATCACATAGACTTACTGAACTATTGTTTTATCTTTATTCCTTGACCAGATCTTTAACCATTGTTCAGGAAAACATTGTACCCTTACAGATGAACATTTTAGAACTTAAATATTCTTTTCTGAAAGTCTCTTTACCATGAAGCTGTGAAAGAGAGCATGATGTAAGAAAAAAGTCAATCCTCACCACAAGGACAAGTAATCTGACCAGCCAGTGAACAGGGTGCTTGACTGACTAATTGATAAGAGCTTCTATCTTTAGTTGTGGGCAGTCTCGGCCCACAAGATCAAAACACTGGCTGCAGTTCAAGGGCTTGTTTCCTTGATTAGGTATGAGACAAAAAAGGTGAGCAAACTGTTACAGGTTTAAAGCCTTGTAAAAAAAAAATCCAATTTAAAACTATTCTGAATCAGTGCAAAGCCATTATAATACCAATGTGTGGAGGTGCCCTATGAGAATGAGGATCAAAAATAGCTTTTTATACGATTATTGCATATCTAATGCAAATATACAATATTATGCTATATAACATGATGCCTGTATGAATATACCAACAATAACCACACATAAAATACTCCTTGGATTACGGGGTGATGCAGTAGCTATATGTTGATATAACTGTGATGGGATAGCTCTTGCATTCAGGTTTTGACATGGGATGAAACTGATGCAATATCCCAATCAGTTTGTAATAAGATTATTTACAGTGGCAATTCAAATATATATTGTTTGCATTTTTAAAGTTAAAAAGGTAATTATGTAAAACTTAATTAAATGAATATGAATATAACATATGAAACAGGACATACACACGCAGTGCAATATCTTCCAGCTAAAATAAATAGAAACCTTATGTAAAATCTTCAACAAAGGTTCAGAGTCATATAACAGTTTAATTTACAAAAAAAAAACATGTCTGTTTAGCCTGTTCTTATCCACACACATACATTGCCCCATAACATACAGTCACAGTCACCTCATGAACTAGATCTCATGCCCTCCACTGCATTTCATAGCAGGTTCCTATTGTGTTATAATGTTTAACAGGGTCTAACTTCTAGAACATCACAAAAAAGACCATATATAAATATCATACATTTACAAATTTAGAAAAACTCTAAGAAAAAATAGAATATATTTTAGAAAAAATATAAGCATATTATATGTATATAATAATCAAAATTGTGAATAACTAGATCGAGATTAACATATAGATGCAGACAGACTTAATTCTGGGTGCAATAAATAAATTAAGTAAATCTTGATAGTGAAGGAGTCTGTAGTACATGTCACACCATGCCCGTCCGATCCTCCTGTGTGCCATGCCCCCTCATCATCCTCGTGTGAATTCCTGCGTTTCCCAGCTGTTTCTCGTTCGTGTCGTTAGTGCTGTTTATTTTAGTCCGCATCAGAGTGCGTTTCCCCAGTCCGGTCATTAATGTTATGCGTCTTGGTGTGCTGTTCCCTGCCTATCTCTTGTCAGAAATAAACCTTCGTGTTCACCGTGACGACTTCGAGTCCTGATCCTTCTTCCCCGCTCTGCACCCGGCACCCCATTACATGACAGTACATGGAATATTACACCAAAAGCTGTTCCTACTTATATTTCTTTTTTGAAATACAATGCCTTCTTCCTGTAGCGACATCAAAGGTTTAGCATGTCAGGACATTTGGTAAGTAAACCATTCATCTATCTTGCCATTCCGTCACTAAATGAAATACAGAAAAATCACACACACACACATCCTGACGGAACAAACATTACTATAGTGTTCCATTATAAACAATGTAGTGTACTGTATTAGTTTCATATATACTGTAGGTAAATTTAACACAGCTGGCCCATGGCCACTTTTTCTGTTGCCTGGATTCGTCAAGACTTGCACTCAACAAGGTGTTGACAGGACACCACAGGGATGCTGACCTCATACAATATGAGTGCTTCCCATTGCTGTTACAAATTAGCTTGTGGTGGATCTCTACTCTTGACTTGTTCCATCTCATCTCACAGATGCTTGATTGGATTGAGATTTGGCTTGCCGACCAGGCAACTGCAACACCTGCAGTTGTTCCTGGAATCATTGCTTGTGCAAACCCTGCCTCGTGTCATGGAGTGTTATCCTGCTGAAAGAACTCATTCGCAGATGGACACGCTGCTGCTGTGGAGCGAGGTTGCTGATCGGCAGCAGCGTTTAGATATCTTGAGTCATTCAAAAGCTGCCCTGCTGATATCAAGGGATGTGGTATGTGCCATGAAAACAAACCCCACACAATCACGCTGTCAGTACCAGCTCACATTGTTGACACCTGGCTGGATGGATCCATGAACTCCTGCAGTGCTCCCCGCTTCTCCATTCTTCCTTCAACGTGAAACAGCAGGAACCTGGATTCATCAGAATAGGCAATCTTCTTTCCCAATCCTCCAGTGAGCAGTGTTCGTATCACTTAAACCACCATAAGTACTTCTTATTTATTTATTTTCTCTGACAGGAGTTAGAATCAACAAAGTCATCAACTGCCATACCCATCAGTGACAAGGTACAACAAAATCAGCCTTCTGATACGCATCTTTCAGCTCCACAGTTGTTCTCAGTTGTTAGTCTAGCAACTGTGCCCTGTCTGTCACTCTGTCAGCTTCTCTCTACAGTAATTTTTTTATTTATTTTTTTTTCCTCATTTTGGGAAGTGGACCATTCTTGATGCAACTGTGACACAGAGGTGATTGAAAAGCCCAGCATGCTGCCAGCACTCAAACTATCATCCTCATGTTCAAAGTTGCTTAAATCGTTTTCCCCTCTGAAATGCACATGCAGATTCCCTCCGCATCTGCCCACATTCTTTAAATAGCAGAGCCTGAGCATGTGATGCATCAACAAATAGAATTACTACAAGGTAAGAGTTGTTTACAGCTGTTTATGCATGTGTGTGTGTATTTGTCTTCCTTTACCGCTTATCCAGTATGATCTATAGGTTGTGGTGTGAGTTTGGAACCTTTCCCAGGAACACAGGGCACAAGAAAGGCATTGTATGTGTGTATCTAATCTGTGTCCACTTGGATTTATCTTGATTAAAGTTTTAAATGTTAAAAGTGAAAAATTTACCCAGATAGCTGTGTGTAAATCCTTCTTGTTTCGATATTAATCCAGGGTTAACAACTCTCATTCAACTGGCATGGCTCACTTTGAGCAGAAGTGTCACACCAAACAGGAATCAAAGGGCAAATTAGCTGGGCCATGGGAGGTAAAAAAAGGTATGCCTCATTGGCCAGGTGTTATCTATGTGCAATTCCTACTGTTCTTTAATAGCCAACATTATTCAAATGTAACATGCTTCACTTTTTAGAGAAAGATTTCAGATCACATCTGTAACACATCCATGCACTTATCCTGGTCAGGGCAATGGGAGGGCTTGAAGCCCAGGCCAGGCAGGACAGGCTACAAGGCTGGGGTACCCCCTGGATGGAGGTATTTACCATTGATGATTATTATTATTATTAATAATAATAATAATAATAATAATAATCATAATTAAAAAATAAAAAGCCATGTCTCAGCTGGTGCACTGGGAGGCTCTTTGCTTTGTAATATAATCTCACACCTCCTATGTGAGTGTCTGTGTGAGAAGTTTGCGTGTTCTCCCCTAGTGTTCATAAGGGAATATCTTTATACTCCAGCATTCTCCTTCAATCAAAAAAAAAAAGGAAAATAGGTGAATCTGCCTCTCACAAAATGTGACTGTATGCACTGTAATTTTAATGTCATCCAAAATGTGAACTGCCTTGTCCCTCCTTCTTGGGATAGTCATGAATGATTGGTATGGATGACTGTCAACAGTGAATGTACCCTTATACAATTCATGAAACTGTATAGTGCATATAGGAATTATTCTCCTGCTGGATTTTTTCAAGTGTAAAAGCAGGGGGTCTGTTACATCAGTTAGTACATTTTAAGCAGCCTGCATATGATGGATTCCATTCACTTGAAACTGGATTAAATGCACTGCATCTTTCAGGACATCCCACAGCTGTGGGAAAGATAATACCATGAGACACTTTTCTAACTACTCTGGGAGAAAGTTATAGAAAGGCATAGAATGTGGAAAGGCATAAAATGGTTTGAAAGGAACTGAGTATCCTGTGGTGCACAATGAAGTTGACCATTAAGAACCTGAAAGTACACGGTATCACCTTGATTATGCTTAGAGTAGGTCATCCTTACACACCTGCCAGCTGAGATTAAAAGGCTATAGGCCAGAGAAACTGCCAAGAGGCTAATGACAGCCCTAAAAAGACCTGCAGAGTTTGATGATGGAGGTACTCCTGGAACTCAGTAAATCTTTCGGAAGCATGGCAGGAAGGGAGCCTTCTAAACCCCATACCATCACATAATATCCTAAATAACCAATCAAAAAAAAGAGTTTCTCAAAAGAAATAAAAGACAAACTGCAAAGCAAAGCAGTGCCAACCCAACAGCATAACATCCAAGTAATGCTACCCTTTCTTTGTGCATGGCAGTAGGGGAGTGATGAAATGGGGATTCTTTTCCACGACAGCCAGTGAAAAGCTTATCAAGATTGAGGGTAAAATGGATGGCGTTAAATACAGGAAAATCCTTGAGGAAATCCTTTCTATCTAAGTCCTATGACTGAGACAGTGATTCACCTCTCAGAAAAACAATGACCTCTGGATCACAGTTGTAGTGGCTTAAAATCAAGAAAGTGAATGTCTTAGAGTCTCAGAGACTTGACCTTGAGCCAACTGAGAATTTTTAGCAAAACTGAATGAAGACCGCTAGTCAACTGCGAGCCCCATTACAACTTAACTGAGGTTGAATGTTTTTGCCAAGAACCAGCCAATTTTGCACTATCCAGATGTTCAAAGCTGCATTACGCCAAGTCTTACAGATTTACAGCCACAATTACTGTAGATTACTAAGTGCTGACTCAAGATGATGAATACTAATCTGACCAAGAATTTTACCCTTATTCATAACTAAGCGTTCCTCATCGATTTCAAAAATGACAAAATTTAAAATAGCGCTGAATGAAATTTAAATCATGAGCATAAATATCATCTCAGCAGAAGGATGTCTGGAGTGTATTTAAAGTAAATTGTGATAATCACATTACACTTCCTCATTACAGATCTCTTAAAAGGGCATTCAATACATTGAATGATTTTTTCCCCAAGGTTATTTTTTAAAGTGAGTAACTGCAAACCTGCAGAGAAAGTAGACAAACACTATCAAGACCTGTGAACCCCAAAATTCCACAACAGATTTATCTAAACAATTGCTTTACTTTATTTACAGTAATGCAAGTGATTATATCTCTGACAGGTAAGCATTAATTCTGCAATTCTTATTCACTGAACTGTCTGGCCTTTTACTTAACATCATTATTTATATGTAAATTATTATTTGTAATATCTGTGATTTTTTATGCATATTGCATAAATTGCTCCTTCAAAACTGCAGTGATATTTGAATAACTCTGGAAACAGACTCTACAAACAAGAAACCAGAAATCAAGTAGCTACTCAGAGTGTTTACAGAGTGTACAGAGTTCACTACAAAAGAAGGTCACTACAAAATCTGAGTCGAAGTTTCCCTCTACAGTTTGTGTATTTATTATGAAAGACCATAAAATTATAATTATATATCCTGTCGTTTTATTCCAGTCGTAACTTACATTTTAGAATGATAATTTCACAACCTTTGTGATTATCTTATAGCATTCAAGGATTCAGACTCAGAGCTCCCTTGCTAGTGATCTCCAAGTTAATTGAATAAAAAGGTCAACATTTCTTCATACCTTTGTTAAAAAAATGTGCTATACACAGTTTAAAATGGCACTCATTTCTTTGAACGGGTATTAGCAATGTTTATATTATTCTTCTTCTTATTATTATTATCATATTCAATAAGGCATGCTTTGTTTTCTAAGAAGTGCCGAAAATAGTGACATTGAAATACAAGGCAAAGGAATAAAAAAAAAAATTCTTCTTGAGCTCTTTTTCAGTCAGTGGAAAACCAACATGAAAAGTATGACCCATTCAATAACCATAATAAACTCAGTGGGATACATAGTATTGACAGAAGCAGAACTCCTATTAAAACATGCCACTTTTATCATGTGTCATTTAAGCATACACAATGCCCTCCTGTATAAAGCAGCATGCACACAACATGCACTGTCATAAAAAGCAATAAAGGGTATCTGAAATATCCATGGTATTGCAGATTAAACAGTGTTAAATTGTTTCATCAAATCAGAACATTTGGATGATTTCTTTACCCCATTTATTTTGAATAAATACATCAAAATGATATGGCTTTAATACTAGCAAGTTAACAACACCTATATTCAGTCTTATCTTGACTTAAAAACATCGTTGTTCTCTTTTAAAGTAACAGCTAGACGGTAAGAAATTTGACATAGAAATCAATCAAGATCTTATTTCAAAAACAATAACTTTCATTATGCCCTTGATTTAATCTACACTCTTTGGCAAGGCATGGCTTGCTTTACTTTATTTTTACAAAAAACAAAATAAGAATGCCAATCACAGTTCTTTAACCCTTCTGCCTGTACATCATCAAGGCCAGTCTGTCATTAGAACAGGGTTATGCTAGTCAGAGATGGAATTGTATCCGGTTAGAAGTTAAGGTTTGTCTTTTGTAAGGCTGAAAAAGATGAAATGATGTATAAACTGAATGGGAGATTTTCCTTAATTTTAATATTGTTTATACACTCACCTAAAGGATTATTAGGAACACTATACTAATGCGGTGTTTGACCCCCTATCGCCATCAGAACTGCCTTAATTGAATACGTGGCATTGATTCAACAAGGTGCTGAAAGCATTCTTTAGAAATGTTCATAGATGCTCTATTGGGTTGAGATCTGGTGACTGTGGGGGCCATTTTAGTACAGTGAACTCATTGTCATGTTTACGCCAAATTATGACTCTACCATTTGAATGTCTCAACAGAAATCGAGACTCATCAGACCAGGCAACATTTTTCCAGTCTTCAACTGTC
>JAODKN010000001.1:37400211-37414193 GCA_026774425.1 Petrocephalus zakoni
TCTGAGCTATTAGTTAAGTTCTCCCCAAGCGAGCTTGATGGGCCGAATGGCCTCCTCTCATTTGTATAGTTCTTATGAAATTACAACTTTCCACTGAAAGAGCCACACTGTCAATTGTATAATGGATTTAGAATACAGTACCATGTGAAATTGTGAAGCAGTCAAAAATATACGTTATAAAAAAGCTATGCCGAACACCTTAAATATGTGACTGGCCATGTATTGTGGAGTTGTCACTATAATTATTTCAATAAATGTCTTTTCTGCTGGCAATTATGAATGCTTTATTAGTGCCTGAATGTGCTTTTAATCTTGCAAGGCTATTTTCAGTGCAGACTGGCATGGAGATGAGGCTAATCTCTTGACAAACTGGGACAAACATTTAAACTTTACTGTTTTATGACAAGGTTATTAACTTTTCACCCCTACTTTGGAGTCCTCTATCACCCCAAGAAAATTACAATATGCTAAATGGGTTCAAGCTTGCATGGCTGGTACCCATTACAAGGTCACAGAGCCATTTAAACATGTTGGCGAAGAGGGAAACAATTGATTGAATGGACCCAGTGTCCCGTTCTTCTCATTAGACCACTCTCTCTGCCTGGGGTTAATCACCACACACCTCACGCTGTTGTTCCAGTTACATCATAATTAGTATTGCAGAGAGAGCAAATTAGAGGTTATGAAATGATGTCCCTATCTGCTCTTCCCCTGGAGCCAGATGTTTTAGGATGGATTTCATTTATTTTATGACAGCTGTGCTAATGACATTTTTTTCTTGAACTGTCATTCTGAGCCACTAAAACATATAACCGACACAAATAACCTGCCCTCCTTAAACTGACCGAAGAAGATAGCATATTAAGAAATTAATATTTATCTTATATAAAGAGATGCTGGGGAGGGGACATGGTGGATAGCACTGTTGCCTCACACCTCTGTTTTTGGTGGTTCCTGCCCCTGGTCTGTGTTTGTGCTTTCACCGTGTGTTGCGCAGGTGTTCTAAGAGAACTCTGTTTTCATCTCAAAGTTCATACACATGCAGCTATATTAACTGGCATATCTAAATTACCCATTCTGTATGATTGAATGTGTGTATCCTGCTTTCTATCTATAATCTATTTTCTTTTTAATTTATTAGACTCTTTCATCCCCTGCTGAGAAAGCAGGCTCAGCCATTCCCCAGAGCAACTGGGGGTTAAGGGCCTTGCTCAAGGGCTCAACAGTAAAATCAGTCTGTCAACCAAGGGATTTGAACCAGTGACCTTCCAATCCCAGGCACAGCACGCAAATTCACAGAGCCATACACAGCCTGAGTAATAGAAGGCAACTTCCTGAAAGTAAAAAACATTGTACACTTAGCTTATGCTTTATAATGTATTACATTTTAAGAAGTAATATTAATTAATGTAGGTAAATTTAAATTCAGAATAATTTTTTGCTTTTATCTTTGTTGCAACAAATTCATCCCAAGGATATGCCAGAGGCAATGAGCATTCTTATAGGTGGGCAGCATTAATTCATAAAATGTATTATTACTAATTTCTCAGTTTTGGTGGTGGCAAGAGTACGAATATGTTTAAAAAGTGATTTTTTTGTTGTTCTAATGGGCAAACGAGACTGAATGTGCTGAACTGATATTTTTAAATCTGATGATGTATGTTAAGGTTGTTTACTTCATCAGCCTTTGGGTAAAACTAAAAGGAAGCTCTCAGATATCACTCAAATTAGATATAAGCTATGGATTTCTACCTGTGCTTACATGTGTTGAACATTTGACAGAAAACTGCTAAATTTTTACCGTCTCAAGGTATCATGGAAAACAGGGCACAGACTAAACAAGGAAGTGGGAGCAATTTGAAAATGTTTGTTGCTCTATGTCATTATATTGGTTGACAGAAAAATAATAACCCAGAACTGCTGTTGTATTTGGGCTTGATGGGGACCACTTATTACCCGATGCAGTTGGGAGGCAATGTCTTTGATCCTATAGCTATGAAACAAACTGCTGATACTTTGACCACATTGTCTTAATCAGATTCAATATTGTAGAACTCTGGCTGTTTACTTATTAAAGCTTGTTTAATTAATTAGGCATATCAAAGACTTCAGTAAGATGCATTGAGGCATTCATGGTTCATTTAAATTGGAATTTTGCACATGAAAGCACCACTCAAATTACGATTTCAATTTAGTTGCATGAATAATGTTACAAAAAAAAACAAAATACAGAAATGCTAGAAAACACAAATGCATCCATACATCCATTTTTTGAATGCTTTTCCATGAGATAGCCGTGGTTTAGGGACCAATGGTAAGCAGCACAGGACATAACGCAGGGGTGCTGGTGCAGCACACTGTAAACACCCACTTGCATGCACACACTGTGGAAACCAGCAACTCACCTACCGGTCTTTGGGTTGTGGGGGAATCAGGGATACCCAAAGGAAACGTGCAAGATGAGTGGAACATGAATAGTTTACAAACATAGTGGAGGCACAGTGAATTTTTATATGACCTATATTTAATGCAAAAGATTTTAATCACAATTTTAAAAATGAATATTCTTTGCCACTGTTATGATGGGATATCCATTTTTTTCTTCAAAAAATAATTCATTTATAATTATGTTTTGAGATGATCATTAAATATTAAAGTAGTACATTTTTTCTAAACATCTTGGGAAAACAGCTTATATTTGGGAAGGACGCAAGGAACAATCACAGAAACTATCAGTACTCAATTCAAAATCTATATTTAAAGTAATAAAGGTTATAAAAGTTGCTAGGTCCCTCAAGCCAAAGTAATCAATTAAATTAATAGAAGGGCACGTTTGGGTATATGCAAATACACTGAAGTAATATTAAACTTGGAATAAAATTTTGTATTTTATCCAATAAGATGTCCCACACGCTAGTCTTTCACCTTAGTAACGGCATGCAATGTATGTCTTTACTCATGACCTGTCTGCAAGTCAGCCACTATTGATCTACTTTAAATAATTTAGACTGAGCACATATTTATTCAGAACCTTATGGTTTAAAACCTAGCTTGTCTTTATACTGACAGCTTTGGAATTATAATTAAAGAACTTTGATTTGGAAAAATATCCTTCATAAGATTCATTAAATTGTATGAGAGTGACACAACACCCCGGAGTCATTTAAGATGCCTCATTACATAATCTCCCCGGCAGATAAACCTAGCAATACTGAAACTGATCAAACCCATTGAGTTTGCAGTTTGCCAAAACGTGATGTTCTACTTTAACCTTGGGAAATCCACTAAAAGTTATAATCCTCATTACCGTCTATCTAATGACAGCATATTTCCACATATTTCCAAGTTCTCCACCAATATGATATATATTTGGATTTATAAAGTCTTTCATCAAACTTACTGAGCACAAGAAACAAACACACTGGTCGTAATACATCCACAAACACCAGCAGAACCAAACCACCACTTACTTCACCACCTCCTAATGGAGAATGATGGAGAGTCCAGTCAGAGTGTATTCAACTCTGCTGTCTATTTCTCATTGATAGGCTTGCTTTCTCTTCATGCTGGCTCCCCTGAAATGAAAACCAGTCTTGTCAGACAAGTTGGCATCTTACGTCACGTATCTTGTGCATGAAATACTGCTGCTTGGGTGATTCCTATAAGGCAGTGCTTCCCCACCCAGTACTGTAAAGATATAATATTTAATACATATATAAATATATATAAACAAAACCAAAAGCATCAGATGGGGTGGCATGGTGGTGCGGTGGTTAGCACTGTCACACCTCTGGGACTGGGGTTCGAATCGTGCCCGGTTCCATGTGTGTGGAGTTTGCATGTTCTCCCCGTGCCATTGTGGGATTTCCTCCGGGTACTCTGGTTTCCCCCCACAGTCCAAAGACATGCTGAGGCGTTGCTAGATTGCCCATAGGTGTGCATGTGTGAGTGTGCCCAGCGATGGGCTGGTCCCCCATTCTGGGTTGTTCCCACCTAATGCCCCTAGCTTCCGGGATAGGCTCCGGACCCCCCGCGACCCTGTTCGGATAAGCGGGTTGGAAAATGGATGGATGGATGGATGGAAAAGCATCAGATCATTTGAGTTTTTGCAAGTTCCTACTCATAAGTCATCAATTATCCCTCTTCCAGGAAGATCAGTGTTGAAGTTGTGGCCTTGTACAGTGACGACCAAAAAAGAAAAAAAAAAAAATATATATATATATATATATATATGTATACACACATACACACACACATACCATACACGCACTAATGTCCTCGATGGCTCAATGCTTGGAGCTTTTGCTGTATTACAAAAAAAGAGCTTATAACTATATAACTAATCAGTAGTCATGCAAGCAGAAAGCAGAAAACAGCAAACTGGACGCCTAACATCCTTTTTTGTGTACTCTCCTAGAATATAGAGTTAGTTTGAAGCTGCTGTCACACCACAGCCTGATTAGGGTAAGCTGCAGCAAAATCGTTGAACATATCGTATAAAACATTTCCATTCTGATCATGACTTTGTAAATATGTATCTCCATATTAAATGCAAATACTGTCATAGCCATTTTTTATGGAAGCAAACTGTGCTGTAATGAAAAGTTCAAGACTGAGCATTACCAAAATCTAAATTTGATTTTTTTGTCAATCCTTACAATACAGCTTTAAATATTTAATGTGCCATCATGGATTATAAGACAAGTGGTTAAAGGAACTGGTTAACTGCAGTATGCATTCAGAGGTTTTACAATGAAATTACACTACTATGCTTTTACTATTTATGGTAATATATTTACACAAATTATTTTATCAATTACATGGGCAATGTCATTTCATTTATTTCTTTTGTATTATTTGTATTATTATTGAGTCATGATCTAAGAGGCACAATGCCCATCTGTTTAGCACTGTAAACTGATATCACCTAGGCTGGGGGTGTATGTGCAGAATTAGCATTTTAACCATATTGGCTGGGGGTACTGCAGCTTTGTGCCACAGTCAAAAAAAATAGTTTGTGTGAAATACCTCTACATTGCCATTAATGTGTGTATGTGAGACTTGCAACTCTAAATAAATGCTTTACAACATGGCAACATTAGAACATCAAACAGGGAAATAATACAACATGGATTTGTTCTTAAACTAAGCAAATCTTTAACTAATACAATATTTTACTTTACACATTCAACAGCACTTTCTGATTTATCACATTCTATAGCTTGTAGGGCTTTTAGAGATATGAACGCTTCAGTGCATTTGTTAGTTTTAACCATGCCCTTTGGGTAACTGGAGAAACGTCAGTCAATGTGCTTGAAGATCATACATACGTCTTGTAGGCATGCCACCCTGGGACAGCTCATGGAGCAGATATTGCATTTTGCAGCCACAGCAGTTATTCATACAAATATTGTTTACAGCTTCTGTGCAAGACTTGTGTTTTTCACTGAATTTAATGAGGTCACAGACCCAAGGCAAGCACAGTAAGAAATTATCAACCTACAGATATGTGTTTCATATTTGCCACTTTATCTGTACCACATTTGTGCACCCAGGCTAAACACAGTATAAATATAAGGTTACCAGGTTGTCTTTATAATAAAATAAAACTTAATATCTGGAAATGTAAATCAAGATACAGTGTGTGGAAACTGAAATCACAATGTTATCTTTCTTTGTCTGTCTCTAACCCCTACCATGAGCTGTTTTGCCTTTGTAAATCTGTCCTCTGAACCATACTAATTGAAATGCCCAGACACTAATGCCCTTGGACTGTTAATCTAAACAGTGACATTTATCTCTGTCTAGTCGCCAGTTTAGTTTCCGTCATCTGATCAAACATGGATGAAAGGCAGGCATCTATCAATCTAAAGAAGTTATGCAAATGTGATTTTAAGCAAGGCTATCACAGAAATCTTTTAAGTCTTTTAAAGCTTTGTACAACTCACTTTGGGGGGCGGGGTGTGATTCTAGGAGTATCTGTTGCTGACATATGGGGTACAGAAAGCTTTGATTCAATTTGAATTTTGTTTCACCTTTTACTGTCAGAGGAAGCAATGTGTTTCAACCTGTATGTACTGTAAATGAGCTTAGGCTGTGGTTCACTTTGTTTTCATGAGACTCCCTTATTACAATTATTCACTTGGAACAATTCAAATCACGTTTTTACGGATCCTTTAGCTAACTGTCCGAGGCATAAGATGATGTGAAATCCCTGTGCCGGAGTGTGGGTTTCAGAGAATAACATGACGTTATGGCAAACAGAGACACTTCTACAATCATGTCATTTTCCTATTAACTTTCTTATTAATTAATAAAAATGAGCAGTAATGATAAGAATAAGAACACCGATCTCTGTTTAATTGCTATATTAGCAAACTGTAGTACTGTAGCATGCTGTTAAGCGTAGAGAAGTCCTCTCTTGTGCAGCACCATAACTCGCCTTCTACCAGAACCACATGTGTCAAAGAGAATAATGCATGTCTCTCACTGCCTACACCATCTAGTGGATTGGCCGGCCCATTGTGCTTCACTGCAGCTCCCCCTGGCATGTATCCCTGCCAGCTCTATCTGACTCCCTCTCAATCATCCTGAGCTCTGCCACCCAACTGATTCTATCCCCACCCACTTATTCTCACTCAGCCCTCTACTCATGTTACTCCGCTAGCTCCAAATAACTCTGGTCATGTTTCCAGCACCCTGGAACTGGCAAGCCATGCCCTTAACCATGCTGCCCCTACATATGCACCAAGACTCATCACTCCACAATCCCTTATCTTGCTTGGTCAACTGTGACTATCAATCTCAATGTGTTCTCTTCCAGGGAGATTTGTTACAGCTCTGACTATTTTTTTAATCAGTACCCTAATAGTGAATTTGGGCTTTTTCAGCTTGCAGGTATTGGATTGAGTCAATTACAAATATATTTTTATAAATGTTAGAATGAATTTACTTTGATTAAAGGAAACATTTCTCAACATTTTTCCAGTGTTATATTAAACTTATTGACCATAAACACATTTTTCATTACTAATTTTTTTACCAAGGGTGCCAGTAATTTTGAAGGGCTTTGTATGCACTTATTTGTGTGTTGGCACCTTTGATCAAACCAGATCAAAGTAAATTATTCCACCCAGCCCATTACTCTTGCCTTGCAAATAAGCACAATTCAAATAACTTAGTCAAGCAGAGAATTAATGAAAAAAAAAATGTACATATCAACGGGGGAAAAATTTGCAAGAAATAGGAAGAGAGTGATATCAGTAAATACAGGGAAGTCTATCAATGTTTTACTTATTTTTAGTAAACTGTAAATAATTATTATTACAATGTTTGTACTATTAGTAATACAAGTTTGTTATTTCTTGAGTTAAAACTGAAGACAACAGGTATCTGACTGTCTGAGTTGGAAGACATCAGCCATTTACTATTTTGAATGTTCTTGGCTTCAATAGGTAAATGAAATTCATTTCTGTAGCAAAAGAATATCTAGGGAAGCATAAGGTTTTACTACCTCTATCCTCAGGCATCATCGCAGATATATATATATATATAGGTACTCAAAAAAGGACAAAACCCCTCTAAGGACATGAGAGATTATTCCTTATGACTTGGTGTATACAGTGACGTATGCAGACTTATGCAGAGATTGAAGCATGAGCATGGATTTGAAAATATAGTAAAAACAGGCCCATTTAAAAAAATCATTCAATTAAAATACATGCATAACTCTGATAACAGTCATACCTATTTAAACCATATTTAAATCAAAATATTAACCTATTTAAATAAAAAAAGTGATCTTCTATTACATTTTCCAATAATTTCGCTGGTACTTGTGACCAGTGACATGGTGTATTGCAATGGCAATAAAGGGTTATCTCATCTCATCTCTCATCATCTAATTTTCTGTGCAGCAACCCTAATAATAAAGCACTTAAATTTTTTCCCTTTGTTTTTGCCAAAAGGTATTTTAGAAAATCACACCAGAGTTTTGTTTGAAACATTCAAATAATCCAGTTCCTTTAACAGTTAAGGTACATTGATCAATAAGCATGCTCATTCTCCATGCATAATGGCTGCTGCACCAATTAGCATACCTGTCTTTAAAGAGCACATGCCTGATGGCTGATAGGTAATCCTGCCAGTAACACACATCATCAAAAGCTCACACTGTATGATTATTTTTGACGTCCTCACATTACTGCGAAAAGATGATATGTGATAACTAATATAACTGATATAATTACTTGTTTATAATGTTCCTATGGTACTAGTATTTCTAGAAGACATTAAAGAGCAACTTTCTTTATTTTCCCAAGCCTGATTCCACAATATCTGGGCATATTACTGCAAGTTTTTCACAGAAACATTTTTCAGCAACATTTTCTTCAGGGTGCCAGCTGAAACAACTGTATGTGGCTCTTGGCATGAGATTACAAACACAGTAATAAATAAATGAGGTTAAATTAAATCATAGGACAGTCAGAATGGACTGGACATCTTCAGAATGCATAAAACAATACTTGGCCCAGTGTTTTATTGAATGTGTTATAATTGAAGGCCTTATATACATTTAACAGGGTTGTCAATCGATAAAAAAAATCACACATTTTGCAATGATTTTAATTGCAATTAAAAACTTGTTTTTCTTCATAAGATGATATAATGCATATTTAAATATGAAATGAGTCACCAAATTAATGTAGAATATTGAATTATTTAAATGTATTGTTTATTATTTAATTATACATATTAAAATGTGTTTAAATTGCATAAATATAATCTTGATCTTCAAGAAATGTTGACATTATAGTCTCAGGGATGTGGAAATGTATGGTTTACATTAAGGACTTTTCTATGACTTAGTATTGTGAAGGAATACATGGTTAGTGCCAGGCGGAAATTATCATCTTTAATTTTGCATCCATTTGACAGCTGGATGTGTGCCCCCCCCATTTACAAAAAAAATGAACATATAACAGATATCTATCTACTCAATGTAGCTACTTAGTTTATGTTAGCAGCTGCAGTTGACTATTCATTAGGAAAACACAACAATGCTTCAAGGAAGGAATACGATTGTACTATTGAAAATCTTTAATAGAGCCCAATTTTAATGCATGATAAAAATATAGGGGACAGGAACGGTTTTGTGTCTTCTACTATCTTGTTTTGAAAATATATCAATGTTCAGTAAACATTCAATATACCACCCAGCCTTAATGGTTGATGTCAGACCTCCTCCTCGTGAAAATGCTGGCAGAATCAGAGGAGCTGCACCTGCCTAGCATATGATAAAAGCTCAGATCTACGAGGTACTGCTGCTCTCACATGTGGTCATATACTGAACATTGTCTCTCGTGCAGCCCTGATCTTCCCTACCTTGCATGTTCCTGTCTCCACGTCTTCCCCTGATCCCAGCTCCATGTCTGCTCAAGTCCCAAGTCCTCATCTGTGTAGGATTGACTCTTCAGCTTCCAGACCACTCCGCTCCATGACCCAAACTATGCTTCTGCTTTCTGATTCAGATCTTGCTTCCCGTTTAAATAAAACCCAGCTTTATGGTTTTTATTGCCTTTTGTGTCTACTAGAGTATCTCTGTTTGTGACAGTCTACTTTCATTGTCCCCTGGAAACCTCTGTTGTGTTGTGAGTGGATTTGCAGCTTGATTTTTGTTTTAGCATGTAACTTCTGGAATTTGGAAGTGTTTTCTGCAACATGTTATCGGCCACCGTATTAGGGTGGTGGATGTAGAAAACCCCTTGTCTGTCTTTTGATTGACCAGGATTGTACTTGATTAGATCTACAGTATGCTCTTTTATGCTCTTTGCTCTTTCTCAATATCTCTGATGTTTTCCCTGTTTTTCGGAAGCTTAATTTTTCAACCCAAATTTTCTCAACCTGAATCTTAAAACCTGAATTTTCAAGAGCTGAATTATACAACCTGTATTTGAATTTTTAATTGCTCATAAGTAACATAAATTCAAGTTTGGGTAATAAATTCAAATTCGGTTCCTTTACTTCAAACTCAGGTAAATGTACTCAAGTTCAGGTTCTTTCATTCAAATTCAGGTAAACATATTGAAATTCAGGTTATGTTATTCAGGTTGTGGTGAGTCTGATTTGATGCCATACTACTCTTCACTACTCGCTCTGGGGCATGTTATTAAATCATGCCCCTCTACTTGGCCAAAAATAATGCTGTACTAATCAGAAAGCCAAACAGGTAACAACAGGAAGCTTTTGGAAATATGTTACAAAATGCAATGCTAAAAATGACAATTTTAATACACCTAATAAGTTAAGATGATGTCATTTGCTCTGCGTGAAATTCAAACATTGTAACATTGTTTTTTTGTCTGATGGAAGAATAGACCCCTTAGTCAACTGCATCATTCAAATCTCATTTTACTGGCTGTAAAGCCTTGCTATGATATGAAAATGCCTGCTCAAGGCAGAAAGACCCAGGGTACAGGTGTACACAGCATTGCAAGGACAATTTATTAAAATATTCTCTGTGACAGTGACAGATAGAATAGGTTTGTGTGTGCCTCGTAGAATCACCAAGGTCCCCTGTGATGCCAGAGAAGGCTCCTGGCAGCTGGACACGACATGGTAATTGAATTCATTCCAGATCTCCACTGCATGTATTGAACAGATTTTGGCGTCTGCTTTGTTTAAGGTCCACTGAATTGTAAAGTGACTGTGTCTCATTCACACCAATCTTCCAGTCTCCAGGCTGTTTTACTGCCTTAATTGCTTGACATTTGCATTTTGAGAAGTTTATCAGTTATGTGTATCGGATTAAGAAACACATTATGGCATTTAAATCACCGAAGAGGTAATAAGAAGGTAAAAAAAAATCTCATCTAATTTAACTGCGGATGAGGTATGCAAAATACTAATTAATCTTCAGTCTGCTACTTTATCAACTTCCCTCCCTTGACCTAACTATATTTTATCACACCCAGACTAATGTACTTTTGGAAAGTGATATCCCACATAACGAAACTTTGGATCGATTCCACTACTGATTCAAACCCAATTTAGTTCCCTTGAATATGAAGAAATTGAGTCTCCAACTCAGTTAGTTAGTTAGTTAGTTCAGTTACATGTGCTGTCTGAAGGATAAAAATGCCAGTAAATAAGAATTATAAGTAACCATATATGACCTGAATCACGGAAACTTTGTAGCTGATTAATTACCCTGGTTTGAGGTTCTTTTCTTTGGTGGTGCTCATAATAACTTTTGCAGTTACAAGCTGTCGACGTTCATTCAGCTTCTCTGTCATGTGCATTAAAAGTAGTGTGAAATGTTGGAGTTGCAGATCAGAGCCCACCTGCCAATTGTAAACATAGTAGTTATGCTGGAATGAGTCTGATTACCTTTAAGTGCAAAAATGGTGATGATGGTGATGATGTGATTTTGCTGAGAAACAAGGCTGTATGAAAAAGAAGAAATGCACTGTTTTTGATGAGCAATATCATACCAGCTTCAGATCTCAGGGTCACTGTTACGTCTCTGGCTCTAGTCTGGACAAATTTTTGGGGCGTATACATAGGGTCAGGATGGATACCTAGCAAGGCTGTAGATGGGTTGGCTGGATAAAATTTAAAATGAACATTTCCACTTCATGCCTTAGAGACACTGCATTACACATATCATTATGTAAGTGAAGCACTATATATATGTAGTACTTGCCTATAGCAGAGTTCTTTGGATTTAAAGGCACGGCATCAGTAACCTGCTGACTTCCCCTCACACTCAAGACAAATGGGCTTTAACAAACACAACTGATATATACAAAGCTGATTGTACACTTTACTTAAAGACAACAATCTTCAGTATGTACTGAGACAAACCACCATCATCACTAAGTCTCAAAAGCAAGCAAATGCAACGTACTGCTATGAAAGAAGAATCTTTTAGCCTGTGTTCTCACTGTACATTTGACATTTTTAGATGTTTGTACAAACAAGATATGCTGCTAAGAATCAGTAGCAGCATACTGCCATATGGCTTATATGTCTCTGGGGTATCAGCCTCACTATTTTGTCTATCAAGCAAACTTCTGAAGTTGGATTAATAAATAAGCGGCTCATTTAGGAAAACTGACAGGTAATGCTTAATTTTAATGCTCGTTTCTAGCTTGTCTGGGAATTAATGTCAGCATTTAATATTAGCACCATGTAAACAGAATGTTAAACAAAGATTTTAAATTATATGATATTAATATTTTATGAGAGGTTTTTAAGGCAGCTGGTATAGGCTGACCTTCGAACATGAAAGAAACCACCTATGCCAAGTTCATAACCATGGACAGCTACATTTACCCTGTACACTTCCATAAGGTTACTCATGTCACTCAGCTGTCCCAGATGTCCTCATCAAAGCAGAGACATTAGAGGCTGTAAGAAAGGGCAAGCTTTAGGGTGGGAGATAGCTGAAAGCAGGGTTTTTTGCATGGTCTTGACTCTAAACTATTAAGTGAGCAGTGCAAACATGTTCTATATAAGTAACTGTGTTGTTTTAAAAGAGCTAACAAGTAAATAAAGTCAATCCTGTAGTACTAGAAAGATGGTGAACACCAGGCAGAGAATTGTGACCATATAGTAGCTTCTTCAGTGCTTTTAAGCCAAGTCTGCCAGAAGTAGAAGGCTGACTTGGAGTTTCAGAAAAGGCAGATGAATGGGCAGTGACAATGTTTATTTGGCGGTAGGCATTTATTATGCTGGGCACCCATCCAGTTGCTTATCCTTGCAACCACTCTGATCAAGATGACTCAGACCAAGTGCAGTCCAAACTAATTACGCATTAATTTTCTGCCATTGCCATAGCTGCTGCGTCAATGAGACCTTCTTGCCAGAGGATTTATTCATTTAAAAAGAGTTCACTACTGCCCTCAATAATGCAGTTGAAGCTTCACATCGTACATCTAAATGGGCTGTATCACTCTCACTAATATGTTTCCGTATTCTTGGTGGATAAAAAATATTTGTTGAATGCTTGAGCACTGGTATCTGGTAACTATGATGGCGTATTAGGGCCATTGTGTATAAAAAACAATAAAAGGAGTACAGTGTACTGGCTGGCTGACTCGCTCTGAAATAGGAGCGTTGGCTATGAGACTGTAATGAAATGAAGCTGAATGACATATGAACACATGGATTTGTAGGCCTCACTGCATTTACACGGGATGCATGTGTATTAAAGAAATCAGCGATGTTGCTTACATTACTAGTCAAAATTATGGCACACAATGTTTTAATTTAGCCTTGGATAAAAATGACGGTGCAGCTGTGCAGACAGATAGCCTGTCATTGCGGGCTACATACATATGGCAGCGTTAACTACGAGGTTATATAACTGACGTCTTCTGCTGAACAAACGTGATCTACCGTAATACACAAGACATGAAACATAACTGGCCGACTCTACACATCTCATTTCAACACAGCTAAACTTACCTGATTCAGCCATATTCCACTTCTTCACCGTGATCATGTGCCTCCGTGTGAAGCGTCCAGTGGCGAAGTTTCACACTGGCATTGTGGTTCCATGACTTCCTAATTTTTTGTGACTTTAAAATCTAAGAGAATATCTGTCATTTGCTCACAAATGTGTGAGTTTTTTTCTCATATATTTACCACTTTAAACTCAGTACTCGCAAGTTTATGACTTTACAATATCAGAGAATATTTGATTTTCTTGTAAATTTACGTCTTTAATCTTACAATATGAGTTTTTTCACGTAAATATATGACAATCGCAGAATTTATGACTTTTTTCTCGTAATTTTACCCTCCTCCTATATATATATACACTTTATTAGGTAAACCATGCTAGTAGGCAACATTTTTCCAATCTTCTATTGTCCAATTTCGGTGAGCCTGTGCGAAGAACAGTTTCCTGTTCTTTGCTGACAGGAGTGGCACCCGGTGTGGTCTTCTGCTGCTGTAGCCCATCTGCCTCAAGGTTC
>JAODKN010000001.1:37478850-37488952 GCA_026774425.1 Petrocephalus zakoni
TCAGTGTAAACACAAGCGGCCATGTGCTCTTATTTATAGGTGTTACGATGGGCGTTCTCATACATTTCCTTATCCAGCTGGGGAAGATGGTCCAGCAACAGCAAGTAAAAAATATATAAACACGCACGCAAGGTTTCTGGCAGTGTTTTTAAAATGTTTCTATGAAAACACTCGCAGAGTTATTTAAACGGTTCGGCAAATTTTCTGTTCGGTCCCACCGGCGACCCCAGAGGGTTAAACAAACAGTGGGAAGCACTCTGTCACAATTTGAGGTTGCCGCTCATACAGTCTATGCTTTCGTTGTCCCCTGGTGGTTGGCTGACTTTTCGTAAAGAATGTGATTGATTTGATATGCAGCAGAGCCCGCTATTCAAATGTTAATATCACCGACGATCATCTTAATTTGTGGCAGCCAAAATCGTGATCGTGATTAAAATTCGATTAATCGTGCAGCCCTAATGGGAATAATGACTTGTTTAAAGGAGCCATATCTTATGGCTCAGTTCCTTTCCCAGAGCTGGCTCATCTTTCCTTTTTTCTGAGGGGCAGGGGTTACCGGGTTTATCCATGAAAGATATACTAGGATGATGACAGGTTATGATTTGGACTGCATTGAGACTTACACATATCACCAATAACATTTCATTTTCCATGTGTGGACGAGTGATGGGCGAAATTAGTCTTTTCTGGGACACAGTTTGTTTGACTCAGTTGACCTGAAAGATTCACTCTGATTCGTTCATTTGTTCACTTAGCTATTTGGCTAATTCAGTGAATTTGTAATTATAGTTATTTTAGTTGAATAGATCATACAATAAACACATACATTTCTGATCTGTTACTGTTCTTATAGCGTATCACTACCTCAGTGGGATTGACGTGTGCATAACAGCCTCCTTGGCATACACCTACACAGCCATGGGTTTGTATCCAAACACTGGTATGTTTTTTATGTTTTTCATATTGCAATGAAAGCTCTGGTTAATTAAGAATTAATTAATTACTTTTAGCCATTAATTTGCCTGTGTTTTATTTGCTTTTCCCATGTTTTTTTTTCCCTTTTAATACTGCATGCAGATAAGCACTGAATGAAAAATGATTTCAGCATTGTCACTGCGATGTGTGCATGCGTAATAAACATAAGACTTCGTCGGCATTGCTTTGTGTCTGTTGACAACTCACAACAACACCACCAACTTACAATGACACTCTATTGTTAGATAAGTTCTATTTGACAGTAGGTTATTTCAGGTAATTTGGTTTTATAAATACGGCATTATTACTCCATGTGAGTTTTATAGCCCTAATATATACAGTGGGCCTATATATTTAAATATGTAATGAATTTTACCATATAGCATATGTCAGGTAAACAATATCCTCAACAATCATACCAGAGCACTTAACATTATAGATGTTTGTACAGCAAGTAAATTTTATATTTTCACCTTGCTTACATGATGACTACCTTCCTTGGGCTGAATTTTCCAACATCAATGCCATAATCACCCAGAACTAAGCTTCTAACTACAGCTCAAGAGTTTGAACTACACAACATAACACTGTTTGTGAACATTCATTCAAAATATGATTTTGGGAAACACCTGTGTCATTTAATGATGGTTTGTACTATGAAGGTTACCAACGTAATTACTTCCATAGTTTGAACTCCATAGTTTGTTGCGGGAAACACCTGCATTGCAACTGCATAGTTCAAACCATGTTTTTGGGAAATGTACCCCAGAATGGGAATGAGAGACCTGAAGGAGTAGAGAGATTCTCTCATTCATCAATTCACTTACCAACACGTTCACTCCTTTGGGTTTGTTAACCCTAACCTAAACTAGAGACTCTTGGTAGTTTGTTCACTATAGGATTATACGTTCAGTCCTAGGTTTAGCTTCCAACCAATCATATGCTCACTTACAACACGCCCTTATATGCCTCACTGACTCTCACTGGCCATACTTATGGAGGGAAGCAGCATTCACCTCATATTTCTGGGGACAAGTTGAATCATTTCAAGGAAGTGAACGTGAGTGTTTCCTATATGGGAACCCACTAATCAAACATTTGGGAATACCACACTATTAGTGTGGACTAGATGTAGCTGTAAATTACTGTTATTGCCAGAACTAATGTCAATGAAATGCATTGTAAACAATAGGTCTGTACAAGGTTACACCATTTCCCTCTGCTTTGTCAGTGAATTTACTACTTTTAATTAATCCTTTGTATGAAAAGTATAAGGTGAATAAAGTCTTGCTAATTTGGGCACAATGATCAAGAAAAGGCTGTCAAGTATGATTCCCTTTCGTTCATGCCAAAGAGCTGTTGAAAAGAATCAAATTGTCAAATCAACATCACTTGTCTGTGCGACTGTTGCATCTGGCAGTGTACTAGTGTGACCAGGTCCCCCAGCTTGTACTCTGCGTTGTGTTTGTGTGGTGAGGTGTTTGGGGTGTATGAGAAAGGGATGGAGCAGATGCTCCAACATCCGTCATTTCTGACGTTTATTAAGTTCTGGTGAAATACAATTAAGTAGGGTAAATCTCCAATGAGCTTAGGCCCACTTGCTCTCTCTTTCCACATGCACAATACAGAAAAGGGCAAGAAGAAAGGGAGTGTAATTTAGACTGAAGTCATACACTACACCATGATGCCAGGAGTAATGCTAGTAACGCAGCCATCTCTGCGTTGGTGTTAACAGCAGCCAATGCATGAGACGGTGAACCCATAATCGGGCTGATGCCACTTGTCGAGAGAGAGTGTGAGATGACACGGGGGTTGTAGTCTGTCTTGGGTGACCGCCCACCCTCTGCAGCTATAATAGCTTCAACTCTTCTGGGAAGGCTTTACACAAGGTTTAGGAGTATGTTTATGGGAATTCTTCCAGGATGTGTGTGGGTGCTCTCACCTGCCCATTGGTTCTAATATCAGGGGACTGTGACATCTGCATGCCCTACATGCTGGCTAATTGCATGATACAACCACCTGGCCTCATGCAAACCCATGCAAACCCTAGCAAACTCTGTCAAGTGCTGGTAATGCTGTCTAATGTGTCTACAAGGCATCCTATGTGTCCAAGGACTAGACGTGCCAGTTCCTTGCAAATCAAATCATTTATATACCCATCACTGGTCTGCACGTGTATCTAATTACATCCAAATCGGACAATTACTTCTGGGTGCTTCATTTTTTTGTCACTGAGAGTATATGCTTATAATATACATATGATATACTGTACATTCATAGGTAGGCATATTTTATCCCTTATTTATAATTTATAATAGCTCAAACTGATTATATCAAACAGCTACAGTGATTTATGAAACTGAGGGGCCCTGACACATGATCCTCACCTAGTCCAACTTGCACAGCACTGAAAAGGGAAGAGGAAATGAGATCAGGACCCTTGCAAAGGTGAAAAGACAGAGAGGGGGATTTCAGGACACAACCATTATGAGAAAATTAAAGAGGCAGTGTACCCATAAGGTTAAACCAACATAAAACAGATTTTTTGCGATTATAAATAAATAATTTTAATGTACAATGACAACTCACAACAAAATATATTTCATAAAATATATGGTTCAGCTGAAAAATTCCTATTGCCTTGTGATTTTGTAACCATCATTACCAGGGACGTAGGTTTCATATTAACATGGGGGGGGGGGGGCATTGCCTTATAAGACTCATTACTGTTACTGTTATATTTACAATGTATGGTGTGGAATATGTTTTTTCCACTGTTACCATTATTCATCTTCCCTAATATTGTAGTTCAAGTGCAATAATGTCCTGCATTATTGCACTTGGACAAATGTGAGATTCTGCCACTAACAGTAGGCTCTGCAATGTGGAAAAATGACCTTACCCGTCTTCTCACACAAACACATTCTAACTTTCCGGAAAGAATCCCTAATACAAACACAACACACGTAAAATTGCAACTAGAAGATATTCTCTTAAATATTCATTGAAGTAAATATAAGGAATTTATTGAATCTTTTAGCAATAAATGGAATTTTATGGCAGCACTGTTCACAAATTAAATGATTTTGAGTTTCTGGTAACCGAGTAACTTAGTTTATGGGGTTTTTCAAATAAATGCTAGGTCTGGCCCCATTTTTTGATGGACATCATACTCATTCGTATTCCCTAACAGCAACCACAGTGGGATAAGAATTGTGACTGACACAAACGCTGTTTACCACTCCATTATCAGCATTGCTATTACCGTTATGCTATTAATTAACCAAGTTAGTTGCAGTTTGTGTGACGGACCCAGGGTGTGGCACATCAGCCCACACTGGTGCAACACATTTAAATAAGGATGCAGTATCTGCAATGGAAGGAGATAACCAAATGGGGTTTTATTGTATTAATTCAAAGAGCATGGACATTGCTGCTATACACTCGCTCTTGCATCTCGCTCTCTGCGGTGCTGTTTGGTAGTTATGTGTAATCATAATTAACATCACAAATATTAACATACGCTTCTCACAATACTAAATAATAATATAAAATAAAAATGAGACTGCAGAATACAGTATACTCTTCTTGTGCTTCTAACTTAGTATACCCTGAAATGAACTGGTCACACAAATCTATGAGCATTTCCAGCAATAACAAATTATAAAATAAACAATTTCCATTTACCATGAAATTATGTGGAACATTAACAAAATATAAATGAATAATACTTTTATGGAACCTTTATCTCATTCCCTGAGATAACCTATACAAATATAAGGAAGACTGTACTTACATACATTCTCATTCTCAATTATAACACATACAATATAACTACCACTAATTGTACAGGCATCATGTACAACATGGACGAAAGGCACACAAACTGCGTTAAGGCATTTACGCCTCACTTACTGATATTCCTCATGTGGCGTTTGCTCCGGTAAACATCCACCGAACTCAAGCATGAACGTAAAGCGCACACACACAAAAAGCTCCTAACTGCGACCATAATGGCTGCTCCAATAGGTTAGCTCTAGGTTAGGTTAGGTACTCCCAATGTTAGGTGGTGAAATTTGTTATAGCAAGTGAAATGAGTTAGGCTGTCTTTAGCTAGCAATATAAAATAATATTACCCAGTATAAAGGTTAACATAACCATCTAAGCTTACTTTTAAGGCTTTGGTCCTGTAGGCCCCTTGAATCCTGTGTCCCGGAATGATGCCACCTCACTGAAGCATGGTCCCTGGTGGCCCCTGTCTTTCACGTCTGCTTCACAGCATTCCAGGGTCCATGAGGAATCCCTGGGCTTCTTTCCCTGCCATTTGGTGTACCTGGTCACCTGTCCCAATTTTCTGCCCAGTTTTCGTTGTCCCTTGCTTTGTTTTCCTCTAGATTCCTTCCAGTATTCCCCCTTTGGTCCCTGTATTCTTTCTGCCAGTCTGTTCTGTTCTTTTTTTTTTTTTTGCATTCCTGTGTTTCTTTTCACTTCCTTTGTTCCTAGTTGCTCGTTGACTCCAAGTGTTTGCCTCTGGTCCAAGTCTTGTACTTCTGTGTTACCATCTATTCCATCTTGTTTTATGCTCTACATCTAATTCTCCTGTTGTCCTACAGTAATTCTTGTACCCCTGGTGATATCTGGTGTTTGGCTGGCTGTCATCTGATGTTTTGCCTTGTCTTGCCCTGTCCAATATCTTGGCCCTTGTGTCTGACCTTCCGTCCTGTCCCAGAGTCTAGCTAATTTTCCATGTCCCGAGGACATGCAGTTTGGGCTGAGGTACTGTCACACCCTATCTGTCCTGTCTGTCATACCCCTCCTGTTTTTTCTTCCTGGCTTGGCCATAACAAGCCATTCCTGATGCTCATTAGTTTCACATCTCGTTCCTGCCCTTCTTAACTCCCTGTTAGTTTTGTATTTAAGTACATCCTTGTTCAGTTATCCCCAAGTCCCTCATTGTTCCCTGGTGATATCTATGCTCTCCCTTGCTAGGTCTTGTTTTAAATCCCTTGTGATTCTGTATGTTTTGAGTTTAGTTCTTTTTTGTTTAATAAAACCTAATTGCCACTTCAATTTGCTTGCTCTTGCTCTCTTTAGGTCGGTGCATGGCAACAGGAAACTGGGATTACAGACTCTTCGAATGTCAGTTAAAATTACATGAAAACAAGAGGAAAAGGTATGGGAGTTCTGGAGTGAATCTATGGCTTCAGTTCCATAGTCAGGCTTACTCAAGAGCAAGGAAAGAGCCTTCCTCTCTTCCTCCAAGCTATCTCCATTAACTAATATGCATTACTTCTTGTAGTCCACTTCTTTTCTTTCATTTTTTTGGTTGTAGTTTTCTGGAGGAATAAAACTGCTAAATGGTCAATATTCTCATATAATATAGAGTATGGTAGTTTTTGATATTTACATGTGCCGGGCTGCCTCATCATACAAAATTCCTTAAAAAATACAGATTCACAAAAAATGTCTTTATAAAATTATAATATAATATTCATAAACCTGCAGATTTCCAAATGTTGGCCTTTCAGAAGTAGAAAGAGATACTTTGAGAGTACATTGTGGTTTAACAAGATGCAATATTTGGCATCCAACCCATTCCCAGTTAGGCATCTACAGTATTCATCCAACCATCATCCAAGCATAATAAATTAATATGTACTCTAAGATTTTTTTAGAATTAGTTTAACTGTTTGTAATTATAGGTATCATGTTCCTAAATAAAACATTTATTAACAAAATAATGGTTGGACTTTATTTCTGGATGATCGATGACAATTTACAAATAAAGAATACATGTAATGCCAATTTTGTGTTGTTCTGATATTCTCTTTTTCTCTCTCTTTCTCCAACTTTTTCAAACTATACTTCTTTGGAATGAATCAGTTGTCATATAACTCAAAGGTCCCTCAGCTGTCAGACCACTGAGCCAATTAATTGTATCCCCAGATCCTTTCCAATGTTCCTTCATGTGAGTAGTTTCAAAATGATAATTTAAACTTTACTTCAGTTGGTTCTGAAATAATGAAACAATGAGCCCTGCTTGTTTTGTGTGTGTTTGAAATACCAAAATTAGAACAGATGGTCTTGCTGGCAGAAGAACTGAATAGCAAAATGATACCCCGATTAAAGGTTTTCATCATCTTCATTTATTTATTAAAATGGAAAATGCAGTTAACAGTTCCCTTGCCTTACTGTTCTTCCCCTTATTTTCTGGACTAAGTTCTATAGCTTCTAAAAACTCCTCTTATCCAAAACTCCCAAACACCATTATTTCCTAAATTTCCTTCTGGATATCTGGAGGATCTCTATCTATCTATCTCTACCTATTTGGCCATTTCAATATACTTCATGTTATGTTCATGTTCTCATGTTTTGAGAATTACAGATACCAATACAGTACTTCACTGCTACCTCAGACTCCAAAAGATGGGGTTCTTATCCAGGCTCTTGCTCATTGTGTGAACATGTTCTTCCCATGTTACAGAGATCATGTACAGTAATTGAGAAGACTGGTGTCTCTAAATTAGCCATATAGTATTTGAGTGTAAGCAATGCCACTGGACATTGCAATGAACTGGCATCACCAGAATAAATCTGGGGTGTTCCCTTGTCAGGCCTTTGGAAGTTATTTGCATTTTTTATTTGTTTCTAATGAACACCACTGCACATAAACCATATTCATTATTTAATTCCAAATCAGAGAACATGGTAAGCACTTGAAATACCTGATTTTCATTATTCAGTTACAATAAAATCAAAGAAGTGCAACTGATCAAAATGGTTCTTGTTAACCCACAAATATTTGTCTTTCAGTACAATTGCAATGGATTTCAGGTCTTAATCCAACAAAAGGTATTCTGCATCTGCATGAGCTTGGAACAGTGCAGGATTTCCTCTATAAAACTAATCTTAAAGATGGCTATCAATTATTGAACATTTCAAAATTGGAGGTTGAATTTATGACAGACAGTACTACCACTGTGATTACGCCCTGGAAATACTGAATACCCCTCTCCATGACATATATTTTTAGTGTCTTTGGATCTAATCAAAGTAACAAATACCTTACACAGCTCCGATTCAGTTTCCAAGAAATCCATTATAAAATATTTATTTTGTTTATTGTGTCACCAAGGGGGGGATGTGCTGGGCAAATTAATAATTCAAAATAAAAAAGATGAAATAATAGGGCAACCACAAAACTTATGAAATGCATTTTCATTCTTTTTCTATGGATTCCGCAATAGTAAAATCCTATTCTCCTCATAACTTGTTCCGCAAAGCAATTAGCTTCTGTTTTAAGAGTTATTGCAAAAGTGGGAATCTGCTGTGTTACTGGCCACACCAGCAGGATAGAGCTGAGGGTTCAGGATGATAATTCCTCAAGAACCGAGGTTTGTATGTCAGGAGCAAAAGGAATACAAAACGCAACCAAACAGATACTGCAGTCTAGTTAATCCTTACCCACTACTTTGCTTACTGTATTACTGCACGCGAGGAGCACGGCACTTCTGATTGGTGAGACTGTCACACAAGGAGGATGGAATGAATTTGTAATACTATTCTTACGACAGTTTTAAACCCTGGGTCAGATGTGCTGTATTATGCATAATGTGAAATCGATAAATGCTCAGCCCTAGCACTTATTTACCGTACAATTTTGAGACATAAAAAATGAGACCATGAAAAATCATTTCAGAACTTTTTCCCACCTTTAATGTGACATTCACATCTGTACAAATCAACTGAAAAACAAACAAATCTGTTGGGGGGGAGGGGGAGTATAAAAAATAAATACATAAAAGAAAACATACAATAAGCTGACTGCATAAGTGTGCACACCCTTAAACAAATACTTCTTTGAAGCACTTTTATTTTTGGGTAGGAGTCTATCAGTATGCCACATCTTGACTTGGAAATATTTGCCCACTCTTGAAAAAGCACTCCAAATCTGTCAGAATGCGGGATTATCTCCTGTGCACAGTCCAAGCATTCACCTGAAGGTTTTGGGCCAAAATTAACTGGTATTTTGAACTGTTCAGAATGCCCTCCATCTCCACCTACTAAAGCCCCAGTTCCAGCTGAAGAAAAACAATTACCATTTGTCACCACCACACTTCACCATGGGTATGGTATTTGTCACACTCAGCCCCGCCCTTCGTGTCTGTTCCCCTGTTTTGCCCTCAGGCGGGGCTTGATTCGCCGCACCTGTCCTTCGTTGTGCTTGGCCTCGTGTTTTTCTATGCTTGTTTGCCCTGAACAGCTGCCTTGTGTTTCATCCTTAATGTCCTGTCCTATTTAGTCAGTCTGTGTCCAGTCTCCCCTGTCGGTTATTGTCGCTGCATGTATGTCCTCGCTGTTGTGTTAGCTCCTGTGATTCCCCCTGTCCTGGAGAATAAACACCACTTGGAAGGGCTTAACCCCGAGCAGCTGCAGTTATGGGTCGTTCTTCCCATAGCCGACGTGACAGTATTCTTTTGGTGATGCAGAGTGGTGTTTTTGCACCAGACATACCTTTTAGAGCTGTAGCCAAAAAGTTCTACCTTGTTTTCATCAAAAACTCATTTTCTCGCATTTTGGAAGACTATGATTTTTTTTTTGCAAAATTTAATTTTTTAAGAAAAGGTTTCAGATTAGGGAAGATTGTTGTCACATGTAGTACACAACCAGTACTATCCAGAAATTCCTGCAGATCCTTCAGTGTTGCTGTAGGCCTCTTGGCAGCCTCTCTGACCAGTTTCCGTCTCATCTTTTCGTCGATTTTGGAGGGACGACCAGTTCTTGGTAACGTCACTGTTGTCTCATATTACAATAGAAACTTTTTGTACCCTTCTCCTGACTGATACCAACAATGACATCCCTTTGATGCTTTGTAAGCTTTCTGCATACCATGGCTTTTGCTGTACTGTATGATGCTGTAGAGTAAATGTCAGGAAATTCCTACTAGGACAGCTGAACTTTATTTGGGGTTAATCAGAGTCACTTTAATTAATGACAAGTGTGCACCCAAAAAGATTGAATGCTGTAATTAAATTGTTTTTCAATTGAATGGTGTTACCAGCGCGGCGGGAGGAACGACCCATGATTGCAGCCGTGGGGTGAAACCCTTCAAAAGGGCGTTTATTAT
>JAODKN010000001.1:37524720-37541849 GCA_026774425.1 Petrocephalus zakoni
ATGCTGTCTAATCAGCACCTTGACATGCCACACCTGTGAGGTGGGATGGATTATCTTGGCAAAGGAGAAGTGCTCACGAACACAGATTTAGACAGATTTGTGAAAAATATTTGAGAGAAATGGGTCTTTTGTGTATGTAGAATAATTTTCCGATGTCTGAGTTCAGCTCATGAAAAATGGGAGCAAAAACAAGAGTGTTGCGTTTATATTTTTGTTCAGTGTACTTTAATGAGCACTGTACTGTATTTGGAAAAAACCACGATAGAGTGAAACCACGAAAGTTGAAGTGGTGAGGGATGACTATACATGAATGGTATAATGGCTTAGAATAATACCACTCTCTTCTGAAAAATAGGTCACGTGAAATCACTTAGCAGTCATTTTGCTTATGGACCTGGAGTCCATTTCCCAAAAGCAAAGTTGCTAACTACATTAGCAACTTCCAGTACATAGTTAAAACCATGCAACCGAATGGGTCCAATTACGTACACGCAGTAATCAGGTTATTAAAAACACATGCAAACACCTTAATCAGGCTATTTCCATAATAATTTTATACTCAATAAACCAATTATTGAGTCCATGCACACACAATCATAATCAGCTGACAAAATAATAGATGGATCTCACTACTGTGACTTAGGAAATGGTCCCGCCTCTCCTCTGTATGGTCTATATAATTTCATTCCCCCAGAATTTTCCATTGTATTGCAAGCCGATTTGAACTGCCACGCATTTTAGAAATTTATAGGTGTTTTCTGTATTTGCAGCACATTGACATTTACAGGACAACGTATTTTTCCCCCTAACAGATGTTTGTTTTTCCAATGAATTGTACCGGTTATAGGTCACATTACAGGTGGGAAAAGTTTTGAAATGATTTATTGTGGTATAATTTTTGTATGTCACAAGGTGTTTCATTAATCAGTATTATTACCTGAAAGGAGCAGTTGTATTCTATAATGATACGCATTTAAATTAAATAAAATGAAATGTTCAAAAAAATATTAATGACCACGTACCTATGTCTGTGCCAAGCATCTTGCACTTGCAGGTTTCAAAAATGCACTGCTTTAATAATTACATATTTAAAAATATACACCACTGATGTTAGACATGGTTTTTTTGGTCAAAAGCACAGTGTCATTTTTCTGCCTTAAAATTACAAAGTGCCGACAATGCAGCCAGCCACACCTTATTTAAAAATTTCATTTGTTATTTTAAGAACGTACACGCTTGGCATGAAAATAAGATATGTGTTGGTAAGAAACTAGCAAAACCACTTTGAGCTGTGCTTTCAGGAACCTGCAGTCACGTCCAAGTCATTTTCAAGCTGCTGTTCTGCATTGCTTAAATTTAGATTTTATAAGCATGATGTTGTCTGATAAAATCATAATACACATCATTCACACATATCATACACACTATTCATTACTAGTTGCTTTTTTGGAGAAAAAAAAGTCACTAAGTGGTTCTTAGAAGTCAAATCTAGCTACAAAATTTACAAAAGTAAATTAAGCGGCTGCCTATGTGGCTTATAGGATCGACCAACCCTGATGACGACACCACATACATGTACTGTAAATGGTTGCCTGGACTCTGTTTACACCAAAAAAACAATTTTTTACAGCAATGGCTGATTCTGGAACCTCTCAATAGGTCCTGGAAGTTAGCGTAAAATACTAGTTGCAGTAGCATAGACCATGTGATGCACTATAAAAGGGTAAGTTTAGGATGTTTAAAAAGTCAGATTGTATATTATCACCTCCTTAGTATCAAATTAACATGTGATATTAATTGTAAATTCCACTCTCTTAATGCTATTTCATGTAACAGTGAGATTTCTCCTGCTGACTTAAGTCACAATTTTTTTCTCCTCTCCATGTCACTGAGAAAGCAGTACATTTGTACACCTTTCTCTGAGCGATTGGAGCATCCCCATGCAGCACAGAAAACCGTATTGGAAATTATACACCAATTTTGAGTGGATGTAATGATTACATCAAAGGAAGCTGCACGTGCAAAGTGATTGCAGAAAAACAGAAGAAACACGCAAAAGGACGAAGACCCCAAAATAAAGAAATAAAATATTATTTTATGCTGCTGGTTACCAAAACAGAAATTTAAAAAGTGGCACGCTTCATTTTGTAGGATTCAGAAATCTTTTTTAAGCGAAACAGGTCCAGGTAATATTCACAAATATAATTCAGAGGGCACACTAATTTAGCCCTACAACATAAAATAATATTTATCCCTATATATAGAAGAAACATTTTTACATAGACATTTTTACATTTTAATGTATCCTTTATATAATGTATACTCACTCAGCCATGCAACTGCAGTTTGCTGTCAGTATGTAATTGTTATATAATTGCTCAAATTATTAATAATAGTCCATGTTTGATATAGTGAGGTTTTATGTCCTGGATGCTGACATTTCTGTGTATTGAAGCTCCTTAACATGACCACAAAGCATGAAATGGTATACCTCGGGGGGTTTTTCTTTTGTGTACACGCTTGGTGGTCCTTGACCCACTGATCCGACAGCAACTATGGATCCTATCCACATTGCTAAGTGTTAATTTGTTCATGTAAAATAATTTATCTTCTGCTGGCAAAGCATTAAAATAACTGGCGAACTTGCAGGATTATTCATTTGGCGCTCACACCTAAATACACTAATTCTGATTTGTCTCTTTCTGCTACCAATTATGCTGTCCACAAAACACCTCACCTTTACTTGCAAACACGAAAGTGGTGTATATGCAAAAATTCCACAAAATGGTGGAAAGGGCACAGACAGACTGCTTGGCATTCTATTAATGCTTGAGCTTATTTGTGATTAAGTCATTAAGATTATTTAGGTCCCGAGCATGGGATTGCTGAAACCACCACGAATTAAAGCAATGTTAAAAATTTCTTCCCTCCCCCCCCCCTAAATATATCAATTAACATTATAATATGATTGCTTTTGACTACCATATATACATACTGTCCATAAATACTGTAAATCAGTGCATTATTGACTAATAATTGCCAAAATTGCATTTGAATGCATTAAAAATTGTATTTAATGCATTCAAATGGCCAGCCAAGCACTTCCTAAAACTATTTGAAGTCTACATAAACCATGTGATGCTCAAACATTTTGAGCTTCCGTTGCTGTGACTCTCTCTACACGGCTCTGGATGACACTATTGCACTTCTTGACTTTGACTTCAAAAAGCTCTTGCAGGTGCAGCCAGGAATCTACTATTCATGTAGTGAAGGCATCTCCTGCCACAAGCTCCATGATTATTTGTGGCTGTTAAATGTTAATCAGCCTGCTGTGAAAATTCCATGACTTTAAGTATGGTTTCATATGATGGTTATAGAACATAAATTGACAACAGACAACAGAGTCAAAAGAAGGAGAAAACATTACCCAATAAAATGAGTATAAGATAATAGTATCAATTCAAACTTGAACTGAAAGAGCATAAGTATCAGGTATTTGGGTGACTGTATCATGGTTAATATCTCTAATAGTATTGTACAATATACCACATGGCCATCATGAATAAAACAAAACAAATATGTCCATATTCAAAACATTTATTGCAGTAACTGGATACCTGTATAACAGTAACAAGGATTAACTGTTTAAATACTTATGTCAAACACCCCCACAACTAACACATACTGCAGTAAGCAATTCACTCCATCCCACTTTGTCTTTATACTGTGACACACATCATGAAATTGCCATTGAGAATATTCTCTAAATGAGAAGATTTCTAAATGAATTTCTTGTGAATATGACAACATAATTCAATTTATTTAAAGCGGCATCTTTTTGCATGCTATTAAACTGTTAAAAACTGGATTTCATGCCTTAAAAATGCTTCTTTATTTTTGATTATATAATTTCTGTCCAGTGTGCATGCTTCTGTGATCATGTTTGGTTGAGTTTATGACATTTTTTTTTCTGCTAAACATCGATCTGGTTTTAGCCAAACATTTGCTGAGTAAGGTAAGGAATGCCGATACAACTCTTTGAAGTGGCTTTTTCTAATAATTTTCATAATGACCTATATCAGCATGATGTTTGGTATTGTGAAGGCACACAACATAAACTTAATATAATATTAGTTAAATTAATTACCTCTAAAAAAACATATGTATGTTTAAGGCAAGCACAATTACCTTCAATTATGTAATTTACAATGGTGAACTTAAATACCAGTAACACTGAATATTTTACTTATGCCCCCCACCCACTCAACTAAACAACATATTTATTAATAGAAACTGTACTTTTGTTAATAATAGAAATGGTTTGGAAAAAGAAGTGCCATGTCTTTTGTTCCTGATGCTGAGATAAAGAAATCATTTGTGGAAAAGAACATAAAATTTGTTTTCATATGATTTTTTGAATGTTGGGTATGCGTTTTCTCTTTCAGGAATAAATATGTATCCTATTTCAGCTGGAGAGATCAATCAAAGCAAGACAAACCAATGACAAATTAATATTAACAACAACCATGAAACACTTTCTTATCCTGTGTGAATATTACAGGTACATACAATTGGTTAGTATTTGCTCTATTTACAAACACTTCAACAATAATTAAGCCATCAAGTGTTCACTTACAGTGTTAATATTAAAATGGGCTCTTAATTTTCTTTTATGGTATCGATTAATATACTGTAGCCTCAGACCAGCTCAATAACATTTACTACGCAATATTTGCATATTGGTCAACAGTGTTTTTTTATTTTTCAGAAAAGCCTTTTCGTAAACAGACCTGTGCTGATAATGGTGGGTTTTCTGTCCTTAGAGTTAAATAACAAACACTTCATCTAAAACCAGTGTCATATGTTTTACAAAATACTATATAATTTGTGGGGTGAACAAAAGTAGAATGTACATTTTACATCCCGCAATGCCACAAGTCTAGAGGTCTACTTGGTAATTTTTGAACCTATCACACAGCAATAGCATTAGTTTACTTAAAAATATGCATGGACAGACTGCCCAACAGATATATTCAGCAATATATTTATAGCTGGTGTTCTTTTGGGCTCTCAACAGCTGATGTTTCTTTATAGGACTTCAAGCTTGCCAGTGGAATGTCTGACATCTGGCTTCCATTGCTAAAATGTCCTTCAGCATTACCAAACTTCTCCCGGCCGTTATCACTGTTCCAGGTTCTTGTCAGAGAGTGCCCGTTCAATAGTTTGTCTTTGGCCCAATCCTTTTGACTGGCAAAGGCGGAAATAGGGGAATTAGGCTGCTGATATGATCCCAGACCCGGTGGCATCCAACAGTTATCTGAGTGGCCCAACACCAGACATTCCTGGGTGCACATCTCTGAGGCTTCAACAAGTCCCCTGGGTCCTAGTGGGCCATCTAAAAATACATAGAAAACAGCAATTTTATAAATGGGCACCTGAAAACATCAAATGAAGAATAACAATAATAAAAATAATCATCAGGGCTTCAGATAATGGGCATAACATTTGCATTATATGGACATTTACTTACTCCACTACTTACCACAGTTTGGTAAGCAGATTAGTAAATGGCTGTAGAGTACTGAAAAGCTGGCGTCCAGCCAAATGTTTTGCCCGTCATCTGAAGCCCTGTGGATGATTGTGCATGCGTAATATGACTGCGATGTGATATCGCCCAGTCCTAATTATTATTATTATTCTTGTTGTTATTATTATTGCACCATCATGTCACTTTGAATTCTGAGTAAAATGCATAATCAGTTATAAGGGATACATAATTGATAATCAACTGAGAATGTTTTTGCCATTGCACTTGCACCATTACACACACATACAGGAGGCAACTGTTGATAATTCAGTAGTATGTCCTTCTCACATTTCATTAATAGTTTATTGGAATTACTTGGGACATTTGGTAATGAATTATGTGCTTATTTTTTGTCCCTGAGGTTAACTTGCAATTTAAAATCCTGCAATAAGCAGGATCTTTAGCTGATGATGTCTATTACTGATTTATAGGTGATATTAAAGCAATGCAAAGAAAACTATTCCACCAACTCATTATAGTAATTTTACAACTAGGTCTTTATATAGCAGACACGTAGTAGCCACTGTAGACATGCATACAAACAGATGTATTTCTCTTTGTGTTACAGCATAATTTTCAGCAATTACCCTTCTCATATACAATAGCTCCTGAATTATATTGCCACAACTGTCCCAAAGAGGCTTCAGTCACAGTGAACTTCTGGCATGGTTTCTCCACCCCTTTGAAATAAAGGGTAAAACACAAAACCATTGTGATACTGTATAACCAGAGGCAATATGTTGCTACATATGCACAGATAATCTACTTCTTGAATTTCACTCCTCTGAGACAACATGCAAAATACCATGCCCAGGTTGTTCACTAGCTGTAAGCTAACAGGACATGCAACCACTCGCTGGATCAAGAATGTTATCGTTTAATAACTTGTAAGTGCCCAGTGTCCTTGAAAGTGAGCTGAAGTTTATACTGTTGGCATTCTGGTGTTACGTCTGTGTGTGTGTTTGCATTTGAATGCATGAGGGAGAATATGAAGAATAAAGCATGAAGAAATATACAAAAAATACCATCTGGTGAAGCAAAATTCAATAATGTTGCACACCTGGCTAAAAACTATTATATATTCCAGTGCTGATACTTAAATTGATAATTGGTACCAGTACTGTGCCACTTTTGTGTTTACTTCTGTTACTTCTGCACTTCTGTTACTTTAAGTTTACTCAAAGTAAAATTGAGATGCAAGAGTGAAGTATAGATATATGATAAATTGTATAATATTAACTTGGATGACAAAGACATGCAGAATAAATGATGTCCATCATTAGGAATGTGATAATATATCTGCATGTTTCCTTTACTTGACACCATTTAATTACATTATAGTGTGAAGAACATTCCAGCCACGATCTTTTGTATACATATTTTGACCTCTATGTCTTTGTATTTAATTGTATTTATCATTAATATGAACCACTGACATTACTCTTAAAGAAGTATAATCTGCAAGGTATTCTTTATTGTCACAACAAAAATATTCACCAGTTTCAGATTGTATCACATTTCTGAGTTACTAAAGAACACTGTCATTTAAGGTTTGAAAGCAAGCTAAATGCCCTACATCTTTTAGCAAAAACACTGTTTTGTCCACAAATTACGGTACTCAGACCTTTTGTCACCCTCACATTCACCATATACATGAATCATACATTTCCTCTAACAGTTCCCTATTACAGAACCTTCAGAGTCGCTTATCTTGAGGAGTGCGTGAATTGATGTAATTGTGCACCTTTTTGTCCTCTAAGAGGAGCATGCCACCTTATACCTAAGAGACCCAGCCTTAAATGTAGTTCATGCTTAAACGATAAGAAATCATTTCCATGTAATGATTGCTGCAGGCCTTGAGACTGTCTGATTATAGCACTGCTAACCTGCTCCCTGTGGGGAAGTCCATCCCGATAACTCGCAATAATGGGCTCATAAGAGTCTGCAGGAGAGCTACATTATGAGAACAATATGAGGAATTGCCATGGATAAATTAAAGACAATGCAGCAGTGACACCAAAATTAATTTCACAAATGAGATTTGTGAGGAGATGGTGCAGAGCTCAGAGCACCACAAGTATTCAATTAACATCTGAGGATGTCCCACAGTTCAAAGACAATACATATATTCTGCGCAAGGAGACTTTGATATTCACTAGGCTTAAACATTATCCGAACCCAAAGTCTCATTTGTTAACTCATTCCTGCTACATAACCTGTTATCTCATAACTCTTTTCTACCCTGGATGCTTGATCCTGTAATTATACTGGGGATGCAAATCTTGTAGTCAACAAGAAACAGTACATTAAAATGTACTGTTGAAACAGTACATTAAAATGTTTCTATTGTTTAATCATTTTTTCCTTCAACCTTATGTACAGTACTGCGCATGCACACAGTACAATGCATTGTGCTTAAGGGAATCCCATTAAAACTGCATAAATCCTCCACAGTATCTTTCATTATTCATATGCTGTAAGAGAATTTATATAGCATGGTTACTACCACCACCACATCTACTACTACAACAGCTACTACTACTACTAATAAATACTAAAAATGTAAAATATATACAGATATACTTTTGTCTTCTTATGCCAATGAGAAAATACTGCAGACATTTTCCATGCCTATAAGGAATATATAAATATTAATTTATGATGTAAATATGAAAAGATTATTTCTTTTTTTTATAAGATAGATTTACATAAAAAGTGTTACAGATCAGAAGCAACCACTGAAGTAAAGTACAGTCATATAAAACGCCATGTAACTGGGGAAGGAAAATTTAAAGTAATGGTAGGCCAGGATTGGGAGGCATTGTGGGATTTTTGTTATGTCTCAGGTCCTGTTGTTTTGGGGAGGGTGCCTCGCAGCCACCTGCACGGAAGCAGCTTTGAAGGCCACAGACCTTGGAGAATTGGGCTGAAGGGAACATGGCCGAGGGGAGAAAGGGGGCCTGCAGGAAGGCCTGGATGTAGCTGCTATACTTTGCTACTGTATATGCAGTTTGTTATATGGTAGTGATTGAGCATATAAGCAAGTTATGTACCCATAAGGGTTGTATATGCTTATGCTGAAGTCTTTATTTAGGGAAAGTAGGGTTGTGGTTTCCCTTCCTGATAGTGTTGTCCATGCCAGCCATGGATCCCGAAGGGGGGCTGCACCTTTTTGGTGGGTTGGGAGTGGAATTTACCTAATGCTTAGGGTTTTTGCCCTCCTTCCTAGGCTGGATGGACAGGCTTATGTGTGGGACCTATAGGAGGCCTAAGCCTAACAGGGATCGGAATCTGAACATCCTTGAAGTAGACCAATAGAGGTGGCGAAATATGTTTGTTGTATGTTCGAAGCCTGGTTTGCAGATATATGGTAACCAATCAGGACTTAGAAGTCCATAAAGGGGTATTTGTGTTATAGTATATTAACCTGCTGATCTCTGGGTGCGGTGTGCATTGTGCATTGTACCCGAGTGTCGCTGGAATGCTATGCTGGATTGCTGAATAAAAGAAGAAAACTTTACTCATCACATGCGAGGTCTGGAGTTTGATTTATGTGTATAGAAGATTATAGAGTCATAGATGCTTAGGTTCATTTTGACTTCCACAGTAACTGTCCAAACCATTTTCATGTGTTTACATTGTCCGGGAGCCTATCAACAGATAAAAGTAAGGCTGGCCAGTAAAACAAAAAAGAGATGACTATCAGTCAATGTCTTCACCAGGAAGAAAAGTGTCTGCATGTTTCATGTTACAATAATTTAACCCACTATCATTTCCTCCCTAAAATGAAGTCACCATGGCCATGATTTGCAATTGTTGAATTAGACATGAGCACAACAAAGTACATAAATTGGTCCAGAAAAAAAGGCATGAATATCTCTAAGGTAGATAGATAGAACTTCATTAATCCCTCAAGACGGTTCCTCTGGAAAATTCAGTTTCTAGTAGCAGCAGAACACCGACAAACAATTTGCATAAAAAGGAAAATACAAAGATATACAAAAAAGATATACAAAATAGAATAAAATATGAAAAGGGAAAACAAGAGAATATGAATATGAACATAAATATAGCATGTCTATATAAATTATATATATATATATATATATATATTATAAATATAGGATATATATATATATACACAAATACAGCATATATATTAATAGACAATAAAATATACTCAAAGATAGCAGTCAAATGAAATAGAATAAGTCTCGTGTGTCAGTCTCAGGTGCATGAAGCATGAGTTGTTTTGTACCAGAGGAACTCTGTTTGACATTCGCTTACAGATTAGTTTTGTCAAGGGATTCTCCTCAACAGTGATGTAACATGAATAATAATTAAATAGCTGCTGTATTTAAGGCTGACTGATACTGACAGGCATTAATTGGAAAATAGTGGGAATAATAATTTTGAATAGCTTGGATCCTCTCGATTTAAAAATGTAAATCAAAACAGATTTAAAACACGATACTCAGGCAGACTAAGGCACTGTGAATGAATATGGAATCAAATGAACAAAACGGAACAGGTTTGGGATTTGCATAAAATTGGAGTCCGGGTCACTTAGCACGTAGCTTGTTAAGAACAAGGAGCAGTACAGAATCAATATAATAAAAATGGCTCATCTGTATCTCCCACATGGTGCAGAATTAACAAACAACTCAAATTTAACAGATAAACATTTCTGTCTTTGGCAGTTAACTTGCGTCTTTCTACATAAACAAGTTTCTTGTGACCCTGTTGACTATTTGCAACAAAACATTTGATTGTTCTGTGATCACGGCCCAATATCTTACTAATTTCAAGAGTGCTGCATCCCTCTGAAAGACTGTTCAACTTTTTGGAGTCTGTTAAATCTCTTTTTTGGCCCATTTTGCCTGAGGAAAAGAAGCTGCCTAATAATTACGCACATCTTGATATAAGGTGTTGATCTCCTTAGGCCACATCCTACCTCATTACACAAATACACATCACCTGATATGCTTCAATCCAATAAGCATTAAAGTTTATTCAGCTTGGGGTTGGCATATATGCATATAAAGGATGATATGGCCAAGATATTCACTTGCCTAATAATTGTGCACACTGTGTAGAGATGCTCCGATCGATTGGCCAGGGACCGGAATTGGCCGACTGATCGGTGACCGGCTGATTAGTCTCATACATTTACAATACTGAACTGGTCCATTTTACGCATGTACTATAGTTTCATACCAGCACATTCCTCATTTTCATCTCAAGAGCACATGCTTTTGAAATAACAAATTTCAAAATTGCTTGATTCCTGCTCATAGGATTGGTGTTTTTTAAATTAGTGATTAGATCTTCAAAATAGAGCCCTTGGTCTTCTTTGCTATTTTTTTTTTGCAATTTTTATGGGGTGCAAAAAGGTGTCCCAAAGGTGTCTTAACTCTTAATTATTCAGAGGTGTGTTTTGGGCGTAACATGCTATAAACTAATCAGCATGGCACGTCATCTCACCTTTAAGAGCCCGGGGGGCATGAGCTAAGGTGGAATGGTGTTTTAATGGTGTGTTTACATGGCAAACCAGGGGTGCATTTTTCAAAAGCTCCCGTTAGCTGCTTACATAGTTGGATTCATTCAGTTGCATGGGTCCAACTATGCAAGTTTCTAACGTAGTTTTGTAGATCGGTTTTCTACTGAGGAAACAGACCTGCTTGTGTATAATTTCTGGGAGGTCTATTGTTTCACATAATTCTGATAATGAACTTGAATGATTTTTAATTATAGTTTATTCTTTAATTAATTTATATATATATATATATATATAATAAAAATATATAAAAATACTTGATATCTACTACAACTTTACTGTTATTGTTTTTTTTTCTCTTTATCCCTTCCTGTTCCTTCCCATTCCCTATTATTCCCTCTGCTTATGTCTCAAATTACAAAATACTAGTAATTAAGTATGTATTTTATATATACATTTAATTGAAGTACTGCCCATCTCTGGCCCTAGATAAATATCAATTTGTTTTGAAATTATTACATAATGATCTTTTTCTTGCTTGTTTTGATGATAATATATCTTTTGCTGTTAAAATAAAGCTACCAGTGAAATTACAGACTTCTCATTTCTTTATAAATTGATCCACTTTAGAATTCGGCAGAGGATATATATTCTCATTGTATATATACACACACATATGCATATAACATCCTAACCCTTTACATATTTCTTGAGCTATAAATCACTGCAACACTAACTGCAAAAGCAGTTCAAAATTCTCATTTACTGGAAAGTGAACCAAAATGTCACAAGATCAGTTATACTTTATAATAAATGTATATAAATGAAATAAAATTAAATAGCAAAAAACCATTAGTGCACGTCAAGTGCATGCCTGTGTCTGTAACACCCGCATGTTTCTAAAACACACAGCATAAATATCATTTAATTATACGCCACTGATTTTTGTATGTCATTTCGCTGCCTCACAATAGCAATCAGCCGACAATGCGCCCAGCTGCACCTCATTTAAAATACACCAGTCCAGCAGGAAATGACTGCAAAATCATTTGTTATCTTGGAATCGTGCACACTTGGTGTGAAAATGAGAAATACACTGGTATGAAACCAGCAAAACCATGCTTTCCACAGGTGCAAAATAGGGCGCTAAAATGATTTGGCTAATCATTTTTAAACTTTGCAGGTACATTGTAGGGGTGACAATCTTGAAGTGATAAAATGTTAAGACAAATCACAGTCAAAGAGAAGGGGAGCCTCATACACTTATCTTGTCAGCAAGATAACTCAAAAATAGTTTATTGACAATTTAACCAAAATCGAATCAACACTTAATGGATGCAAAGGGAAGGGTGCCCACAGAAGACACTTAACCAAGATAATGCTACTTGATGTTATTGTTCTATGTGATATTTGATTGACCCTATTACCACCTCAGGAAAACATAATATGGATGAAAATCTACACCTGATACACCTGAAAGCAATCTCCTCAAAACTGAAGAAGCTCTACTAGATGTGCTAGGTGTAAAGGGGGGCTACAACAGCCATCTTGTGTACACAGTATTCCATGAATCAAGTGCACATTTGGACACCCTTATGTTTGAACATGGTGTTCTTTATGGACAATCCAGGGTGAGCACAGAAGTCCAACAACAAAATACAGCTCAGGTTCCGATTGAGGAGACCGTTCCTCCCAGTCACGCCACGCCAGGTCGCACTGTCATTGCCCACGTGAGCATTGAAGTCCCCCAACAGAACAAGTCCCCAGGAGGAGTGCTCTCCAACGCCCCTTCAAAGGACTCCAAAAAGGGTGGGTATTCTGAACTGCCATTTGGTGCATAAGCACAAATGACAGTCAGGACCCATCCCCCCACCCGAAGGCGAAGGGAGGCTACCCTCTCATCTATCGGGGTAAACCCCAATGTACAGGCGTCCAGCCAGGGGGTATTAAGTATTGCCACCCCTGCTCGGCGCCTCTCCCCTCAAGCATCTCCAGACAGAAAAAGGGTCCAGCCCCCTTCAAGGAGACTGGTACCAGAGTCCAAGCCATGCATCGAGGTGAGCCCGACTATACCTAGTCGGAACCTTACAACCTCGCGCACCAGCTCAGGCTCCTTCCCCACCAGAGAGGTGACATTTCATGTCCCTAGAGCTAGCTTCTGCAGCCGAGGATTGGACCGCCAAAGTCTCCGCCTTCGGCCACTGCCCAGCTCACATTGCACTCGACCCCCAAGGCTCCTCCTACAGGTGGTGAGCCCATTGGAGGGGGGACCCACGTTCCTTCTTCGGGCTGTGCCTGGCCAGGCCACATGGGTGCAGGCTTGGCCACCAGGTGCTCGCCATCAAACCCCACCCGCAGGCTTGGCCCCAATGGGGGACCCCAATGACCCACGTCCGGGAGAGGGAAAACGTACATCACTGTTCTTGTTCATCAAAAGGGGTCTGGTGAGCTGTGCTTCATCTGGTTCCTCACCCCGGACCTGTTTGCCTTGGGTGACCCTACCCCGGGCAACTTAGCTCCTGGGATCCTTGAAACATGCAAACCCCTCCACTACGATAAGGTGTTGGCTCCAGGAGGATGATAATACATCTTTTGCTTTTAAAATAAACATACCAATGAAACTATAGACTTCTCATTTCTTTATTAATCGTTCAAAAATTGAGTAGGGGATCCAATAATTATTTCCCTCACTGTATCAACACACACACATATACATATAGCATCCAGACCTTTTATGTTTTTCGTGATCTACAATTGACTGCAATACTAACTGCAAAAGCAATTCAACATTCTTATTTGCTGGAAAGTAAAACTATTATAAAACTATTGATGATTCCAGTATATTTTCTTTTGTTCCTTTCTGTATGTGTGCATTTAGAAAAGCTTCTCATTTAGGAACACGGGCATGACTCCTGAGCATACAAACACCAATTTCATTCTACTGTGAACAAACAAACAGATAAGACTGATTCGAAAACCTATAAAAGTTTTTTAATCTTTCAGTTTTGGTTGGTGTCAGTGTCAAGGCTGTTTTTGATTGGAGACTGAAAGGAGACACGGAAATAACCAGGAAATGAGGACCAGGAGAAAACAAAGTGCTCCTGGACATCTGACATGGCTATCAAACTGCCTGAGGCTGAAAGCCTTGCCATATATTTTTTTGTACCTTTGTTGGTTAAAGGTTTTCTTATTCAGTGTCTTGACTGAATTTATTTATTTTTTCTTTAAAATTGTATATACGATCCTTTATCTGCACCCCTTTACCTCATAACACAAGAACAACAGTCAACCTTATTGGCCAAAGTCTATAATTGATTAAAAATATGAATCTCTTTGGTTTGTCCATACTGAAGCTTCTTTGAGGGATTCTTTTAATGCGATTAATAATATTACGCCTATGTTTTCTTGTCTTGGTTGTACCACTTCGTACAGTATGAATGATGTCTTGCAAAGATAAATTATATTGAAGATCTTTAGATTACTAAAATATTAAACATCATATATCATTAAAACTTTAAAATCCATTAAAATAGTATGAATAAATGTTTGAAAATGTACTTGTATATCTCCAGCTATGAATGACAAATAGTACAATAACCATACTTTCACATCAAGTCAAGGGTGACACCAATATACTTTGCCTATAAGACTAATAATTAAGTTCAGTTTTATGATATGATATGATAAGATATAAGGCATATACAAGGTTCAACTTTTATGTACTGTGGTGCATTTTAAGTATTCCATGTTTGTTTTTTTACATCTAATTTTCTTACATTTACAGCACTATCTGCCTAATCTGATTTCATCCCCTCACCTCATTACAGAAGCCCAACCTCATCACCATGGTTTTTCATATCATCAATTAAATGTCATAATATTTAGTAGCAATGTCATCAGTGAGGCTATTTATCTTATATGTGTACTTTTCCATATATCTAAGAGACATACAGTACTGTGCAAAAGTCTTAGGCAGTCAAAGAAAATGATGTATAAATGACCTTCATGTTAGAGTAGAACTATGTTTTTTTCTGTCAAAGTGTGTCAGCTTAGCCATTTCAAAACCTCTCCTAAAGTCAGTATTTGCAGCAAACATCCCATGTATACCCATATATTTTTTTACTCGACCATTAGTATGCTGGTATTTAGGGTATTCAATACCGCACTGAGTTATTAATTAATTAACTTAATTAAGAGAGCTGGTGGTGAAATTTAATGAATACATGGAATGCCTGGTATGTCCCTGAGGAGAGGTTTGGGAACTGAAGTGGTGTTCATCTAGCCACCTGGCAAGATATCAGTGACTTCTGAGAGAACAGCAGATATCCCTGTTAGTTTTTATTGTGTTACTCTTAATTTTCATATGCTGTAATAATTAATTGTGTTTTTGTTTGGAGTAAATACACACACACTACACATAAAAATTGCTTTAAACATTTCCTTTGACTGCCTAAGACTTTTGCACAGTATTGTATATATATTCTAGTATATGTTCCACACAGACATTTTCTTTTTAAGTATAATTTTTTAACTTCAGTTCTGTTCTTGCCATTTTGCTATTGATTTCAGTTGTAATAATTGTTATATGTTATCGCAAAGGTATTAGTAGTTAGAAAACACCCAGTGATACTTTTTCAATTTTTTTATATCACCAGGCCCTAATAACAAAAATCATCTGTATTATTTGACAACCCTTTTCACTTTATTCACTAACATACATTTGCAGCATTTTTACCATTTCCTTTGTTTTTGAACCTCCATGTTAGCTTAAAACACTCAAAGCAGATGTTCTAGTGTCTAAAAGGTAAGGTCTGCCTTTGTTGATTAAAACTTTCCTTTAGTTTTGGCACAAACATAGACGGTAATCTCTGTTTAGTGAATGATATCTGTTTATGGTCATTTTTTAAAATTGACTGAAGAAAAAATTTGACAAACGGAATGACACTGAACAAGAGTACTAGAGATCATTTATATAATCTGCAGCATATGTTGTTTCTGACACATCAAATGCATATTTGACTTAATTCCACTATGTTTTTAGTGCCCCTAACATTCTAATTGCTTCAAATCACTGAAAAAGAGGAGTCATTCATTCTCTAAAAAGACAAAATATGCAGTGCCATTGTTGGCACATCTTAACAAATGCATGTATCATTTAAAATGAAATGCTAGAGTGCAAAGCCTGGGAGATTTGAATCCAAGCTGTACCAATGAATAAAACCGTGTACAATTAAACTGTGCACTTCACTATGTCTTTACTCTGACTATACATTTACCTGGTCATCAACATTTCATCAGTTTCTTCATTTAAATTTTAAAGCAGCGAAAACCATATACCACCACTGTCTCTAATGATCTATAAGCATCGTCATTGGTATTAATAGTGGGCCTAACCCACTGACCAGTATTTAGGATTTTTTTTAACAGATAAAATTTGAAAGGGTCATGTTTATTTATTGACACAGTTCATAATATGAACATACACTCCATATTTTATTACTGGGGACAGGCAAGTTTGTCTCTAGATGAAGAGCATAGGCTAAGGCATGGTCAAAATCCCGTTATCTGTTAAAAAAAGAGAGCAAGAGGGGGAAAAGACAAAGTCTTTCTTAATTGCAGTTTGAGTCATCTTATTCCTGGCAGACAGACCATAATTCTATTTGCAAGCCATATTATTTCAAATGACACTACTGATAAGGCCCACACATATATAAAAGTACAAATTAAACATTAAACCAATTTAACCATAACCAAACCTATGTAATTACCTAAACAATAAATAAATAATTAAATATATCTAAGGCTGCATGGTATTTTTATAGCCCTGGTGTAGTGTCTGAACACTCTGAAAAGCTGAATAATATCTGTAGAGGGGTAGGGATCGAGGACAGCAACATATAATTCAATAGGCGATGGATCAGTGAGCCAACTGCATAATTCATTCAGTGACAAAAAAAGTTAAGCACCCACTCAAAATCCTTGAAATGCAGCGTTGAGGTAAGTTCAGGTAAGAAATAGTTGGCAACGCTGCATTTCAGGGATTTT
>JAODKN010000001.1:37590210-37603661 GCA_026774425.1 Petrocephalus zakoni
AAGTGCAGTCCCAGTGTTTCTTGGATATTACAACTGCTACTATTGCACTATTGAATTCATCATAAAAATAGAAGCTTTACCAATATAATTTTTGGTTTTTTAAATAGTACTTTACTACAATTTAAGTGTGAAACGATGAATATACATTTATTAAACAAATGTGTACCCAAGTGTGAGTACATTTTGATTTATTTTCCTTCTTGAAAATAAAGCTAAAAATCTCACAGATGCCACACAGGTTTTTCCATTGGTGTGTTTTCTACCAGCTTTCCCCCACAGCAGTATTTACTGTGGCTGTGCCATGCTCTGCCTGTCCATTCAGGTGGCTGCCATGTTTTTGGGTGCAGCTGCCTCTTGCTGCAGCCTTGCTGCCATCTAGTTCAGTGTTTCCCAATCCGATCCTTGGGACCCATAGATTGCCCACAGTTTTGCTCCCTCCGAACTCCCGGTGATGAGAGGGAGCAAAAATATGGACTGTCTGACAGGGAGTACGGAGGGAGCAAAAATGTGGACCGGCTGTGGATCCGCCAAGGTCCGGATTGGGAAACACTGGTCTAGCTGTATTTAGGTTGTGGTCATGCTGTGGTCACACTGTGGTCAGTCACATGGCCCTCTGGGTTCCACAGGGGAGTGAATGTGTGGGAAACCTCAGCTTCTGTCAGGGTTCCCTTCGAGTCGCCTACAGCCGCCTTTTACAGCACGTTTGTATACGGACCTAACAGCGCTGGTGTGTTTTATGTAGCGTGTCACAGTTTATAGAGGTCACATTCTTCCATTTCGGAGTTCAGTGGGGCCTTGGGCCGTGTTTAATCCTCCACAAGCAGGCGGCATTGAAGACCTTGCTTTGGAAATGTATGTCCATTGAATTAGGTAGAATGTATCACCTTCAATGAAAGAGCTTGGCATTGGAAGCTGGGAAAATGTCAGTTGCCCATGTGTGTTTTCAACACGTTTGTTCTTGTGATCTGTTAGCCTTTACTGTAATGGTATCATCTTTGTCTTGCAGCATAATTCAAATGCCATTTTATTTTGTAATGGGTAGGAAGTAGAGTAGATATAGAATTAATGTCCCAAGACAAGTAACTGTGATGTGGCGATCACCAAACAGTTATGTGTTCATCACTTTGAGATCCAGTCTAGCTGTGAAATAACCGGTTTAGATCCCTCACTATATCATAGCAAGGGCTGGAAGCTGGCCTTGCTATGGCTAGTGACTGAGATTAATTTTCATGTAACCTTGCTGGCTTTTTATGGCCCCACATCTGTCTCTGAAATCCTGCTTTGTGTTGTTAGGTGGTGTTTGAGTCCCAAATGTGGGAGACTCAGATTTTTCTTCACAACAGTTAAAACCGACTTAAAGCTAAAAGCTATATACTCAGTGGTGTCTAAAACCCAGCTCCCCATGTTCCAGGTGGTTTTTGAAGCACTGCACAACCAGGAGCCCCGGGGATATGTGGTGGGCTGGATAATTGCCATCAGTCTCTTGGTGGGGATCCTTATCTTCTTGCTACTGGCTGTGTTGCTGTGGAAGGTAAGTTGGAGTCTGAGCAGAAGCATGGTCGGGGACCTGTTTACTTCACCACGATCACTCATGGTGTTCGTACAGATAAAATCTCAGGATCACATGCCTGCATCAGTGTTGTCAGTTGAAGATACCTGAGCATGAACTGCCTCAGACAGACTGCAGGAATTGCCAGTAGATCCAGTAGATTTCTGTGCAGTTTTAGTGGGCTGTCCCTGTCTTGGCAGTGGTGGTATTTTCCAGAGCAGACCCAGGTGCTCGTTTGTTGTCGGCCTCTAGTGCTGCAGTCAGACTGGGGCAGTATGTACTGACCCACATAAATATATATAAAAAAACAGGCCAGTGCATATGCCATATATGCCATATATGTGCCTACAGCTTCCCACATTCAGATCTGTGTGAAAGCTGTGTGTTACCTATGGGATAAGATACACAACAGGTCAGCGAATCACGAGTAGCAGGAAGGAGAGACTTACGGCCAACTTTAAATTAGACTGAAGTGCAGATATTAGAGGCACGTACGAAGGAATCACCCTTGCTACAGAGTTTTCGGCATAAAGTGCTTTTTATTTTCCTCCCACACATATTTCTGAAGGAACACCACATCTAAAGCTCCGGAATGTTGGTTCTTGGATGCTAGGATCCTGCCAAAACAAATCCTTTTGACACAAGGGATTCTGGGAAAGGGGAGCTTTGCATTGCCAGAGCAGCACATGTTAAGCAGAGCACCGTTCAGGAAATGCCTGAGCACTGTGACGGCCCAATCAGCAGTTAGCTTTATGGCAGGCAAGGGAGACAAAGTGACTAGTGCCTTGTGTGTCATGCTTTGCTACCTGTTATAAAAGGGAATAATTCAACTATCATACCATTAAGTGGTATACATGTTCCAGCCATCACTGACTAAACTCACCAGCCTTAGCTCTGCGGTAGAGGGTACTACTAAGATGATCTATCTGTTTACAGATGGGTTTCTTCCGTCGGCGGTATAAGGAGATCATTGAGGCAGAGAAGAACAGAAAGGACAGCGATGAGAGTTGGGACTGGGTCCAGAAGACCCAATGAGGAGCATCCCTTCACCACAGCCATTATGTCATTGGCCTTTCGGCCTGTCCGCCAGCCAATGGGATCCAGCCCCTTCGATCTTCCATATGTGGAAGAAAAGAATCTTCTCCAGATTTTTCGGAGGCTCAAAACTTTAGGTTGGGGAAAGAGAAGAGTGGGAATTATGCATGAGAAGGATTGAAGATCAGACATTTTTAAAGAGAAAGACTTCCACAGATATTTCAAAAATAAGAGTGGACAAGGAAAAAAAATAACCCTCAGGGCCTTGAATGTTTCACAAGCAAGACTTATTTTTTTATATGTATATGCTTCCTGTATTGAACAGCAGTGATGCTACAAACTCCTTGAAGGGTCTGACATATCTGATGTTTTCTTCTAAGCACTGATGACTGTTATGCTTTAAAACTCAACCTCTGGTTGTTATGCAAGTGTCCAGCAGTGGCTGTCACCGACACAACTGTCATGCGGGGCTTTTTTTTTGTAGAAATGAACACTGTGCCCGGAGTCACGTGTCTTCTTTATGTGGCAGGTTTGTTGGAAATAGAGGTGTTGATGTAAATCCCAGGCTGTGCAAAACAGGATCACAGTCTGCTAAAGCCTCCAGAGGCTAGTCGTCCTAGACCTGCCACACTCTTGTTCCTGCGGGAGAATGCCAGGCAATGAAGCAGGCACTTCAGGGTCAGGCATAAAAGTACTCAGAAACATTCCCTTATCCTAAGAATAAAGCTAAGTGGGGGAAATGGTGCAGAGGACCACACAGGGTGGTAGATGATCAATGTGCAGGCTAGTGCCTTGTCCAGTGGGCTACAGGATCTCTTCTGGCCTGTGTTCATCAGTCATCTTAAATTCATTTCTTTCCACAGTTTCTCCTGAAGGACAGAGTAATACCTGTGTGTTTGTGTTCAAAGTGGACTCCACCTTGGCTGCAGGGAGCAAACGTATGCGCTGTCACTGTCTTGGCAGTGGTGGTATTTTCCAGAGCTTCCGCTATGCCTCACTGTGTGACACTGATCTTGTTCAGGGCATTTTCTTCTGGAATCTTCTTGTGATTGGATGCAATGTTCCTTGAATTGGACCCACTAAAAAAACAGCCAGTTCAAGGCATACCTTACCAAAGGCATATTTTGAACACATTTTGTCATCACCTCAGATCTCTACGTATCCATACTCCAACACCCCCCATGTTCAGACTTGTCAATCCACACTTCACCCAGTCCTACTGAAGAACTCCCTGCACTCTAATCTGAGATCTCCCAGTGGTAACCAACTGTTTCTCTCACTAGTGTGTGTGGATTATGCCTCCTGCTTGACACTGCCACAGGTTTAACGTTCAGGGGTGGTGTGTGGCTCAGTGGGCTGAGCCTGGGACCAGAAGGTCAGTGGTTTGAGCCCGGCCCTGGCAAAATAGTTACATGGTTGTGGGCCCCTGATGAAGGCCCCTAACCCCCAGCTTTCTGGGAGCCACAAGGTAGCCGCCCCTTTTCTGTAAACCCCCCCCCAAAAGCTTACTCTCACCTGTATGGAGATGGGGTGACGTGAAAAAGAGAATTTTCCCATGGGGATCAATGAATTATCACTATTATATCCCATAATACTTGGATGCAGTGTCTGCTATTGAAGTCCAACTTATCTGCTTAAATGAGATGTCTTATGCCGCAGGAAGTCCAACATCACAAAGTTCACTTCTCATGAATTAAAAACATGCTAGAAAATCCACCTGGTTGTTTGAGTTTTTAAATAAGAAGTGAAGTGAGAAAAATAAATGCAGACAATTTGAACAGTATTACTGGTGACTGGGATGCTCATTGGTGTTTATTATCCATTTACTTAATGTCAGGTGGCTAAAACATAAGAGGGAATGTTCTTGTGATGGTTACCCTGAAGTCCACACTACCTCAGGGCTGTGATGGCTTCACTGTTGCTCTCGTATACCTGCAGCAAATGCCATTTGATCTATGCTTTATTTTCTATTCAGAAGCCACTGCTTTCACTTTGTATTGGCAAAGAATAAGAGGTGAGATGGTCGGTTTGGGTATGTTCATTGCATCTCTCCTGGGTTCTTGAGCAACTTTGCACCGCGGAACGTGGGTGAGAGCCGACGCAGACTGTTTTGAGTAGGAGCGTTCCATAAAATGCTGGATGATTTGTGTTATTCCGTTCATAAGTTGTAAGGAAGGAAAGCTCTGATGACGTGATGATTTATGGCTAGATGAATGATGGGATGGGAACATGTTTACTGTTGGGTGCAAAGCCCCTCAGAGTGCAGAGGGAGTGAGATGTCAGGAGCTAAAAATAAGTGAGGAATGCGGCACTCTATCTCCATCTGAATGGCTGTGTACAGGCCAGTGCTGCCTGGTTATAGGAAACGGTCCTTGTAAGTCAGCATGCTGGAATGCAAGAGAGAAGCTGTGACTAGTACGCAGTGACCTGCAAAAACACTTAGACTTTTAACTCCAGTAATCACTGGCAGGTTTTGGGCTGCATGTTCCCATTACCCCAGCTGGAACTCTCTATGGCACAGGACCTACAAACTTGTCTCAAGTCTGGTTAACACCCTGTTTAGAAGTGATTGGGGGGACAAGAGAAGGGAACCACTCAATATGATGGCCCTAAAGATATGTCATACATAAATAAAACTATAAAGGAGCATTAGTAAATATTGTGGACTTAAATAACTGATGCAAGAGGTCAGTTAAGAGGGTAAAAGCTTGGGCACTGTGCCTGAGGCCTTGACTGCACAATTTGGAACAAGGGATGAGGCATTGAACTCCTCCTGTCCTCCTCTGTATTTCTGGCCGACCAAGAATGACAATCCACCCTCGAATGGTTACTTATGCTTGAGTGGGAATGGATGACCCTCACAATATCATCCCCTGCTAAACCAGCTCACTTCAGTGCTCTAGCAGAAGTGGTTGTCGCCCGAATATATTTTATCAGTTGCTACCACTGGCTTGACAGATACACAACAGCTATAACTCTCTCTGTAACTGACTTGGCTTAATAATGTGTATATATTGATGCAGAGAGAGGATACACTTGACATTTAACACGTGAGGTCTAAACTTTTTTGCTGTTGTTTTTATAGTATTATGTTGACACCTCTGTCACTTATTTCCTATATCTTTCAGTCAAAAACTACTGTCACTGAAAATTGTTGTAAAAGTATTTCTGTATGATTGGTGTGTCCAAGCTCATGTTTAAACTGTGTATTTATGTACTGATATTGACACGTTAAAATAAAAGCTTTGCGGTTAATGAGCCTGCGTGTTTTTTTTAACCTTAAATTCCTGCCCATGCGCAGTGAACCAATTCATGAAGTCGAAGTCGCTTTAAGATCATGTTATCCCACTGAGGGGTCCTTGTGATATTCTTTTGTATTTGACACCATCTAGTGGTCGAAATACGAATTCTACTACGCCTTCTATCGGTAATTAAAGGATTGGTGTTGTATTCGTTGTACTTTAATTGTAACATCTTCATCATTAGTTAGTAATTTAATTTAATGACGCCTTATGTTAAATATTTATTTCTTTGTTATGTATTAGATAGTCCCACGAAAGAGTACATTCACCGAGTTATAAACCACGTGTAAGTATGTAAGTGCATAAATGTAAGTACATCATTAACACAAAAAAGTGAGTTTATAAATGATTATTTAGATTTAAAATATTATTTAAATATTGACGCGTAAGTGTTGACAATTGGTGCTAAATGAGGTTAACCCTTTTCAAACAACTATCGGGTTAACAATGTAATGTCTGGCAAACCGAGTAAACGCGGCGACGGCTAAAGACGAGGACGGTCGCTTAAAGAGACAAAGAATGTCCTTTTATCAAGCCCTTAAAAAGACTAACGCGGGGATCAAACTACGACCGGACCAACGCAAAAGGGAAAGGCTCACACACGGTGGGTAATTTATACATCGGCTAAAGACACGCTAGGATCGGACAGTGATCGCGCAAGAGCACACACGACAATGGGAAACGCAACAAGAATTAACATTAACACAAACAATGGGTTATTCGCATGCTCCGGTGCTACAATCATTTTGAACTGGATGTTTAAATTAGTCTGTGTAAATAATGTTGAGGTCCCAGGTTATTTTTTATGGTATGAGTACATATTATAATTAAATTCACTTCAGTCACTAATTTATACTTGTGTGAATTTGCCAGTTTCCTTACAAATTTCTTTAAGAAACCTTCATGTTTGAATTAATACTTAAGTTTTAATTTGCATTGTGAATACAGTTTAATTGTATTTATAAATGTGTTAATCCGGTAGTTCTTTGAAAAGGGTTTTTAAACTTCATTTAGCACAATTTCCAACGCAGCTTCCGATTGCATCTAGTCGTCATTCTTCGTGTGTCCGATCGTCATCCCGAGCCTATCCGACTTTCATCCCGAGTCCGTCCGATTTTCGCCCGAGTTGGTCCGATGTATTCCGAATCAATCCGATTTATTCCGAATCCGGAACATGGCGGGAAGTTTATAGTCGGTTTTGGTTTGCTGGAGCTGTTTTGGTAAGTTTTAAGTTCATCTCTTCAGAAGCGCACGCTATAAAATACGTTAAAGTTAGCCGATGTCGCTGACCAGTGACTTTGTTTCGTTGCTAAATGTCACAGCGAGGAGGTTAGAATGACTAGTTTTTCGCCTCGATAACGTGATAACGTTAATATATGTAGTGAGTTATATAGGGTGTCTTATGTTCCGTTCGCTGACACAAAAATAAACGCAGGTTATTCCGCTTCGTGTGTCTTCTTATCGTATGAGTTGCCTCTTAGCTAACTTCCAGTTTGTTCAGTAAGCTGGTAGTAATTGTACTTAATATTACAGACGTGTTTCCTTCTGCACGCCCAGTGGACATTTTCATGTCCTTAATACGCCGCGGTTAAATTAGCCTCATACTCAACATTCAGTTTTCCGGCTTTAATAACTTCTCACCGAAGTAAGGCAGGCCGTTTTTAATGACAGATTTCTGATGTGCAGTACACAGACAACAATGCACACCGATCATTTTTGCATCTCCTGCCCTTTCGTAATTCGTGCAAAATCTTGTTAATAGCTACGAAAATAGGTCATTTCAGCTGTTACGAGATGATGGTTCGGTTCATGACAACTGTTGCACAGCCCCTGGTTTTCCAGATTTCTTTACAGTCGAATTTAAATTCACTTTTGAAAGCTCGTATGTATCCGTATAATGTGCAATGGGACAGTACAGGAATGGGTTAATAACTGCAAAACTACGCAAGACAGGCACATCTAGTTCAGGGTGCTTTGGTCAGGGGACACTGGGAGACAATGCACACCCCTTGGATTTTCAGGGCAACTTTGTCTGTAATAGTTATTAATCGCTACATTGTATCCATACTGTATGCATTGGGGCAGTACACTAATGGGTTAATAGCTCAAAGAATACACAACACAGCAACATCTAATGAAGTGTGCTTTGGTCAGTGGACACTGGGAGACATGCACACCCCTTGGATTTTTAGGGCAACTTTGTCTGTAATAGTTATTAATCGCTACATTGTGTCCATGCTGTATGCATTGGGGCAGAACACTAATGGGTTAATAGCAATGGCGGACCTACATTTTTATACTTGGTTTGGCCAGAGGGTGGCCAAAGCTATTTCAAGTGGTCCACAGACAATGAATTTGTTTCTCAAACAATCAATTGCAATCGGAGTCTGCAACCACTGAAATCTTTTTACATAGTCAATCACCTCGGGTGGCACCTTGGCTGTCCAATCAGACTTCAGAGGGGCGCAGCGGCCTCCACTGTGGCTATGCCCCTTGGTAACAAGCTCGAAACTAAACATGATAGGCGCATCTAGTAAGGTGTACTTTGATTAGTGGACACTGCAATTTGAAAATCCAAGGGGTGTGCATGGTCCCCCAGTGCCCACTGACCAAAGCACACTTCATTAGATGTTGCTGTGTTGTGTATTCTTTGAGCTATTAACCCATTAGTGTTCTGCCCCAATGCATACAGTATGGACACAATGTAGCGATTAATAACTATTACAGACAAAGTTGCCCTGAAAATCCAAGGGGTGTGCATTGTCTCCCAGTGTCCCCTGACCAAAGCACCCTGAACTAGATGTGCCTGTCTTGCGTAGTTTTGCAGTTATTAACCCATTCCTGTACTGTCCCATTGCACATTATACGGATACATACGAGCTTTCAAAAGTGAATTTAAGTTCGCCTGTAAAGAAATCTGGAAAACCAGGGGCTGTGCAACAGTTGTCATGAACCGAACATGGTAACCCATCATCTCGTAACAGCTGAAATGACCTATTTTTGTAGCTATTAACAAGATTTTGTACGAATTACGAAAGGGCAGGAGATCCAAAAATGATCGGTGTGCATCGTTGTCTGTGTAGTGGACATCAAAATTCTGTCATTAAAAACGCCCTGCCTTACTTCGGTGAGAAGTTATTAAAGCCGGAAAACTGAATGTGGAATATGAGGCTAATTTAACCGCGGTTATTAATGCACCAATAAATGTCATTCGGCAGTTAACTTTTTGAATACGGATGCCTGCGCTCGTGGTCTGCAGAAGGGGAATGTCTGCATAATGTTACCCTGTCAAAGTTAAATCTGTCTGTCTGGGGGGGCTCCTCATTTCTTTAAATGTTACAGATGCAGTATACATCTTTGTGAAGTATCCTTACGAGATAAGTTTTTTTTTTATAGCCTTGGCATTAAAATGAAAAAATAGAAATCCCTCCTTGTTTCTGTGGGCCCCAGTGTAACTGCACCAGCTGTACTGTCTGTAGTTCCTCCAGTGCTTTAGTGGTCCTGTGGTTTGCATAGAGTTCTGCCCCTGCCACTACATGGTACCATTTTTTACACACATGCACTGTGGCTGTCCCTCACAGGCTTGGACATGAGTGAGGCACACCTGAACGAGTGGCAGAAGAGGACCTTTGACATTTCATCTGGCACCTGCACACCTGAGCAGAAGGCGGATGTATACCGGGCACACATCCTGGACGTGCAGTATGCATGGGCGACTTCTCTGCTGTCAGATTCGGCTGCAGCCCACCTGCTCAGGAAATACACTGAGCTCTACTCTGCAGTGCTGGACTCCGACGACCCATGCTCAGGCCTGAACAACTATGCCGATAGTGTGCTGCACCTGGTTCGTGGGCACCGGAACGACAGCGCACAGTGGCAGTCAGCCCTGACATCAGAAAATGTTCTGGCTTTGCCGTGTGTGCAGCACATTCTCAGCAGTAAAACCAGAGCTGAGAGTGCCCTCGTACCACAGGAAGATGTGGATGTTGTAGTTGGTGAGGGGTTTAGTGGTTATAGTGATCAAGGCCGCTCACTAAAGCTGGGAGCCTGCAGTGGGGATGTGCTTTCTAAAGTTGAGGCTATTGGGGGTTGCAGCAAAGTTCCAAGAGATGGGGCAGGAAAGGAGATTGGCTATGGGACATCACTACCATCTTCTTCCTTTGGATCTTGTAGCACAGTTCAACCCAGCCTGAATCCCCTGTTTAGCAGCAGCGCTAACATGAACTGTCAGCCCGCCACTAGCCATCAGTCCATTTTCGTCCCCTCAAACCCTTTGAAGCGGAAGGCCTTCTATAACGCTCAGTCTTGCCATGTGGCCCCTGAAACACGTGGTGGCCCCTCTGTTGCAGGAAAGAGAGGGGAGGATGGCCGTGTCAGCAGCTTCAGGACAGCCAAGGAGCAGCTGGTGGTGGAGCAGCAGAAGAAACACGGTCAGCAACCACAGCGAGTCCAGCCAGCTGGGCTATCTAGTGGTGTGAAGAAGTCCCTGGGTGCCAACAGATCCCGTGGTGCCTTCTCCAAATTTGTGTCCCCTTTGCCCAGGCAGGAGGAGGGTGACGGGACAGGTGCTAGTGGTGCCGCCCAGGAGTCACAGCCTGTTGATGAACGGCTAAAGAACTTTGAACCCAAGATCATTGAGCTGATCATGAGTGAGATCATGGATCACGGCCCACCCATCTCTTGGGATGACATTGCTGGACTGGAGTTTGCAAAGGCTACAATTAAGGAGATTGTGGTGTGGCCCATGCTGCGGCCTGACATCTTCACTGGCCTTCGTGGTCCCCCCAAAGGAATCCTGCTCTTTGGCCCTCCTGGTACTGGAAAGACACTTATAGGCAAATGCATTGCATGTCAGTCCGGGGCCACCTTCTTCAGTATTAGTGCCTCATCCCTGACTTCTAAGTGGGTTGGAGAAGGTGAGAAGATGGTCCGGGCCCTCTTTGCGATTGCCCGCTGCCACCAGCCAGCTGTCATCTTCATCGATGAAATTGACTCACTGCTTTCCCAACGGACAGATGGTGAGCATGACTCTTCACGGCGGATCAAGACTGAGTTTTTGGTACAGTTGGATGGGGCAACCACCTCAGCTGATGACCGGATCCTGGTGGTCGGGGCCACTAACCGACCACAGGAGATTGACGAGGCAGCCCGGCGAAGGCTGGCGAAACGCCTATACATTCCCCTGCCTGAGGCTGCAGCTCGTCGTCATATTGTAGCCAACCTGATGTCCCGTGAGAAATGCCATTTGAAGCCTGAGGACCTGGAGTGCGTCGTGGCCAGCTCCCAAGGGTTCTCCGGTGCTGATATGACTCAGCTTTGCCGAGAGGCAGCACTGGGCCCTATTCGCAGCATCCAGGTAGATGACATTGCCAATATCTCACCTGATCAGGTACGTCCCATTGTTCATGCCGATTTCCAGGATGCCCTGAAGACTGTGCGTCCCAGTGTCTCCTCCAAAGACTTGGAACTCTACGAGGAGTGGAACAGGACTTTTGGCTGTGGTCGCTGATCCGGACACCCAGGCACATTTCTGATGTCCTGCCTTCACTGGCGCACTCTGTGATTATAATACATGTACAAGAGCATGATTTCGATGATATATGTTTTTAAGTCATACAAAAGACTTTTTACATTTTAAAAATGTGGGTAAGATGAGTGGTGCAAAATCTTTGCAAATATTAATTGCAATATATAAATGAGTTGGCATTTATGTACACAGTTCACATTGCTAATAAGCTTGAAAATACATGGAGGTATGGTGTTGTAAAAGGATGCGTGTGCCTATGATTTTCAGTAAAACATAAAGATAAATGGCACTTTCAGAAGTTTGTGCTAAATGATTAGATGTGATGGAGTGGAAAACTCTGCATCCATGGTTTCTGCAGGTTCATTACTTTTTCTGTATACTAGGGTAACTGTGTTGAATTCAGTGACGCATGAAAAGCATTGGGAAGCCCTGTGGCTCAGGGTTCTGGACCTGTAAAGCAAAGAACCTGTGTATTTCCATCCCTTTATCTTCCATGGCCAACAGAAACCACACAAATTGGGAGCAGGATTCATAACCCCAATCTAGCATGTGTGACGTAACAATTCTGTCCTGAGTATTTACATAATCTATATTAGGTGTTGTTCTAAGGTGGGCAATTCCAGGCCTTCTCTTTCAGAACACAGTATATTCGTGATATTCCCCACCAACCAAATAAGCACAAAACATGGCTTCTTCCCCAAAGCAAAGTAAGGCACCTTACAAGTATGCTCATCCTTTATTTAAATTTTAGTTCTTTGGTGTATTTCATAGCATTGAAATTCAAAATTTATTTCAATGTGGGATTGTATTAAAAACACATGCTTTATTGTAAGTATCCAAACCTTCTGTGGTGTAGTTGCCCTACCAAGGCCACAGTTGCTTTACAGATGGTTCCAGCTAGTGAATCTTTATAATAACTTAAATATTTCTTGAATATATACCTCACAGTTAAAGTATCATAAAATAACTGTATCACGAAGTCTGCATAACACCAGCCTGTATGGGAGTGTGGCACAAAAGAAGTCAGCCCTGAAAAGGAACCATGTGGAGTTTGCCAGAAAGCATGACGGTGACCCAGTTGCGATGTGGGCAAAGATTTTGTGGTCAGATGAAAAAGTGTTTTTGCCAAAATTCAAGAGTATGTGTGGTGCAAATTCTAGAGTGACCATACCTCCAGTGAGGTATTACACTATTTAAGTGACACTTTTATCCAAGGTAACATGCAGTTGAGAAGGTAGCTTCAGCATGTCTCTGGAGCAGTTGGGGTTAAGGGCCTAACAGTGGAATCACTCTGACAACTTTGGGGATTCAACCATCCAGTCGCAGGCACAGCATCATAAGCTCTAGAGCCGGGCACTTCAAATCTGGACCTCGATTCCAAATCCAGGCCTTGTTTTAGTTTTTCCAGTTAGTTTGTTTAATAGTTACTGATTCTGATTGGCTGGAGGCTTCACACCTGGCTGAGAGGTAAAGGAAAGCCGGAAAATCAGCAGGGCTCGGCCCTTGAGGACCGTGATTTGAATACCTCTGCTCTAGAGCTACACACTGCTCCTGCAAGCATGGCGGTGATAGTATCATGTTATGGGGCTGCTTTCCAATGGCGTGACCTGAGTATCTAATTAATAGAATGAAGAATGGATATTGTGAAATTTAGGGAAATGCTGCAAGAGAGCCTGTTTCATTCTGATAAAAGCCTGATGCTCTGGTGAAAGTTTATCTCTCAGCAGGACAGTGATCCCAAACACAAGGCCGAAGTCAGCCAGTCTAGGAGAAGCTCAACAACAAAAGGTGATTGTCCTACAATGGACCACTTGATGTCAAGATCTCAACCCAAAAATGGTGATGCACAAGAACCAATTGACCAGTTTGGAGCAGTTCTAGTTTCATGAATCTTGAAAATCCATCCAGAAAGTGCAAAGCTAGTAGATACCCTAAAATACTTAAGGCTCTTAGTAAAGATAAAAAATGTATCTCTGCAGAATATTAAAATTTGGGGATTGAATACTTATGTAATTGGCATAACATTTTTTATTTAATT
>JAODKN010000001.1:37614929-37628976 GCA_026774425.1 Petrocephalus zakoni
ATTAATTAATAATTAATCAATAATTAATTCCCCTAAACACCGGTGGAAACCCACCTCAATTTGAGCTAGTAAATTCCTACATAGCTTTGGTAAAAACCATTTTTTAAGGTAAATTATATTAATAGCTCGAGGTCTACCAGCAAATCTATTCAGTATGAAGTGTACATAAGATCTCATAATTATTCACATCACCCATTCCTTCTATCTACACATACTTTCCTGCTTGTTGAGTTTTGACCACCATAATCATTTTTGATTTTGGCCAGGAATCTGTATAAATTTTATGGTTCTGTACTGCGTAAGGTTGATCCAGCTGTCTGTGATTGCAAGGCAGGGATTTGGTTCAGATCCAGATGGTTCAGACTAAGTAGGCTAAATAGAAGGGTGAACTTAAGGGATGTTGAATAATATGTGAAATTTTTTCCCCTGGTCCATAGTGTTTAATTTCTGGTTAGTTTATCATAGTTTACTGAGGTAATACCCATATGCAAATGTTATGCTTTTTTTATTCGCACCTATCCTCTTTCCTTCCCCATATCCTGCCCCATTTGACCATACCATTACCACAAAGTCTCAGAGTTCCTTACTGAGTAAAACCCAATACCATACTTCGCTTTGTGTAACTGTGATTACACAAAGCAGTGTACACAGATGGTCCCCAAGGTACAATGATTTGACTCACGATTTTTCAATCTTATGATGACGATAGCGATACGACAAAATTGCCTCACTCTCGCCAGCGATCGAGTTCAGTTGTCTCAGTTTTGGAGCGCATATTAACAAATTACAGTACACCTGCAAGCAATGTACGCTTTATAAATCACACTCTACTTGGTATTGTGTGTACGTAGATCAGCCTCATATACAGTACCACTCTCAACATGCCCACATCCAACCATAAATGGTCAATGCAAAACACAATTTTACAATAAATGGTTAATGTAAAAAGCCTGTTTAAGAATTCAAATTAAGCCCGATACATGTTTACTTATCATGGTAACTGAGAGGAAGTGCAAGAAAAGAAACGTTTCTGAAATTAAAATCGAGGTGCTTTTGGGTGAGGTGGAGAATAGAAAAAACATTTTATTTGGTGGTCAGAGCAGTGGGATGACCAAAGATAGAACAAAGAAATGCAGTGATTGGCAACTTGTTGCAGATGCTGTTAATGGAGTGAACAGCAAACAGGACTGTACATACTCCTCACTTTCCGACCAAGTTCCAATCCTACAATTAGGTTGATAAGTGAACTGGTCGATAAGCATGGTCCTGGTAGTGGGTTTGAGGATATCAGCTCTAATATACATTATTTAGGTTTGGATACTGTAATTACAGGTAATCGCGAATGCTAGTGTAATAAATACTGACCGACTGCAGAATGAGAAAGGGTGATGTGAGATGATGGACGCTGAGACGCCACACAGCCATTTCTGCGACCAAAGTTCTTATGCAGTGTACAATACCTACTGGTTGTTAGTCTGTGCGGTCGTGAAAGAGGTAGGTCTATAAATGAGGAGTGTCTGTACATAGAATTTAAAAAAATGGTCCAATCTGTAGGTGATTGCCCACCACTAATACATATATGTGAGGCAGCGCTGATGAAGTCTTACGTGGTTTGATTTAACATTTGAGTCAACATATATTTTACAATTGAATGTCCTTATGGAATTTTTCTATGATAAAGTAGATGTATATGCGACGTGTGCTTTTAGGTGAAATTAAATGTACTGTGTGAGTTATGACTCACTAGCAAAGGCATGATTATATATGTAATAATGCCACTCACATTTTTCCTACAATCTGGTATCAATTCGCTATCTTCACCTGGGTCGCCATCAGCACCACTCCAAAAATTTTTGTACGCATGGGTTAGAGTTTGCGTACATATACACACATTGGCCCTCATTTATCAAAACGAGCGTAAATTCAGGTGCAAAAAAATCACTATACAAGTTCCACATATGATTTATGAAACAGGGTATACCTGGCCAATTCTGGTGTATGCGCATTCCTGCATTGATAAATCCAGCAGCTGGAAACGAGCATAATTCACATGCCACGCCCCTATTTATTCATGAGTTACATGCCCGCGGCCACAGAATTTGAGACATAGAGGAATGGACAAAGAGAATGAGTGAAAAATTCACTCAAATGGAAATTAAAGATTCAAGAACTTTTATTGTCATTCCACACGTTTGCACATGCCGAGGAGCGAAATTAAGTACTGAGGTCACGGATAAGCGACAGAGCTAGTCACACACACTTTTAAATATAAATATGGAAAGATGGAAATATGAGGTATTGGAGTATAACTTATGGAGTATAAATTAGCCTTGTGTACAGCGTCTGATACGCAGAAGCAGCCATTAATTGACGTCATTACAACTTAGGTGGAGTTTGACTGCTGTGCGTGATCACACACAGCGGGGAATGAAAGAGCTCTCACAAGACATAAAATACAAATAACAGACATAAGATGAATAAGACAACAGCCATAAGAATAAAATTAAATAAATAAAGCAAAAAAATCCAATCAAAAATCAAATAAAGTAAGAGTGAAACAGAATAACATAAAATATGATAAAATAATGGTAGCCATAGGCGTGACTGCAGTAACATAACTTCCAACTATGTATGGAACGTTTATAATTATAATCTGTTATCTTACAATTACATTCATGAATAAATATTACCAAATATAAGCATTTCATGTGAAATTTTGATAATTATCTGCTTAACATCATTTTAGCACGTCTCTGATGTAATAATTCTCCAACATAGCTTGATTTCCTTTGCTGCAGCGCAAGTTCACACTGACAGAAAACTGTTCACCATCAGAGAGTGTCATGTCCTGCTTTCCTGCCCCTCCCAGGCTCTCCCCAGGGTGGCTAACGAGCCACGCCTGATGCCTGTTTGTCTCCCCTCTCATTTCAGCCCTCATGTGGATCACTCCAGCTACCACTTGTTTGCCCCCTCGTCAAGAGTGCCTCCCAGTCCTGTACTCCCTAGTCTAGTCATTGATGTTGATCCCCGTAGTTTACCTTGCCCTGAGTGTCTGTGCTTTGGCCCTGCGTGGCCCCTTTGTTTTCCCCAGTTTGCCCCCTACAGCAGAATAAAGCTCCCATTGTTTACCCTGATCCTGACTCTCATCTTTGGTTCTGTCTGGCCGTGACAGAGAGCTGTCATGGGGTTTGAGTGTATCCTACACTCACGTCCAAATTGATAAATCCTGAAATTTGCGCTGAAATGACTGTACACCTATTTTTCTGCTGTATGCATGCTTGATAAATGAGGGCCATTCTGCCATCAAGTTTGTTTCTATAGATCACAACGTTTGCATAGGGAGTGCTGTACGCATCTCTTGGGATCACAATATGTTCACGTTTCCTGCGTGGTGACACGTTAGTAGAGAAGGGATGTACAGTAAGTAGTTGTTATTGTAACCTAATGTAATAAAGTTTTAAGCAAAAGTGGACTGGCTGCCCTTTACGTCAATCAAGTGGCCAAGGCCATAGGGAGGACAGATGAGGCTAACAAGGCTAACGTCCAAAACAATTTTTGTGAATATCGCGTGATACCCGCAGTACCTTTGCAATCTACTGGTCGATCTCGATCAAAGTCAAGGGGGGCAGGGACGTGATCTGACTGAATTTTGACTGGTGAAGAAGCAAGCGGCTAATAGTATGAGAAACCAAGGGCTAGGCCATGTCTCGACTTATGATATTTTCAAGTTACGATGGGGTCATGCGAACGCATCTCCATTGTAAGTCAGGGACTACCTGTATAACCATGCCCTGTATACAACACTATACAACACTATAGATAATATTAATGTCTTGGCTCTATATATTTATGTACAGATATTTAAAATTTCAGTAACACCAAAAACACAGGTAGGGGACTTCTTAGTGTCAAATGCACAAAATTTATACTAATTTAACAATTTGTAAAAATACTGAAAATGCAAAAATTAAATTATATGGAATCATTAAATGTAACTGTGACTACTGAAAGGTAACTTCTGAAAATAATTCACGCACTATCCAGAATTTACTTACTTATGCTCAAAATCTGATGTTGTCTAAACGTCTTTTGTGGGTACTACATTACATAAAACACTAAAATTCAGAATGAATACTAGATTATTTCAGAGACTACAAGAATGTGATCTGAAAAACACTATTTAACATCACATTGCCCTGAGGTATCACATCAAATATAACAAATATGTGGCGAGGGCACCAGGTGAGACGTATGCCACTATCAGTCAAGTCCTTTTATTGCTGTTGATAGGAAACATAGTTAGCATTTGCAATAAATCCCTGGCACATCAGCACCACTCCACTGTTTTATTCCACCGGATATGTAATTTCTCGATGCAGCTGCAGCACGTTGGCACCAAACGAACTAGAAAATCCTTACGACCCAAAGCTGTTGCCTGTGGCTCACACCGCTGCTCTGTTCTGAGTCAATCTGCAAGTACCTTTCAAATATGAACACTCTCCAGTTGTTGTGCTATCCAGAACTTTCCCTTCCATTGATCATCCTACTTGTAATTGCACACGGGTTTTTTTGCTGCAAGTTTTATATGTCAACATATGGGATTTATGCCATTATTAACACCTGCAAAACTGAGTGCCAGTCTGTGCTGATTTACTGGCTAGGTGCAATGTGGAAACTAGGTGAGATGTACATAATTATTTTTATGTTATGGGCTATGATTACTGCACATGTAAAACCAGAGCAATCCCAGGAGGACCTAAAACATTGGGATCAGCTTATGAAAATATATGCATTGAATGTAGCACATAGACTTATCAAGTCGATTCATAAGTGTGCCATAGATAATTGCCAAGATATTTAAAAGGTGAGAAAGGCCGAAACCTCAAGGCAGTACCTGTAGATCAGATACAGACTTGTGCGTACTGCATTAATTGTCAGAGCTTAATTTAAAATGAATATAATTAGTCCAGAGAGTAGCATGCAGTATCCATCATAGACATCTGTAAGACTCAGATCATTACTTATTTGATAAAGCAGTCTCTACTCTGAAAGAGTTACAAAGGGGAAGAATACTCTTAGTATATTAGAAAAAAAGAAATGTCATTTAAAACTTTGATCTGAGTTTTTGGAACTTTCCGGTCCTTATTTAAGGTATTTGCATCCCTTTTCAAGCAGACTTGGCTCAGAAACTTAACACTTAATTTTGTGCAAAGCCTGTGTTTAATATGAATTGTTATATGTATTTTCTTCATTGTACTCCTTTGTTTTGTTTCATGCCTGCCTGAAACATCTAATAAGGATGGGAAACATTAGAATCTTGATATAATAAACACAATAACGGCCTTATAGGCCTGCCCTTTGCTTCCATCTGACAACTCCTACATTAAACTCCTAGGCACTGTTTTTTGATAACAAAATGACATGGATTGCATCGATTAGGAGTATCAAAGACAACCTGCAGGGCTTCACAATAACTTTGCTCCAAAACTTCTTTGCACATTTCATTGTCTGCCATCCGGCTCGTATCAGCTCACTGTTGTAGGTCTCACTGTACACCCGCGTACATTTCCAATTTTTTATTTTCCCGAGGCTGGAAAAAAATACACACATATCTTTGACACCCAGGTTTGAGTAAAACATGGATCTCACATACTGCAAGTGTGCTTGCTTGTCACTGACTGTATCCATATTCAAGCTCTTTAAACATTAAGTATGTTCAAATAAAACAGAAGCTGTTTCTCTGTCTGGTAATGCAGGCTGTATGCCTCAATGAATATCTGTGTTAATTTAATATTTTAGTATGTCCATCATCGTTGGTATAACTTTCTGAATAAATTAAAATCCCACGGGCTCATTTTGTTGTCTTGCATATTTAAATGTTCTCCTTTTATTTAACTTGACAGTAGTTTCAGTTAGATTTCAAAATTAATCTGTTGGACAACAACACCCACTGTCAAGAAGGACCATGAAATCTCACATGAACACAGGGTAGACTGAGTCCTCTGAACATGAAAATGCTACCACTGCAGTGTGCAATAAACCTATTTAATATGTCATCTGCTTCCTTTGTATCTGGTGCTATTTATGTAATTCCTAGCTAACTTTCCCATTTAGTTCTGCTCCAGCTTGTTTTTAAATAATTGTCAGAATGTATTGATTTATTTATTTTTCATCATTGATTTAGTTTGAATGCTTTCCCCACTTTATCTAACTCAGAAACCATAACCTAACCTTCTGGATCATTCATTCTATAATCCAGCTAATTAAACAGATGGGGCATTTATTTATTTGTAGCTCTGTAATTATGATTATCATAGGAAATTACCTACCTCAATGGATCAACACCACAGGTTCATTCGGAAACCCTGCATGGGTACAGGGTGTTAGTCTATCACAGGTCACACACTCACATATTGCGGACAGTTAACAAACTGTATCATGTCTGTTTTACATTTCATATATATTTCTGTGTTGATTCAATGTTCAAAGCACCAAAAAGTAATTGCACTACTAAGAACTTTATGGTAAATGAAACCGATGTACATGTGCATGGATTAGTGAGATATTATTGATTAAATTGTGAACAGAAATATTGTGTTATGGAATAATGTACTATAGCTGGTGTTTTTTAAATCATTTGTAAATGTTTAAAAACATATGCTCTACTACATGAATTAACATTTGATAATAATAATATTGATAATAATAATAATTATAAGTATTAAGTATTGTGTGATTTTGTTAATGACTTATTAAGGAAAGTTATTATAAAGTTTTTCAAATTTTTTGTAAATAAGAAAATTTGAGGTTGCTGGTGTACTGTGATTGTATGTAGCATGTTCTATAATATTCCCAAACTTTGTTTTCAATTCATCAAAATTTGCTCTAGATCTGGCACAAGTAACTATTGTATTTATATGTTGGTACGCTTGCTAAGAGATCTCTATAGTACTGTTTAACCTCATAGGTCATTTTCAAGTAACAAAATAAGTTCCATAATGGCAAAACAAACTCAGATCAACTTCTGCACTGTAAATTCATAGTCCCAGTGTGAATGCAGAACAGTATGACCAAGGGGTCATGCTTATCTAGCAAACTGGCACACTCACTAGAGAACAGAGTGTTTAGGCTCTTGCTAATACAGCTGCTCTTCCCTGCTGGAGAGAAAAGCTGAAAAATCAATAGGGAAAATAAAGGGGGAAAAAAACATATCAAACTTAATTTGCATTACGGCAGGGATTGAAAATGAGGTAGATGACGTGTATGTTTTAGCAGGGATGGCCCTCAGCATAGGTACTGTAGTATGCTATAATTTGCAGATACACATAATCCCTTTGGGGGCATGGAACTGAGTGTCGAGAAGCGGATTTCAGTATGGTTACAGATGTATCACGCCATAATAGAAATAATTTTTTCTTGATATACATCAATGCTGAATTTTAAGTACTGTACAGGGGATTTTAATATGCCGAAAACATCACCAGTATGAAATGTCCTAACTTAGATGACTATGTATCATGATCAATTTTACTCTAATTCCTGATATAAATAAAGAAAGTAACTGGAACCTTTGGCTCTAAAGTGCATAAGAGTCTCAAAGAATCTCCCTGACTTTTACTATTACAGGTGTTTCCCAACTTATGATGGAGATGCGTTTCTTGAAAATATTGTAAGTCGAGACATGGCCAGAAACATAGAAAAAAATGCTCTATAACCGAGACAACTAAAGTCAATTACTGGCGTGAATGAGACAAGGCGGGAAATGGATACATCCCAGCAGTGTCCCAACGTATCGCACGGCATATGCTGCTATGTTTGCCTGCCGCACCAAACTTAAAATACTCTAGCACCAGGGGAAAATGTTGTATCCTAGCATGCTTGCAGGTGACTGTAAATAACCCCTTGTTCTGTTGTTGTTGTTGTTGTTGTTATAATAGTTTATTTCCTGATTGTAGCGCATATGTTACCTATGTCTTATGTGAACCCTGTTTGATCCTCATGTGTCCTTAGCTTTATATAAATCCCCCACCATGTGTATACCTGACAGTCCGACATCTGACATCTGATGTTTCAACCCTTCAAATTGGTTTGATGCTTGTTCAGTGCCTGTGTTCGTCCTATTTAGCACTAAATAAAAGAGCTTTGTTTTCCCCTGCAAGTGATGCCTCAGTCTTCCCTGCACTATATTTTTTAGAATTTTTTCGTATGGCTATTGTTATTGTAAGATCGAAAAATCATAAGTTGAACCATCGTGACTCTGGGACCATCTATATAATCATTCCATCCATCCATCCATCCATTTTCTGTAAGGACTGCATGGGGGTCCAGAGCCTATCCTGGAGGCTATAGGTGCAAGGCAGGGAACAACTCAGGTTGGGAGGTCACACCATTTACTTATGCATATACACCTATAGGCAGGCTGGTAACTCGAGGCAAGTTTTGGACTATGAGGGGGTGACCAGAGTACCCTGAGGAAACCCCAAGACAACACAGGGAGAACATGCAAACTCCACACATATGGAGCCATGCCAGAGCCATGAACCCTGATCCCAGAGGGGCGAGGCAAACATGCTAACTATTACACCATCATGCCACCCCTAGTGAAATTATTATATAAATAACATAAAACACAAACAGACAAAAAATACTGTGTGAAATATATGAAAATGTAATCAAATAGTAAAACATACATACTCCTTGAGAATTATGCCTAGACAAAGCCTTCACCGAGAATAACTGCCACATCTTCCCCATAAGAAATTTAATTCATTTAATTCCCCACGGTCCCTTGTGATAACTGGTCAATACAAAAACATTCATTGATGGGGCCCTGAAACGAGAATCTGGAAATGCATTGAGACAGACAAGTCTGTGACATCTTCGGACACAATAAGGCAGACTAACAATTGCTTTTCCTTCCTTTTGTTTTTCTACCATGGCCTACTGAAAGACTTTGCAGTATATACACGGACTTCATTAAATTCACTCGATGCATAGATAACAATGGGGATGTCATTCAAAATGGGGGAGAATGATATGTTTTGGTCATGAGTTTGATTATTTCTAAGAATTATATTCAGATTAATGTGATTTATTGTATAAACAGCATTTTTGCAAGTTTATGCAAGTTTACTTGTGATTCCAGTGGTTAATCAAACACAAAATTAAAATATAAAAGTTATCCACTCATCCATTTCATATGCATGTAACAGGGATCCGGAGCATATCTCAGAAGCTATGGGGGTAAGGCAGAGAAAAACCCAGGAATGGGTACCAACACATTGTAAAATTCATTAATGAAACCAATAAAATAATAAGTGAAAAAAGCTTCTAGAAAGTGGGTGATATGAGGTGAAACTTCCGAAAAGTGAATGTATGCATAATTTGTACATTTCTTTCGCTTAACTAGCATATTTTGAACATGGCAAAAATAAACTCCTTTATTCAACGTAACCACATTTAAATACATTTTGGTTGCAAAATATCCTTTGCCAAGTGATAATAGTAAATGGCAAAGAAAAAATAGTGGGTCTCATGTTAGTGTACATTTAAAAATGTAATTTTCATTTCCTTCTGTCCTCAAGTTGTCAAGCCAGGAAATGGGGTGCTAATTAAAATGACTTGCAGGCTGGGAACACAAATGAATGACTGATTTCTATTACACCAAAAAATATCAAACTAGAAAAAGTTAACTTGGTTTTTAAGGGTGTTGCACTCAAAACTCTAAATCCAAAAAGTTTTGCTCACAGTAATGAGAATTTAGACAGCTTCAGTGAGAAGTGTCCATGTCAGAAGCACATCGATACTGGTAAATTAAATCCTACTTACTGCAAAACAGAGTACGTATTAATGGAGAGGAAAGTATGAATATGCAAGAACGATCATGAATGTATCACAATACCTGAATGAATAAATAAAAATACCATTAGGATATTTAACAAGAAATCAGCATGGGGCATGATAAGCAACACAGCTGAATATTCATGACCTGTTGTGGGAGCTCCCAGGAATTAATGACTGCTGTAAACTATTTGTAAACTAAGGAAGAACATTCCTGAATCATTTTTAGGTGTATTTTGTTTATAATTATATGCATGTAATTAATATGAGAAACTCAAGAGTAAACTCATAAAGTGTTATGGGAAATACCAGTCATTATCAATTTTCTCCTAATCGAGGAATTCTGTTTAAGTGAGTTTGCCGGAGTTACTGAATCTACCAAAAAGCCTAATGAAGACATGGCTGATTATTCATTGTGTATTCAATTTGCAATTTGCAAGCCAAAGTTGTCCCGCTCATGCCAGTTGGTCTGGTTCACATTGGGGCAACATAAAAAAAATAAAATAAATTTACGTCTGCCAGACTGAACTGTTTAATAAAGCTGGAACTGTGTCAGGCAGAGGGACACTCAAATTGTAATTATATTCAATCTTGGAAGCCCGACGGCACTGATGACAGGACCTGGTTTTGAACCATAAGCTTTCTGATATATAAACATTTAAATTATATATAAATATATATAAACATTTAAAATAGGATGGGGGGGCGTCATACGGCTTTCCACAAGGTTTTTCGAGTGTGTTTATGGGAATTTTTGGCCATTCTTGCAGGAGAGCATTTGTGAGGTCAGGCACTGATGTTGGATGAGAAGGCCTGGCTCACAGTCTCTTCTCTAATTCATCCCAAAGGTGTTCTATCAGGTTGAGGTCTGGACTCTGTGCAGGCTAGTCAAGCTCCTCCACACCAAACTCACTCATCCATGTCTTTATAAACCTTGCCTTCTTGAACTGGTTCATAGTCAAGGTGGAACAGGAAGGGGGCATCCCCAAACTGTTTCCACAAAGTTGGGAGCATGAAATTGTCCAAAATGGCTTAGTATGCTGAAGCATTAAGAGTTCCTTTCACTGGAACTAAGGGGCAAAGCCCACCCCCTGAAAAACAAACCCACGCCATAATCCCCCCTCCACCATACTTTATACTTGGCACAATGCAGTCCATTCAAGTACTATTCATCTGGTAACCACCAAACCCAGAATCTTTACAAAGTTGGCAACTTCTGCACACTGTGTGCCTCAGCATGCACTGTCCCCTCTCTGTGATTTTATGTGCCCTACCACTTCGTGGCTGAGTTGCTGTTGTTCCCAATTGCTTCCACTTTTTTATAATATCACTAACAGTTGACCATGGAATATTTAGTAGTAAGGAAATTTCACAAATGGACTTATTGCACAGGTGGCAGCCTATCATGGTACCATGCTGGAGTTACGGAGCTCCTGAGATTGACCAATTCTTTCACAAATGTTTGTAGAAGCAGTCTACATGAAAGTGATTGGAACACCTAAAATGATTTGGAGGGGTGTTCTAATACTTTTGGCAATATAGTGTATTTAATGCTCAATGCTTTATTTGCAGAAAGAATAACATTTTAAGACTTTATAAGATAAGGTATAATGTGAAGTGTTACAAAAGTATCTTGTTTCTGAACACCAGTGCGTGCATTTTCAGTTATGTTTATGTGTGCTGTGTTTGCTTCCCAAGGAAGGGTGGGGTTGTAATTGTATTACAAATTTCACTATAGGACTTGCTTACATTCGTTTTCAATATGCCATTCCCTATAAACATTGACAAAGCTAAGACAGTAAGAAGTAAAGAATTGTGTCTTTATAATGGTGTGAAATCATGTTGATTCAGTGCTATCATTAAATAATTGTTAGTTGTCTGTCAATTCCTTTAAACACTGCATGTATTTCTGCACCTTATTTTGTGCTGGTCTAGACTCACCCCTGTGCAAATACTATCAAAGCAGTGGAATAGACAGCTGATGTTATTCTCCAATAACCTCAGCTATTTTTCATGTCCCCAAATTTATACGTGGCTGCTTTACCTATGACCTAAACATATCATCAGCACACGAAGTGCAGTGCTTGCCAGAACAAAATTCAGCATGCACACCATGGTTCTGTTCCCAGACCATAAAAAAACATCACTTCCCCTGCTTGAGCTTGGGGCCGCAGGCCATAACACCATCCTACAGGTCCCTGTACAAAAAAAATGCAGGATGCATAGTGAAAAAAGGGTGGTTAGAAACAAGCTCAAAAAAGCATTGTATATGCTTGGACTGGAACAAAATAAATGTATGATGAGCAGGTGTGTGGTAGGAGTCACATGACTGGGAATATTGTGTTCATCCAGTACTATCTATTCCTTGTTGTGTTAGCACTGTTTCCCTCTTGGGCCAAATAGCCCTGCCCATATCCCTGTGCCAATCCTATTCCGTGTGCCCAGGAGACTGCCCTCCTTAAGACAATGCTGAAGCTAGTTTTACTTTTTCTTTACTGTCAAAATAAAAACAGCATGCCATGTTTTACTGTGCCCAGTTGGATATGTGTTAATCCCATTTCTACCCTGTGACCCTTGATGGGTATATCCTTTATTGTCCTGACGGGAGAAATTATCAGAACTTTTATTAGAAAATTTCTGCATGGTGAACAAAGGCGATAAAAATGAATTACTAATTTCAATAACAATAAGATCTATAACACAGGAAAAGCACATTCCCACAGAGCACACGATCTAGGGCGAGATTCGGGGCCACTGTCACATGACTCACACGTGGCTCACGCCAAGTGTATGGCTTGGCATCATGTGCTGTTTAGGCATGTCGGTGAGCTGATTTCAGCTCAGTTTAAGTCAAGATGGGCCACAGGCCGCTGTAGCACAAACATGATGGTGGACTACTGTTGGTTTCTGCAGTGGGCAACAACGGACACTCACAAGACACAAGCAAGTGCCTAAAACACTTCTGAACAGTACATTATGTCGTGATTTAAGCCTCAGGTGAACTTCTGTTTTTACTATTATGTCGAATACATTTTTCAAACATTACACCATTGTAAGGCAAACTTTCCTTATGTATGGTATTTCTACAACAAAAAAAAATTTGGTCCTGCATACATAAAAAACACGTTTTCAGATTTCAGTTTAGCACACTGGAATTAATGTAGAACTTTTTTAGACAAAGTAGCAGATCTTTTCAGTGTAATAACGCAAAACATTACTCCTATTTCACTCTGTCCACAAACATCTATACTATAAAGTGGCTTCAACCATTTATTATATTTATTCACCATCTTTAATAAAATGCAGTCTCACAATCGATTTTTTACACAATAACACTGATAATGAACTTAGGCAGCTGGAATAACAGCCTCCCCCGCCCCGTATTTTTATTTCATGCTCAAGCACTTGAAAAAATATGATAAATTTGAACATAATTGAACATAAATCTAAACATTAGGTCCATGAGTTTATTGTCAAAAGTCTGCCTGTAGAAGTATGGTTACAAAGCTCAAACTTTTGTCAGACCGCCAATTGGGTGGCATGTTTGGCACAATCCTAAAAAAGAAATACTGAGATTATCTTTCAGTTACAAATTGAAGTGGCACAATGGCTCATTCAGTATCGTCTACAGAAGTGGTGCTTCTTCTGAATAATCAAGCTTATTTTATCCACAATCCATAAGTCTTCTGTAACAGATAAAAAACATGTTTTAAATCATTGTGAACCTCACATATAAGATCACTGCTGAGGGTGATTAAAGCTTATACAATCTTGGATAATGCCCCCCAAATCAAGAAATCTAGCTTCACCCATCTGAATTCTAGCTTATTTTTTTATTTCTTATGATGGGTGCTGAACTAAAGTTTATAACAGATTCATTACTCAGAGCTAATATTTTCACTTGTAGTATGCTTGTAAGCAGTGTGCATTATCATCTGTCTAGCTACCTATCAATAAAGATTAGATAGATACATTGCCCCTTTTATCTGAAAGGCAATACAATAAATATTTACAAGTTTGTTTAACCACAGCATTTAAGTCCATACAAACACATGTGAACAAAATTGTAGGTACCCTTCTGTTAAAGAAAGAAAAACCCACAATGGTCACTGAAATAACTTGAAACTGATAAAAGTAATAATAAATAAAAATTTATGTAAAATTAACTAATAAAAATCAGACATTGCTTTTGAATTGTGGTTCAACA
>JAODKN010000001.1:37643951-37654411 GCA_026774425.1 Petrocephalus zakoni
CCCCAAGCGAGCTTGATGGGCCGAATGGCCTCCTCTCGTTTGTATAGTTCTTATGTTCTTATGTTCTTATTTGTATTCCTGTCTTAGTGAGGACCGTCCATTAACTTCTATGGGAGAAGCCCTACATGTATGCCCAATCATGGCACCCATAACCCCTACCCAGCCATAACCTTAACCATAAGTAACCAAAGGACTTTTGGCATTTTAGGTTTTTTGATTGCATTCGCAGATTTTTAAAACTGATGTTACCTATCTGGAACCGAAAAAAAATTTCCCCACAAGGTAAAATGTTACAGGTTTTTATCATATTGTGGAAACATCTGGTCCCTACAACATAATACTTACAAATACACGAACTCACACATCATAACATTACAACCTTAACTCCTGCCCAGTTTGAACAATATCCGTAACCAAAAATCCGTAAATTCAAGACTGTAGGCATTTGTTTTTGATTTTGATTTTATTTACAGCCTTTATATGTCCCCACAACCTAAAAAGTAAGAGGACATTTGGTCCTCACAATGTGGTAAATACAATCTTCCCACATACACATACACACACACACTAAGGGCAATGTAGAGACTCTGATAGGAATAGAAGCACCACAGAAGAAACTCATAGTACACGGTGAGAACATGCAAACACCGCATACGCAGAGCAGAGGTGGGATTTCTATGCGAGACATAGAGGGGTAAGGCAATAGTGCCACCCACTGAATTGCCCTCAAGGTAAAAAATGTCTCTTAAAATACAACGTTTCGCAAAAATTTCAAACTATAAAGCATGAAATAAACTCAAGTAAAAATTTTACAAGGCAATATTATGTTTTCTGTAAAGAGAAAATTTGTATTTCCAACAGAGCATTTCAGGAATTTTAGTCACGACTGATATATAGAAAATGGTCTCTCCAAAAGACAAAGACAATTATAATAATTATAAATTCATAAAGGGTACTAGTATTTATAATACAGGGCCATTTTCCAACATAATTCTCTATTCTCTAGTAGCAAAAAGCAGCTACAACCATGAACAGATACCATCTATATTCAAATATTTTTCATCCCTTAGATCTTTATTAATTTACTTGTTGTTGTGTTTGCTTGCTTGTTCTCTTGCTTACCTGTTTGTTTCAGATGTTTCATACAACTGGATGGTTAAACTTTATAAAATACCTCTTGATGACACCTGGTTTCACTTTCTCATCTTTCCTAACATACCTCATGTCAGGCTAACCTGAAGTGGGCTGTGGAGCAACCCATGGAAACGTAAAAGACAAGTGCTGTAAAAATATAAATGAGTCACAGAAACATTTCAGCATGTGACTTCGAGTAATTTTCTTATAAATAAACATATAAGATCTTCCATTTAAATCAAATCCAGTCTTAATATTTAAGATTCTAATTATGATTCTGTAGTAATCGAGGATATTAATAGAGTATATAAATGTCAAATATTTGGTTCTTGCTATTGGCACCTGTTTATTATAATGTCTTTGGTTCCGTAGGTTTTCCGTATCTTTTATTTCTTCACTTGTTAATTCCAGCTCATGTAGTGTCAAATCTACCAATACAGTATGGTAATTAAGGATACACATGGAAATACTTCAAGCAGTAACAAAAAGTAAGAGAGTGGGTGTTCATGTATGGAGGCTTGTAATGCACACGTTTGTACTTGCAAATTAATTTCAATCCCCCGTTTTCCCTTATGTTTCTTAATGTGGGAGGTTTGTCTGCTAAGGGGTGAGAACTCCAGTGAAGTCAGAAACCCATTTTCTGGCTCTTAAATAAGTTAAGAGATAATAAGTTAATTTTGCAAGGAAACTATGCCACTAAAGTGTGTGAGAAAACATTGTCCTGTTGCTTGAAGACAAGCCATATTTATAAGTTTTAAGGTGCCAAGGACAAAGATTTCCCTTGAACCATATATTAATGTGACTTCAAAACTTGAATATTCTACTGAAATTTTTGAGTGTTACATTAGGATGTATTTGCTTTTATAGTGTTTAATAGACCTGGCCAGATGATCAGTTACAGCATGTTGAAAAAATACTCAAAACAAGACATAAATTCTGTCCCAGCAATGGCAAGAAATGATACAGTATAACATTACAATTCACCAATAATGGTTTTCATCACACTACACAGTAAAAATCCTACTGAATCTCCAGATGGCCACAGATCCTGAGTGTCAGCTTACTTGCTTTAACAAACCCAACTGAACCAATAATGTAATAAATGGAAAACATTGTTTCCAGGACAAACATAGAAATTATTTATTTAAATTAACATATGGCTTAATTGAAGACCTATTGTGTATTTTGCATGGTCAGAAATGCATGCAGTGGATCTGAGACGACAGAAGGTTGTCAGAGTTTTGTTTATCCAACCTTTATGTATAAGCTAGCAGGAAATCAACCATCAAACCAGTGAAGTTTTACACACAGCTGAACATGCCTGTACTAGGAAGATAACATTTAGGTGCCAAAAAAAATTATGAGACTTTGGCAGGTTGCCAAAGGCAGGTTCTATACTTTCCCTTATTACAAAATTTTCATGGAATACAATTATCATACCATATATTTTTGTTTTTAAAGGACCCATTATGCATGCCCCATAAAAACTTGTATTAACATCTTATATAAAAATCCAAACTGTCACAAGGCCTAATGTGACTCTAAATTAAAAGATAGCTGTTAAATATCAGGGGTCTGGAGGAACATTGGAACAGCTGCACGTAACCGCAGAACTTCTCTGGCAAAATAAAATTCTCTTGGGCATTTAATATGTATCTCAAAATTGGGACAAAGATCATTTTCAGCACATCTTTAATCCCGGATCTTAGTAGTGAAGGTTAGGGATTACCCTGTTCTATTCAGGCTTTATGAAACACGAGTTGTCTCTGAAAGCTTATGTGTGGGTGTGCAAGCACGTCTGTGACTTTTTATGTTCCCCTCAATGTTTCAAAAGCATAGAGCATTTAAAAAACTGTTTATTGTTTTATACTAACACCCAAATCATTAGAGGTAATTTCTCATATACATTAGTATGTGGGATTATTTATTAAAATATTGCAGGTTAAGACCGTCAATTTTTTTTTCAGCCTTGACAGTCTGATGAAATGTTACAATTTGCACACCCATTGTCCATTGCAAAGCACTGGGAGTGATCAGCTGAAATCGCTGAACTTCATCATAATAAGGTCTGCAGAGCTAATTGTGAAGAAGATGGAGAGTACCATTGGAAGTGGCATTTGCCACTTCCTCACAAAGCTCAGACAAATAAAAAAAATTGATAAATACATACATAGACACATCCAAACATACAGAAAATTTGTACTTTGAGAGCATGTGCTAAGCCTCAACAAAGTAATACATCTGAATAAAGGCATGATTTACGTAACTGTAATCACATCCATATCTCAAAAGTCTTTTATTTGAAGAGGCCCTTTGGATCTACATTGTTAATTTTCACAGGAAAAGTATTATTATTTTATTGCTACTTTACAGATATTCTATAATTGAATGGCGTAATGAACTGTTTATCTGAATTTGCAGTAATCAATAGTGCAGTAATCTTTTGCAATTTTCAGCATCAATTCAATTTATTCTTATATAGTGCCTTTCACAACAGAGTTGCCCCAAGGCTCTTTACATGGGTGTATTGTGAGACTTTACAGCATCAATAAGGGAGAATAATACAAAACAGGGAAAATGAAAGACAAAGAAATGAAAGAAAGAAAGCCAGGTGACAAAGAAGGAGAGGAACCAAAAACTCCCTCAGGGGGTCCAAGGTCAACTGGCTGCCCAACCCCCCTGGGCATGCTAACATTATTGAAAACACCCAATGCTTTATCGTGAAGTGCCACTCTGCCCATAGCTATGAAACAACAGAAAAAGGCAATGGAGGAATCAAGAGTGTCAATTTATTCCTCACTGCAAAAAAGAAAAGCTAATAAGATAATAGTGAACAAAGAGTCATATTTAAAATGCAGTGGCACTAAATGAATATCAGCTGGGGAAGAAATTTATCTGTCTGCAACAATCGATAGTGACAACAAAAACATAAAGCACATGTAAAATTGAAGTTTAATTGGTATTCATATTATTGCAACAATGGCAAAAAACATGGATGATTATGCTGACTGTCTCATCTGTGGAACCTTTTAATGGCCTCTCTGTTTTTTATTACTTTGAGGACTTTTTGTTTAAGTTTTAAACCACAATCAGATCACAGTCTATAAACTTCCAAGTTTAAAATTTCAAACAGTATTAAACTTATGCTTCACTTATGTATGACAGACATTTAAAAATAAGAGTTTTGCTTTTAGAATCATTGAAAGCATACTTTATGTTCATGTTAAATATATAAGGATATTTTTATTGAGAATAAATTAATATTATTAATAAATTAAACACCATGCATAGTATACTAATAAAATGAAAAAATACTAAAAGTACTACACAGTGTAACTAAATTGCTTTACCTTCTCAAAATAAACAAAAAATCCAAAAAAGCAGCATCAGTATCATTCATCTGATAACTAATCATGTTCATTAGTCCAAGGAATGCTGCTTGAATGTTGGCAAAATGGAGAGTAATTGGCTTACTTACTGACTCTGAGCAGTAAGACTACCTCTTTCATCGAATCGGACAAGATGCAAAACATAGACTGCCTTCACATGTTAGAATGGCAGAGGAATTGTCTCTGTGGCTTCTTTTGTAGCAAAGGCCTGACTTCTTTCTTTTCATTGTATGGCCATATATCAATGAACGGAGGTTAGCTGCTGCATGAAAGAGGCAGATTAGTTTTTAAAATGCTGTGGGAAAGGACAAATATTTTTGAATTCCCATTTTGTACCTGTTTTCTCTTTAACCAACATATTTATTCTCAAACAAATGACAGGATGTGCAAAATATGTATGTTTACATTTGTAATTATGAATATGGCAAAGTCACATATCATTTGGTGGAACAGAACATTAATGCTGAATTCTATTAAAAATTGCCTCGTCAAATTTGGCTTGAAATACATGTTTTAACAATAGCTAATTTCAAAGTGTTTTTGCTCATTTTGTGTGTTATGCTATGAAGTAAATGTGTAGAATTCACTTTTTGCTGTATTTTAAAAATTTCCACCCTGTACTGCATCTTCAACAAAAATGTGCTGGGCTCATGACAAGTCATGTCATGATTTGAATTCTGAATAAATATGAATAAATAATAAATGAATAGATAAGCAACTAATATCTTAGGTAAAACTGTATTGTGTAATTTTACTGCCTGGGGGAATGGGAGGCACAAAGAAGTCCCATCTCACCTTGAAAATTGTAAAAGTAAAGCTCCTCATTCATTATAAATCCTCCTGCAGACTCAAATGTTTTAAGACTTGAGGATTTGGTACAGAGTGCCACTTGCAAGCAATATCGAAGATATTAAAGTGTGTTCTCTTCAATACCTGGGGGAGTGACCACTTATCTCAGCTCACTGGCACAGAAGTTAATAGATCAGGAAAATCAAATCCAGGTGGGTAGCTACACAATCTTGATTGAACTACAGTATATCTATATTGCTGAATCCAAGTTCTAGGTTTTTTTTAACCAATTAAAACTGCATGTTTAGACAAGATGCAATAAAGATGCATAATTATTTTCAACCATCCAGCTATTGTTTAAAACCTAGATTATAGTATTTTTTCAATATAATATGCTCCTTTCATTGGTACGTGTCATTGCATTTCCCTAACAAGACAAAGACCTAAATAAAGAGTTAAATCCAGTGACAGTTCAAGTAAAATGCACACCTCTAACATCTTCCTGAAAATAAACCTACTTCTGTATTTTGCGACTTAAATTCTTCCCCTGCATATGTGCTGCACTGCTTTTAATGTTTGTATGTGTATGCAGAAATTGATAATTTTATTCTGTGAATGTATTTCCAAAAACAAAAAACATCTGCAATGAGATTAAAACACAATACCTTCTCCATCTCACTCTTATCATCCTGGTCCATGGGGTCCATGCATGTAAAATGGCACTTCAAATAAGCAAATTCTCCTGACTATCTGCTGAGAAAGTCACTACTAATGACATCTCCCAAGGGAACATTCAGACTGACTCTGATAAAGTGACTGAGAATGTATGACTAACCAAGTTAACAAGTTTTACCTAGAACAACCTTGAATAGGTATAACTTGCTCTGGCCTAAGAATGACTTAACTGCATTAGCTCGTAGATCATAGTTATCTGCCTGATTGTTCCCTGATGGGTGTCTATGTACTGCAGAAATATAAAAATTAAATAGCGGAGAATATTGAAGCTTTTATGCATGCCGAATCTCAATTTGGCTTAAAAAAGCACAATCTCTATTTGATATTTTGCAATCACGGCTGAGGTAGAACGAGATATAAAAGACGTAATGTGATTGATTATGGTAAATGCACTGGAAAATGACGTTACCATAATTAGCATTATCATGCTACACATTCTGAGAACAGTACAGTATTTTATTGTCATTGTATATATGCAAGGAAACTGTTTAATTCCCACAAAGCTATAAAAAAATAAATGAAATAGAAAAAAAAAGAAAAGGATGAAATTTATTTCATCATAATGCAGGAGTAGACTTGCAAATATGGTGTTTGTGACTTTAGCGCACTTAGCAAAGCAAACTGTGTTGTTTTTCTTTCTTAGTTAATCAAATACCAAAATTTTTTTTTACTTGTGGCCTGGGTGAGTTTGAGGATGTGGGATGAAAAGACATTACTGTCATTTCTACAGTTGAAGGATGTGACCTTTTCCAATGGTGGTGTTCAGACAATTACCATCTTTTGATTCTGGACCAGTGGTACTCACTAAAGGTGTGCATGGGTTCCAATATTCTGCATTTAGTTCGGTCCGGGTTCGAAGGTCCAGATATTCGGGATTCAGTTCAGTTTGGGCTCGGGTTAAAGTTCCCTTTATGGAGAATTCAAGAAAGTGATGTTAAGGTTCAGCTAGATATCATTTCAGTCTTTGTGTTACATAAAGAATAATTATGGATATAGTGGCAATATGTCAGTGATGGAATTAAAGAAGAGATGGACGATTCAAAATGGTAAAACAATTCAATACTAAATTAAAATACTAATTAAAAAATTAATTTGAAATTAATGTTTAAAATTTAATAGAACCACCAGGCTAAAATATTAATTTCTTTTGACACTCAATTGCAATGTGCAATCAGAAGGAGTGGAAAGGATTTTTAGAAACACAACAAAAAACAAACATCCACTGACTACATTGTTTTACAAAGTAACTGAATCTCTAGTATTGTCTCTTTCAGTGTTACAGATACTGACTTTTATTTACTACTGCTCTTACTGTGTGAATCTGAAAATTAACCATTCATCATGCAATATCTTTCTGTGTTCCTTTCTTCTACTTAGAGAAAGGCTTTTGAAATGTCAGAGATGAGTATGAGATCATTTATTATTATTAAAATGATTATTGGAGGAAAATACTTCTATAATTGCATTATCTCCAGCTAGCTCTTGTATAGCTATGAACATACAGTACATTTCCATCTGCAGCAGCCCTACCCCTAGCTGCTTTCAGTCAATAAGGGGGAAACAAAAACATAAAAAAGAAAAAGAAAATCCCATACACTGTTTTTATATAATTTTAGCCTTAATGGCTGGTCTAAATATCAAGTAAATCATTATGCCGAAAGGTGTATGATGTATGCTGTAATTATCTACTGATTTACAATATCAGAGTGTGTAATGAGGCTGAGCAGCACAGAGCCCTAGGCATACATCACTGTCTTCTTTGTGAAAATGACCAAAACTGTAATGAACTTAGTGGAAATACTGGAGTTATGGCTCTCAATATATAGTTTAGGCATTATGGCATTTCTCTGTTGCATTCTTCCTTCAGGAAACACAGTGAGAAAAGCAACACATCCCTATCCCTCCCACCTCTGGAGGTATGATGTGGAATCAGTTAGCTAGGTACTGCCCACACACAGAGCTCACTTTAATGTCATGTTGACCTATGTAGTTAGCACATTGGCAGACCAACCTGGTGCCAATATGGTATGTAGGAAAGCCTCTCACGCAGGTATTAAACAAATCCTTATTGATATACCTTACAATTCTTCATGTCACAAAAGCAGAATTTGCAGAATGAACAGCATCGCCACATTGTGTTTAAATAATAAAGATGTACTAATTGCTTCTTCAGATAGGTTCCTGTAAATATGTTCTGCATTTAATTGTTGGTGCTTTTTGTTCACACACACATAAACAGATATAATTCATTAGTATATGAGGAGTCTACCTTAGATCTAACTTTCATGATATTTTAGTGGTAAGAAAAAGGCACGCAGTGCTTTGATGAGGAGGGTTTACTTTACAAAAGAATATTTGCCAAGTACACGCTGTGAGGAATGGCACATTTTAGCATCCAGCTGCCTGTAACATAATTCAATATTCATTGTTACTTGTCTGATTTTTTTTATTAATATGATATAATGTTATGTAGTATGAATACTATTTTGATGGAAGCTATTAATGTAAACGATTCAAAGTTTATTCTAAGGTTATTTTGGTCTAAGATCTAGTGAGTCCATTTTACTGTAAACACAGTTCTAAAATATCTAAGAACCAATGCTGACAGATGTCTAACAAGCAGGTACACATGTAGAGCCTGTGTCATGACTGTGGGTAATGAAAAAAAAGGACACGATCAGTTTGTGTTACATAAAAGGTGGCAGCCTAAAACTTGAATTATCTCTGAATATTTTATGAGTCCATATTATGGATTCATTAAGCACAATGACTTCTTTCTCAGCACCGGTCACAATATCTGTATTTTTCGTCCAGATTTTGGTGTTATGACCCCAAGACAGGATGAAAATGTTTTTTCAGAATATGTAGAGACCACTTAACAGGAAAGCTTGCCCACATGGTGGTTCACCCAGGTTTAATAGGTGCTTTTTCGTGCTGGAGCACTACATAGTTGACCACAGAACAAAAGTCCAAGCCACCCAGTGAACTTGGAAGCTAGCAATGCAACACTTTAACAGCAGTTTAACAGAAGAGATATAAACACATTATATATTAAAACAGTTACTGGGAGCAGATCTCTAAATTCATTCGTAGGGTTGAATGACGATTGACTAAGAAACCACTGGCTCTCCTTATTAATAATATAGCACTGTACTAATTTGATTAAATGTTACCCATGTAATTCATACAAACCAATTTAGAGAATTATAAAAATGTTCTGAAAATTTTTTAATGCACAGTAGATAATATTGAAGAACTCTGATTCCTTTATATAATGGTGGAATAAGAGAATTTAAAGTAATACACAAGTGACAACAAAAAGCCTAAGACTTAATCTGTTTCTATTGAATTAATAAATCATAGCAAGTGTCAATTTCTCATGACATTTCATTCTTACTCTTTATAACATTGTTGAGTTGAATCCAGCCTCTCGACAGTATTGACCATTACATAGTTAACAGCTTCATGGCATTTCGAGCTGTGCTTCATCGATTTTCTTTTCTATTCTTCTTTTTATGCTGCTAAACTGTGACATTCAAGTGCTTCAGAAGGAGTCACTTGTCAGCACAATCTAGAATGTCTATGAATACATTTATGTTTTCTCCATCAGATTTAATCCAACCACAATGCATATAGCAGCGTCTGACAGTGCGCAATCAATACATGAAGCCTTGAGGTAGAATTTGATATCTAATCCTGGCACCAGTCAAGTCTGGACAGGAATTAAACAGTTGTTACCAATATCAGTATCAATCTCTCCCCCACCCCCAAATGCAACAGTTAAAAATGCAGGCATTTAACCCCTTTTTAACACCAGAGTGGTACTGTGAACAGCAGTTACAGTGCCCTCCACAATTATTGGCACCCCTGGTAAAGACGTGTAAAAAGCCTTAAAATAAATTCATTTTGTATTGTAGTAGCATAAGTTCACACTGAAAAAAATTAAAGGATCTGACCTCTTATTCGAGTACATTTATTCATGGAGAAAAAACCCACATTAATAAATAATTGTTTGTAACAAAATCACCAGTGCCACAATTACTGGCACCCCTGCTGTTAATACTTTGTACAGCCCCCTTTTACCAATAGGACAGCATGTAATCGTCTCCTATAACATTTCACAAGGTTGGAGAATACAAAGAAAGGGATCTGTGACCATTCCTCTTTGCACAATCTCTCCTGGGTCCTCTCTTATGCACTCTCCTCTTCTGCTCACCACACAAGTTTTCCATGGGATTTAGGTCTGGGGACCTAATGATGGCCATGGAAGAAGGTTGATTTTGTGTCTGGTGAACCATTTCTGTGTTGATTTGGCCATATATTTTGGATCATTATTCTGCTGAAAGACCCAATGATGACCCATTTTCAGTTTTCTGGTAGAGGCCATCAGATTTTTATTTAAAATGTCCTGGT
>JAODKN010000001.1:37677054-37691457 GCA_026774425.1 Petrocephalus zakoni
TAAGGCAGTTCTGAAGGCGAAAGGGGGTCAAACACCATATTAGTATGGTGTTCCTAATAATCCTTTAGGTGAGTGTACATGTAATTACACACAAAATTCTTAAATTACAACATTAGATGGTTTATTTACTATGGTTATATTTTCATGAACCTAAATAAAAGTAAATAACAAGGATATACATTTATTATAAAATGTTATGTAAGGTGTAAACACAGTTCAGACTGAATATGAACTATAGATTTCCGATGCAGATAACATTTCATGATGAAGAACAAGTGTGATTATAGTATAACACGCATATTAAACAAGATCATCATGAGTTCATTTCACATAAAACATCTGTTATTTACTTTGTGTGTTATATTAGTAGAGGCACACAAGTTCAAAGACACTGGATGGAGGTTTCAGTGCACTTAACTGCATCTATATACAATAGAAAGAAAGAAAAGTCTTACAACCTTGCAGCTGTTTTAATGCAAAACTATATCCATATATCCATATGATTGTGTGACCTACAAATATCAGTTAAATCTTAATAACAAAGTGGCTTAAAAATGTCAGTTGGTTCATATAAATTGATATAACAATTCAACGATTCATATAAATGTTCTGTATTAACAGCTTATTTCACAAAGCAAATCCAAGGAATAGGTCCCGAAATCAATTAAGTTCACAGAAAGAAAAGTATTAAGATGGATGGCATGGTGTTGCTAACTTTGGTCAGCTGGGTGGAATGAGATTTTCAATTCAAGACAAATCTGCACACTTATTTACATGTATGTAACAGTTGTAGTACCTTGTAAATAGTGTGTAGGGTTTGCAAATTACCCCAATGCATTTAACATAGTTCATTTTAGATTTATAATGAAATAATATAGATTTGCCATAAGATTTCTTACGTGAGAGTCAGGAAGCGTGTCACACCAGATGAGTGAGAGTTGGCAACCCTGATGGCTGTTGCCTCATTCTGTCCTCATAAAACATCCAGAAGTGAAGGAAACAAAATGTGAAACAAGCAAATGCAAATCATAAGGAAAATGGTCTGGAGGTTCGAACACTTAAGAAATTTCAACAATTCTACCTGAAGAAAAATGGGACCAAACTGTACAGCATATTGAACAGTTTTGCTAAGCACCCATACACCAATGCCATGCTAAGCGTCCAGCTAGATATCTATACATAACAACTGAAGAAGACCCAGAACATACACTTAGGTTTGAAATGAGCTGATACAGACAGACATGCGAAGAACTTCTCCCAATGAAAATGAGAGTTCAGTAACACATAGTGTCAGAAGTGAATGTATTAAGAGCAGAAAGGTAACAACAAGATAGGTGCACGCAGATGAAGAGGTTGTACTGTTATTCTCAAACACTGTATTTTAAGTGAAGTTTCTTATTTAATCTTCTGGATACCATATTTTGCGCAGAGCGTTTGTAGCTTATTAGCTACTGTTACTGCAACAAGATAGCTATGTAGCAATCCTAGGGATTTGACATGTCTGCAGTGGCCAGATGATGCATGTTTATCTGACTATCGGCTATCGCCTACAACTGTTCCGATGACTCAACTACAAATGAGGCATACTGAAAGAGCCATGTCTTGTTCTATCACAACTCTTGTCTTGACAACTGAACCTTAAATGTTTCTCTGATTCTGACCTGTGTTGTAGTCATATTTAATAATTTATTTGCATATTAAACAAGTTGTCTTCATGTACAGTTCAGAATCCACACTCATTTTGAGGTAGGAAAGACACTACAATAGGATTGCCAGTTTGAAACACTGGATAATTTGTTGTTGAAATTTCCTTTCATTTATCATTTATCATTGCCATTTAGAATTGGTAAGGAGGAGTGTTTTTCTCGTTAAATGCACTAGTAATTTGTATTCCGTGTTTCTGGTTCAGGCAATTGAAATTTAAATGCCTCAACACTCAAATTGTTTTGCATAGTAGCAAGTCACATCTTGGGAATGGTAATAGACACGAACATACAGTAATACATAGTAATTAAACATTTTTAGGTGAAAGAATCTAACAATAATGCTGAAATTCCCTTCAAAGATAAGAATAATGTACATTATCTTTTATGGCCATAGTAATTGTATATTAAGTATAACTATATAAAAAATTGCCACTGCATTTGTCACAACAGCACCTATGTTATGATTTCAATATTTCACTGAATGCCAAACATGCACATGCACAAAAATAGCACTATAAAAAAAATAACAATGATATGTGGTGGACGAACACAAAAACTGTGAGGGGGATATGTACGAGAGAAAAAAATACTGATATTGTTCCAAAAGCACAGGTCACAATAATTTTTTAGCTAAGGTGTGCATTAGTTGACAGCAGAGCTACTCCACAGGTACCCTCAGGTGCAATATTGTCATAGTCCATTAATTTTTTCAACCTCCTCCAATCATACCAGTTTGCTTCATTCTAATCCTTATTTAACACGGTAAATTAATCTGGAGAAAATGAAGACTCCCTCAAGAGGGGGAATACAATAAAAAATCTACAACATATAGTACCATCAAGTTCCTGTTGGGGTAAGACATCGGATAACCGACATAGGGAGTCACTCAGGGAAAATACTACTGCTCTGTGCCATTTATGTCCTTTAAGTTAATAGTGACCCTTATCGACCCAATAACAAATGGGAATTCTCAGAAGCTTTTCTTCCCCAATCTACTGTACATCCCAGGGTTCAATTATGATTCACATCTCCTGTTCTTCTCTTTCTCTCTCTCTTTCATTTTTTCACAACTACAAACTTAAGCACATGGGAATACTCAAGACTTGTAAACCAGATTCAATCAAGAATAAACAAGGAATACTCCACACATACCAGTAGCAGCACCCATATTACTTTCAGTTCAAACTAGATAATACAACTGAAGCAAAGCAGGTTTGGGCCTGGCCAGCACTTCAGTGGGAGACAAACTAAAGAAAGTTTGGTTGTTGCTGGAAGAGGTGTAGCCATCCTGTGGTATGTGTGGATCTCAGTACCATGACGGAGACACTGTGCTATGAAAATGGTGCCGTCCTTTGGAGGAGACGTAAAACTGAGGTCCTGACTCTCTGAAGTCATAAACCGATCCCTAGGAATCTTTAAAAAAAGTAGGGGTGGTACTCAACCCTATCAAAGCTAATCATCCACTTTATCTAACTGTTAAATTCTCTCGTGCACCTTCAACACCTTAGCTAATGTGTGGTGAGCATACAGGTACAGAATAACTGCTGTTGCATCATCCAGATGGGTGCTACATACTGGTGGTGGTTGAAGTGGCTCCCCATCGCTTCTGCAAAGCGTTTTGGGTGTCTTGAAAAGTGCTATATAAATGCAATAAATGGATTCATTCACAAACTGAACGCTGCAGGCCCATAACACACTTCTTCTTTAAAAAGTTTTTCAAAACATTTCATAATTTGTATTTCAAACACTATTTTAAATACCACCATTTTGACAATTATATTGCCGACTACATATTAAGATCACAAATTTAAAAAACAGAACATTTGTATTGAAATATTATTAAAATAATTAAAATAATAGGTAAAACAGGAACCGAAAACACCATGGTTTACCGAAAACTAAGATGCATTTGCTCTGTATCTTAAGTCAATGAGCAAGGTACCGGACTTAGACAACTGCAAATCATAGGCAACAATAGTTTTTTACTTTGTACTGTAAGGACAACTCAGTCTGTGAAGTCAGTCAAAAATACTGTCATTCAGGCTTACAGATGCGAAACAGCTCTCAGCATTTATTTCTGCACAACACAGATATTTGCCTATAAAACCCCTTGTACACATTAATCTGACTAAAGTAATCCCATGACACTTAACAATACTTTATATAGACCCCAAAACTTTGCTCACTGATTACAAATCCACTACACATTAGTTCACTCACAGAAGATATACAATTTTATTTCCTTATCTGGCACATTCCATGTGCCATGCTACAAGGTGAACTCCTCATCTCCTTCTGCTTAAAAATGAGGTTAGGTGCTCCATTTGTCTTTTGTGAACACCTTAAATGCAAACCCAGTTTCAGCAACTTACAACAACACAACAGCAAAACTCACAGCATCCAGCACTATAACAGTCAGATCTTATTAATGACAATTGTGACAGCCATTATGAATCGGCTTTACTCTGTCATTAAACATCAGAATTCCAGCCAGTGACTGCTTTTTCTTCTCCTCCCATTACAGAGCGGACATGCTGCACGCTGGCAGTAAGCCATGCTGAACCTAGCAAAGCAACAGTGCCATCTACAGGCTTCCTTTGTTCCTGCACTGTCTGTGTCCCATCAAACACAGAGTACACATTGTATTTTGATCTGTAACTGGCTTTGACACAGTTCTGGATCATGTTGAAATTTGAGCTCCAATAATTCCTGATTATTTTTAAACTGAGTTTTCACCAAGTTTCGAGATGATCTGCTAGTAACATACTTAACCAGCAGTGGTAGCAGAAAAATGAACAATGCAAAGGCTGCACACCAGCAAATGGGCTAAAACATCTGCATATGGAATTGTAAAGGAAGCAGACAAAATCAAAAGAAAAAAGAAATACCAACAAATAATTTATTGAAAACCCATGCAAGTAAATATGCTTTTGTAAAGTAATTATAAAATGTTAAAGATATCTAGTCCTAAATGAGTGAATTACAATTTTGTTAATTTTTCAAGAAACAAAATATTAATTGATCATTCTGATATAATAAAAAGTATGGATTATTAAAACAAAGGTTTTATAGAAGTCTCTCATTGCTTACAAAAGCAGATAGAGTTCATGTGTGTGCAGATGTGTAAATAGACCAGGAGCAAACAAGAATGAAAAACACATTTATGAATGAAAGTTAAAGAAAAAAATGGTCTGAAAAATCAGACACAATGTGCATGGCTTCAAACAAAATTCAGTAAAGACATCAAATAATTTTGCTATCACTGCTTATATAGACAAAAAATAAAGGGAAGTTAAAAAGATGAATAAAAAGGTCAGCCCTTCTTGTTGGACCATAAAGCAGGACAAGATATACTGGCCCGTCAGTACTGGTATACTGAGCAATTATATGCAGTACTTATAGAGCAATAAAAGTGCTCCTTTACCTGTCTGGTGTGCAAGGACCCCTTTGTCTTGAAGCCGCCCTGGGAGCTGCATTCAGAGGCACTGAAGTGGTCTGAGCTAGTGGATGACCGTTTGGATAGTGTATCACAGCCCCCAACAAAGGTGTTATCCAGGGGAAGCTCTTGAATAATGTGGTGTTTTTTCCCTGACACCGGGGTGTCAGCCTTGAGGTGGAAAGCAGACTGGGGTGAGGCCGATTTGTAGTGCCTTGCTAGGTCAGGGCTACTGGGCTTAAAAGTAGTTGTAGGTACCGCATTCCAGTCGAACCGACCTATTCCCTGCTCCTCCAGTTCTGCTGGGAGACTTATCGTGCCATTTATGGGTTCATGGACGGGGTCATCAGGTTTGGTCTCTTCGATAGTGACAAAGTTCAAGAGTGAATTTTTGGGGGACTTCCTTTTCTTCCGCTTCTTTTTCTTGTTTTGCTTGTTCTCCTGATTGGGTGACATCCATTCAGCTCCTTGCTTCTTCCTCTGGGCTGCTTTGAATTTGGACGTGTGACGACAACGCACTAGCACAGTGACGAATATGACCACTAGCACCACCATGGCGCCAGTCATGACAGCAATCATAATTATTAGGTTGTCGCCACCCTGGTACGTCTTGCTGTTGTCGGCGATGTTTCTATCCAAGGGGGTCTCCATGGTTCGACGGATGAGGTCTTGAATGTATGTAGCATTGCCCACCGTGTCATTCACATACAGGAAAACCAAAACCAAGGTGTGCAGAGACCTGGGATAACCCAGATCACTGATGTTGACCACCAGTCGATGCAGGCCAACAGCAGTGATATCCGGCTTCTCTTCAAGCGTGATGTTTCCTGTCACAGGGTCAATCCGGAACAAGCCCTTGTTATTGCCGCTCACAATGGTGTACTTCAGCTCAGCGTTCATCCCTGTGTCACCATCCACTGCAAAGACCTCTGCAACTACAGACCCAGGAATTGCTGAGAAAGGCACCAACTTGAAAGATGTATTTGAGGGTGGATAAATGACCACTGGTGTGTTATCATTGACATCAATTACATTTATGGTCACCTTGGCAGATGATGAACAAGGGGGTTGCCCATTGTCAACTGCTTTGACATCAAAGGTATAGGAGCTCTGCTGCTCCCTGTCAAAGGACACATTAGACTTTATAACTCCAGAATAGGGATCTAAGATGAAGTTCTCGTTGTCATTTAATATGGATAGAGTCACAGCTGCATTTTCTCCAGCATCAGCATCAGTGACAGTGATCACCCCCACCGTGCTGAACTTCGGTAAATTTTCTGACACAAAAAACTGAAAGTGGTTGTGGGTGAACTTGGGACTGTTGTCATTCTCGTCTTGTACAGTGACGATTATTGCAGCTTGGCTTTGAAGTGGAGGTGTCCCATTGTCTCTGGCTGTCACAGTAAACAGGAACCTATCCTGGTCCTCCCGGTCAAAAACTCTTGACGCTGTTAAAACCCCTGTTTTGCGATCTAAGTCAAAAAAAGAGGCATTGGGTCCCAACTGGTAAACAATCTCGGCGTTCTTACCGCTGTCTTCATCTGTGGCACTGATGGTGGTGAGGAACAAGCCATGTTTGTTGTTCTCTATGATTGACAGCTCAATGACCGGCTGACTAAATACGGGTGGGTTGTCATTCTCATCTTCTAGCCTGACTCTCACTAAGGCTGTCTGATTTAAGCTTGGTTTACCTGAGTCAGAAGCAACAATCTTAAATATGTATTCTTTCATGCCCTCATAATCTAGCAGTGAGGATGTCTCCAGGAGATACTGGTTGTCATACACAGCTTTAAGATGAAAGGGGACATCCTTCTCTAAAAAGCAAATGACTTTACCATTGACATCTGTGTCTTTATCTGACACCGTGATCAGTGCAATCTTGGTGTTGATAGGATCTTTTTCAGATAAGTACACCGTACCATTAATGGGACTGATTATGTACCTCAAGTCTATATTTGGAGGATTGTCATTCACATCTGTCACATTAATGGTGACCGTAGCCCTAGCTGAACTCTGGCTGCCATCACTGGCTAGCACCGATAGCTTGTGGACGGCCGTCTCCTCTCTGTCCAGGGGCTGCTGCACTGTGATGAGGCCAGTGGTGGAATTTAATGCAAACAGCCTCTTAGTAGCTGGGGAGACCTGTGTACTGAAGAGGTATTTGATTTCAGCGTTGGACCCAATATCAGCATCTGTGGCTTGCAGCTGGACAACAGAAGTGCCCACAGGGGAATTCTCTGGTATATGAACTTCCATTTGGCTTTCTTTAAAAACAGGCCTATTGTCATTCACATCAGTGACTGTCACCTGGAGGATAGCCGTGCTGGACTTCTGGGGGCTGCCTCCATCCTCAACCTTAATCTTCATCACATAGGTATCCTTCTGCTCCCTGTCCAAGTTTTGTTGCACAATCAGCTGGGGCCACTTTTCCCCATCTAGTGTCTCGACAATATCCAGGGCAAAAGCATTTTGTCCATTCAAAAGCTCATAGTGCTGCACACTGTTAAAGCCGGTGTCCGGATCAGTAGCTGTGGGAATAGCGAAGCTATTAATCAGAGAGTTCTCTGGGATGGAAATGTTTATAACAGGGGATGGGAACATGGGGGCATTGTCATTTGTGTCCTTGACTATAATTTTAATTTTAATCAACCTGAAATAGTCATTTGGCAGGATGACCACCTCAATCTCAAAGGAACATTCATTCTCATCAAAAGAAGGGCCAGGGCAGAGTCTTTCCCTGTCAATACGGTTGGAAGTTGTAAAGATCTCCCCAGTGTTGCTCAAAACTCTAAGTAAGGGGTTGTCTCCAGCTTTAGAGACCAGCCTATAAACAAGATTAGCACTTGCTCCAGTGGCAGCATTAGTGTGGGAAATATTCAGATCCTTTGGTATGTTTCCAATAAGAGTATTCTCTTGCAATTCTTCTCTTATTGGGTAGATCAGCTCTTGAGCTATAGCAGGATCCAGCCAAAAGCAGGCAACCAAAGCGGCCAACAGGTAAAAAACCTTAAGGTCCATGGCAATTGCTTAATTGTTCTTCACTTCTTATTTCCAGCAGTGGTCCCCCACACAAGGAACTAGGCTTCAGAGATCGCAGAACCTTGCATGTGTAAGTAAGCATTGGACAACACAAACCTAAAAGGAAACATTGTATCACGTTACAAAAATGAATAAATAACCACATACCACTGGATCTGAAAAATTTACCTACGTTGAAATTAAACATAGGCGATTCTTATATATAAAAAGTATGTGTTCTGATATATATTCCTAGGCTTCAAACTGCTATCCTATTCCATAAATAATCATATACATTTACACGATACTGTTCAGCGATGTTTCTCCCTTATATTTAATTTCCCTTCAACTACTCATTTCAGCTTCAACATCATACGATAATGCAGCAACCGGGGCAGTCATGCAAGTACTAAGCATCCTCTTTCAAGACATAGCATATAATCTGCGAAATCACTCTTCAGCGTCTCTGGTGTACTTGCATTTTAAACTTCAGATTATTTTATAAAATAATTAAATTATTACAGATTCCATACTCGATTCGGTCTCATAAACTCATAAACAACGGTTTTAAAACGGTCGCCAAAGCAACCGGCTTTGTATTTATATATAATTTCCTTACCCCGATTCCCTCTGAAGGTGATTTTAGCGCGTGTGTTGTTTCAAATGATCTCTCTTTTGATGAATATTGCGGTCGCACATATTCCATATAATCCCCATCCTCTTTAAAAACAAAACTGTTGAATTACTCCAAGTAGTAAGATCATTGCTGACAAACATTAATGTATCGTGTTCCTTGAGAAAATATATTAAAAAAAATATATATATATATATATATATATATATATATATCTTGATCAATTCTCGGACGGAGTTCAGTACTGCGGTTGCCTGCAATCCTTTCCAAAGAACAGAATCAGGTGATCAGTGCCCGTTATGTTGCCCTGGACAAGCGGGTCCATGAAATCACTCTGCGAAGAGTCGTGCTCAACCTGTTTTACCGTCATCACAAGAAGGCTGCAGAAAATAATAGTCAGTTCACTCCAATCCAAGTCCTTCTACCCCTGCAATGATGCCCCTACCCCGGCCAGCATCTTCCTCACATTTTTCTCATCACAAAGCAGTTTGTGTGTGATTCCCTCTTCGGCTGTCATATCCATATAGTTTGATCACTGTAACTACATAACTCAAGTTGTCCTCCTCTCTTGCTCGACCCTTCATTACACTGGATTTCTCGGTAAACTCCGAACAAGCCCAGAGGGGTAAGTGAAGTATACCGTTCGACGCCCCCGAGAGTAGTTATTGGATTCCCGTTGTTTGAACGTCACGTTTGGGGGCGGGAGGATGTAGCTATTGGATGGAGATAAAGTCACTTATAAAAGAGGCGACTCTGAAGAGCTCCATGACACGCTGCAGGCTGCAGATAGCGAAGCACCGTGTCTAAAATCCAGCAGCAGGGGCAGGGATGTGTTGCCAAAAGCAAAATAGTAGTCTCTTCCCCATTATTTAAATTTAAATACCTTGCTAACTACACAACAATAAAACATCCCCACATGCATGTTTTGTTTTGTCTTGTCACTTAACTGAATGTTTAATGTGGAAAACCACTGCAAGTAAAAGCTAGTTGGATATTGAGCGGGGTTTAACAAAGAACACTTAATAAACAGGAAATATACAAAAAATGCAAATGGAATTAGTTATAGCATGAATGGCATGTGGGAATGTGCCTTCAATTTAAATGAATTTCAATTTCATTTAAAGCATATTTACTCATTTTGAACGCATTGACGTTATTTTAATATAATTTTCTAAACAATTATCCATACTAATATTAAAATTAATAATAATCAATATAATTGTCCATAAGCCTAAACTCTAAAACTCTCCCCTCTCTCTCTCTCTATATATATATATATATATATATATAGAGAGAGAGAGAGAGAGAGAGAGAGAGAAACGCACACAGACACACACAGCTGAAAAGTAAATTTCTATCTTTTCAAGGACAATACCACATCTGTTACCCAGGCCCACAGCCATACCCCTTCGCCGGACTCCAAGCAGCGCTTACACGCTCTCCTTTTCCAAGAAAGGCAGCACACGTAACTTCTTTTATCATACACTCAGAAACCGATTGCAAGCAGTACAATATATAAAAATGAGTCCATTTTTAAAATTAATTAACTGCATGGTAAAAATTGAAATATATAATATGACAAAATATGTTCAAAGTCACCATCAAACAATAGTAACAGACATGCAGCGTCTCTTGGTGTGAACCGTGGGAATCAAGGTTTTATTATTGTATTACGGTAAACAGTACCACCTAGAGGTTACAGGATGAAATGAAAAATTGCAGTTGTTAACGTAAAATGTTTAATTGAAGAATTAACAAAATATCAACCACTAATTTAAAAAATGCCGTATATAAACATACATACACTCACACTTAAGTCCATAAATATATGGAAAGTGACACAGTTTTCATACTTTTGGTCAGAAATAACAGATGGAGTTGAAGTGAAGTGCAATGGGTTGAACAAAAATATTGTATAAAAATGTTAGAAACTAGGAAAACTGTTGTTTCAGGAGCTCAAATGTAATTGGCCAACCAAATTAATATAAGTGAAAATAAAATATTATTTTTTAATACTTTGTTGAAAATCCTTTGCAGGCAATGACTGCCTGAAGTCTTGAACCAATGGACATCCGGAGACACTGGGTTTCCTCCTTTGTAATGCTTTGCCAGATTTTTACTGCAGCGGCTTTCAGTTGCTGTTTGTTTGTGGGTCTTTCTGTCAGAACTTTAGTCTTCAGCAAGTGAAATGTGTGCTTGATTTGGTTTAGATCAGGTGACTGACTAGGCCATTGGAGAATATTCAATGTCTTTGCTTTATTAAACTCCTGGGCTGCTTTCACTGCTTCACTGTTTTGCATCATTGTCCATCTGTATTGTGAAGCACCATCCAATCAACTTGGCTGGATTTGAGCGGACAGTATGTCTCTCTACACCTCAGAATTCATCTGGCTGCTTCTGTCCTCAATCACATCATCTATGAACCCTAGTGACACAGTACCACTGGCAGCCATGCATGCCCTATTCATGACACTGCCTCCACCATGTTTTACAGATGTTAGTATGCTTTGGATCATGAGTTGTTCCATGCCTTCTTCACACTTTTTTCTTCATTTCGATAGAAGTTAATCTTAGTTTCATCTATCCAAAGAATGCTGTTCCAGAACTGTGCTGGCTTTTCTATTTGTTTTTTAGCAAAGTCCAATCTGTCCTTTCTATCCTTATGAGTGGTTTGAACCTTGTGGTGAACCCTCTATATTTGCTTTCATGAAGTCCTCGCTTTATGGTAGACTTGGATATTAATATGCCTACCTTCTGGAGAGTGTTCTTCACTTGGCTGGATGTCGTGAAGGGGTTTTTCTTCACTATGGGAACAATCCTGCGATCATCCACCACTGTTGTCTTCCATGGATGGCCAGGTCTTTTTGCATCGCTGAGTTCACCAGTGCATTCTTTTTTTTCTCAGAATATAGATGTTGCCACTCATAATATTCTTACAATTTCTCTGATGTTTTTTTTCTGTTTTTGCAGCCTATTTGCGTAATTGATGATGAAATAACAAAGGATTTCCCCATACCTGTCCATGAAATAGCTTTTGAGTCAACTATCAAATTACTTTTGGTCCCTTTAAAAACAGGGTGGTACATAATAAACAGCTGAAGCCCTTCCTTCAATGTACCCTCAAATTGAAGCTGAGAGTCTGCACTTTGTCCATAGTCTTTATAAAATTGTAATTTGAATATGTTTCAGTAAACCGGTAAAATAAATCTTGTATCAGTGTCCAAATATTTATGGGCCTAACTGTATATATACACACATACATATGCATACTATCAGTGGCGATTGCTGTAAGACTACAAGGGAAGCTCTGCTTCCTCAAATATGTCAGAAAATAAATGTTCAGATATGCATCGTATTGTTATTGCTTTTAGTAAAAGTGCGCTAAAATGCGTTCAACTCCATGACAAGCTCGTTCAGAATTTACAGTAGACTGTCTGACGCGATTTTCTCCTCATACATTTCCATGGCAGCTCAGTGCATTAAAACCTATTGAAGCGCAGCTTCAATGGACTTCTATGGCATGGCACAGAATAGCTTTTTTCACTGCAGAGAATCTAGACGCTTATTGGATAAATGCAACAAAATCGTAATTTCCAGGGAAGCTCAGCTTCTCTGGGAGTGAATGGAGCAGTGGGCCGGCCAGGACGCTGGGTTGATGCATGATGATTGGAGGAACTGTGTAAAGGGCAGAACCCCTTTTAAATATACACTGGAATTGTAGCGATTTCAAGCTCAGTCCCATGCGGATTTGCAAGTGAAGTCGTGAGACAAACTGCTACACATAGTGTGTCATCTGCTCGTAATATAAACATATATATATAAATCATTCTTTAAATAAAAAAAACATAATTATAGTGTTTTCGAGTTTGCTTTTTGTTTCAGCTTTGTAAAGTTTGTTTGTTCGTTCGTTCATTCATATAATATTCATATAATTTTATGAAGATCTAAAATGAGTTTCCCTGTTTGAAAGACAGGCAGCCGCCACTGCATACTATATATTCCATTCTACCTACCCACTTTAATTTTAACTAGTTTTAGCAAAATCCTAGAAAATTGTTCTAAAGTGAGCAATAAAGCTGTCTTTATCCATAGTCAAAAGTGTGAACCAACAGTCACTACTATGCTTGTTCTTTGAGACCACATTTACTCTAAAATAAAGTCAACACTGACCTTTCACTTATTGATTTCTGAATCATTCTCACATCTGCTTTCAATGGTTTACAATAATACGAAAGGAAATGAAAACCAAGCATTTTTATTTAGATGACAGAATTTTCCGATGATGTTAGTGAAGGTTCACCAGCTGTGTAAAGTTTTTCAGGATAGCTATCCATCCAACTGTCCCTTGTACTTCCAATTTAGGTTGTGGTGAGAGAAAGCCTAGTTTAGTAGGAATAAAGGTAAGATGAGGACACACCCTAAAGTGCAAGATTTTGGCAAGGCATTACATTTTTAACATTTAGCCAATACATTTGTCCAAACCAACACAAAAGAGAGGCAAATAGCACATTGGAAACACATGCTGTCAAGGAGTTTACGGTGGCTTGATAACGACTGTATACTTAAACGGAGTAACTGTTGACGTATTTCTGTAATTTACTGGCTGGATTTGCACCCCAGGGCCTCTCGTTTTTTGCGTTGTCTTTTTTTTTGTGTTTTGCACATCAGACCTGCCAGTTTTTGTTTTTTGCGTTTTTGCACTTCAGGGCTGCAAGTTTTTGTTGTTGCATTGTGTGTGTGTGTGTGTGTGTCTTGCACTTCAGGGCTGCATGTGTTTTTTTTTGCATTTTCTTTTTGTTTTTGTGTTTTGCACTTCAGGGCTCTTTTGTGTTTTTTTTCTTATTGTTTTGCACCGTAGGAGTCAGCTAAGTAGAAGAGCAGATAGCTGGAGCATCCGATGAACACAACAATGTCTAACAAAGCAAGACACACGGACACATACAGATGGACATGCCCAGTTTCAAAGGCCACAAGTAAACACAACTGTATGTCATTTAAAGGACATTCATATAACACACATGGAGGACTAAGTCCACTGAATCAGAATACATTATGTTCCTATGGACAAGTGGGAGCCTGAACAGACTCTATAAAGAGCTGTTATCTTTAGAAAATTAAGAAAAGAAATCTATTGCTTGTAAAATTTCAATAGAACATTCTGAGTCTTTAGAGAGAGTTCTCTACACCTCAGCTAGAAATAAGCCCAGTACGGCAAAAGCATTGGAATTTACCAATTAGTCTGCTCATTTGTTACAGGGCTAACTTCTGTCCTCTTGGAGTGTTCTGAGAAACTTCCCATACTTGGCCTTGCAATATTTCAGAACCTAGCTCAGTCAGCTGATATAAGACTTCATGAGGGATGCTAAACAGGTCTGGATACAGAAGAATCTAGCAGAGAAACAAATCAAAATATCTGAGATATTAATATTAGTTATTGTTATTAACAGTTCTTCTTCTTATTATTATTATGGGCCTATTCATTTCAATGAAAGGCCCATATTGTTCTTCAAGTCTAAAACGACCTTTTCCAAATTTGCGCTTAGCCATTGAATTGCACGGATCCGGTTTCACTGCCAAGTCGTAGGGCCTACTTAGCCGGACGGTTTGAC
>JAODKN010000001.1:37696892-37707145 GCA_026774425.1 Petrocephalus zakoni
CAGTTCTGAAGGCGAAAGGGGGTCAAACACCGTATTAGTATGGTGTTCCTAATAATCCTTTAGGTGAGTGTATGTAAGAGCAGGGCGACTATTTTTGCCAATGTTTGCAACTGTTGCCTACACCATTTTGCTCAATATAATTGATGCCAGAAATACCCTTGTCGTGCAAAAAAAGAAAAGAAAAAACCTACACCATCGGTTTGGATGCTTTCTCACCTTCAAGGTCGCCAGCGTCTGAGGGGACACCACAGATGGGACAGCACTTCTCATATGGCACTGCATTTCTCAAAGTCAATCACAATCCCCTTGCACGGAGCTGACGACAGCACATCAATCATTGGAGTGTGCCTTTCTCTGTACCCTGGTAAAGCCCCCCTGTCTGCCTCTCGCAGATGAATGCAAGCAACACAAAGAGAACGAAGCCTAGCATTCGTCATTTATCCATATGCCTAATGCGGACATATTAATAATTAACTTAATGTGCCGACATCAGAGCATACTATCATGAGTAATTTATTATCTATGCCTAACCACACTCAGAGAGTATAAGGAACAGGCAATATAAACCGGTTCTTCATTGCATTTAATGTAATTTCAAAACATGCAAGTATTGTATAAGTATAAGCCTACAAATATAATATCTGTCCTTAAAATATTAGGTATTATTTAATACAATGTGACTTATTGCAGTTTATTTCGTCACACACATTACAATGCAGTCAATGCCCAAGTCAGTCAAAGGCCTTTCCCTGTCTAAGGAGACTTTGGCAAATGGGAATTGGACTGCGAAGCACAATGTATGAGGTGCATTTGCACCTGGCATTATCAAAAATAATTTGCTGTCCCTATTGTTATTGCACAGGCCATGTCGCTGCCTTTGCCTCATTTGAGTGACGGTATGCTCCAGCGCACTGTGTTACTTAGTGTGTCAGCACGGGCCAGTCAGCGGCAAAGCGGCATCTGTTACACACAGCTGCCATCGTGCACCTGAGAGGACAGACCAGCTCGCCGTTGCTTTGCGCGGCACCCTCCAGGGAGATATGCAAATAGCTGTGGAATTAATTATGGAAAATATTTGAAAAAGGAAGAATACGGCGGACATCTCACCAGAAAGCTTTCAAACTGAGGGGACGAGAGATTTCTCCAGACCCAGAATCCAATTTATTTACATCAGGAAAGTAAGGGCCCTCCTGTCTAGAATAGATTTACAAAGAAACGTGGCCCTTGACTTTAAATAGTTGAATGAAGCTGTTGAATGAAATTTAGGTGATAACTTTTTTTTTTTGTAAAAAAAAAGGAGAGGGGGGATAAACAGAACTCTACTAGAACAGCTATGAATCCATTCTGTCTGTATACCAAAAATTAAGAATGGCATCATTAAACCATTCTTACTATCCATCCATCCATTTTCCAAACCGCTTACTCTACTTGGTCGTGGGAGGTCCACAGCCTATCCTGAAAACTACGGGCACGAGCAAGGGAACGACCCAGGACGGGTGGCCAGCCCATACCAGGGCACACTCACACAGCATTCATTCAAATATGCCCACCTACGGGCAATTTAGTAACTCAAATTAGCCTCAGCATGTTTTTGGACTGTGGGGGGAAACCAGAGGAAACCCCACAGGGAACATGCAAACGCCACACACATGGAACCTGGGCAGAGACCTGAACCCCAGTCCCAGAGGTGTAGGGCAACAGTGCTAACTACTGCACCATCATGCCAACAACCAATTCCTACTACTGCTGTGCAAATACACACAATTTCAATGTTAGTGTTATTTCTTTTTTAAATAAAATCTATAAAAGTTGATTACTTCATAGCGCATTGTTCTTCACCATTTAGCATAACAAAGACAAATTAGATAATGAGGCAGTCAAGGTGCAAACTCATCACACAGATAAATCAGAGCACACACACACACACGGCCCTTTTCCTAGACAGAATGTCCTTATGTTAATGCCGGCACTTTTGACAAACTCTTCTTGACTACAGCTGACTGTTCCAATTTACCCAAGAAATTACATTATGTTGGCTGCCAAACATGATGTGAGAGCGTAATCTCCGCTACCTCTGAACCTTGAACAGTAGCTACAGGCATACCCTGGGGCTACTTATACACAAATGTGTCTCCTATCTTTTCAGCTAATGCCTGTTTTGCTCAGATTGTCGTTCAGGTTTTTCTCGGATGGAAACAGTCTCAATTCTAAACACCTAACACTGAGAGATTAAATAATTGAAATAACTGATTTAATTTATATTTATTTTTTTTACATAAAATATGATAAAACAAACTAGAAAATAAAACCAAATATAAACGTATCATTCTTAAAAAGTATTTGTCTTCCTGGTTTCACTACCTGTCAGATCTAGAGCAAAATATAAACCTATGCTTCTACTCCTTAGCTTAACCTGACTCATATCAATGTATCTCTGTGACGCTCTTCTCTCATGCAAGAGAGACTTCCTTCATCCTATTATACCCAAAATTATGTGTACAAAAGGGAGCAAAGTCTTCTAATACAGAGCTCCTAGTTTCTGGAAAAATCTAACTCTGCAAATTCAAAAGCCCCCTCCAAGTCTACTGGAAAAACCCTTTAGCCTACCCCATAATTAGGTGTATAGACCATAACATAGACCATAATGTGCAACCCCATAATGTTCCATGTAATTGTCCCTATTAGCTATCCATGTCATGTTTTTGTAATGACTGTCTCCCTCTTCAGCCTCAGCATAATTTTTATTAACCTGCCATAGCTAAGTTAACTGGAGGCCATTACCTATTGCTCTTGGTTAGCACCACTTCAGCATAAGCTATTCATCAACACAATACTTATGTGCATTTTTCCCCTCCTTTCCCTTCCGCCTCCTGCTTGGGGCCATCTGGCCCTTATATGCTAACAGATCATCAAGTGAACCTAGACAGTGTGCCTGCAACAGTGTCTAGAGAAGGGAACCATGTGATGGCATGATCTAGCATACTGACACAGTATTCACCGTGTTGCTTTCATCCCAAATCTACCCGTTTTTGTGTTCTGGATCCAGATACATTCTTTGAAAGGATCAGAGAACGTTATGTTTGTGACAATTTTCACGCAATGATAGCTATTTGAGTTTCACTTAGTTTTGTTTTTATTCACTCTGACATGATGTTTATACCAATCCTAACCACCCATGTTGCGAGTTCCCCCAACCCCTCAGTCTATTCATTCCTCACAGATGTTGCTGCCATTCACTGTGAAAATGAAAATTATTGCGCTTTTCATCAACTGCCAGTTATTCATTGTAAATTATTCAAGGAATACCCATGCTGACCATAGTAAGGCCGAAAGCGTGACCAAACCGAGCTGATTGCGCAATCACCCTCTGATGCAATGGTATGCATGGTTATCTGAAGGAAAAAAGGGCATATATTATTTATTATTAGTAGCATCTTACATCACGGTGTATTGATACTTGCCCAATAACTTAGGAACTTCAAATTTTCCATCCACAGTACTATTGAACAGCTAAACGGAATGGGTTAATAATGCAAATATTCACAAGGGAATGCTAATTCCACTAAAGTATGATGCTACTGTAACAAAAGATGGCAATTCTTAAAATAAAAAAAGCTGATTGTCACAGACTTGCTAGTGGAAATTAGCACATGGTAAATCATGAGGTATACCGTGTGAACAGTAAAGCGTCTTTTCAGTTTTACATTGCCATAGCTCTCCAAACTCAGCAACGCTGAGCTGATCCTTCTGCAGTGGAAAACCGAAACAGGATAATGTCCATGGTTTTTGCAGAGGAGGGCAAATCCCCTACAAAATGATGACAGAATTGCGCTTTCTATAACTGGAGAGTTCTTCACGACAACCATGTGGTAAAAGTGCATTATGCTAAATAAAATTTTATTGTTCACTGATATTTCTTTTATTCACTGGGAGAAAATAATCCATATCATGTTTTTTGTGTCACATAGGTAAGATTCCTGTTACAGTCCCTTAATTTGGTTGATATCTACTGTATAATATTGATTAACAATGATAAAATAAAGAATGGCATATTTTGGATTATGAAAATGAAAAACTGTAATTTAAAAGAAACATCAATAATCAATGTTCCGTGAGCAAAGTGACATATGCCCAGTGTATATTCTTTTATCGAGGCTTTGCATTTAAAAACAATTTAATACTTACTCAGTATTTACATTTTACTCATTCTCCACTGGTCCCCACAACATTTGATGCATTTTGTATTTTATTTACTGATATATTCTGATTCATCTAAGTAAATTTCAGTTGTGGCATATTCTTTGGCATACAATTAATGATTGTAAGTGCACATTCCTTATCTAAAAACCAGTTCACTCCATTTTCTAATGCAGAAAATATGCGAAAATTCAAGTGCCATTTGCCCCTAGCAAACATTTTGATATTGCTTCAAAGTACGTGTTCGCAAAATCTTTAGTACCATAATTGCCTCTCTATTGATAGTGATGATGCCAAGGTGCAGTCGTTTCTATACACACTACACTACGTATCATTTTACTTCCCTCGTTTCCTGTTCACGCCTACCACTCCTTACAAAAATGGTGACGTCTCATAGTGATATATGCTTCCCTTTAGTCATGAATCATAAATTTATCTTTAGTATGTTTTTTTGTGAAATTAATGATAAAATGTTTAGTGTTTCTTTTAAATTATCAATCTTGTGCATTTAATTAATAAAGAAATTTCAGAACCCTCGTACATAGCAAGCTTTCTTTAAGAAGGCAGCCTTAATTGAACCATTTACTTTCCTTAACTATTCATAGAGTGCAGTGCCGCAGTGAACCTGGAGCTTTTCCCAGCTAACACATGGTACAAGGCAGGGGATACCCTCAAAGCAATGCCAGTCCGACAAAGGGAGCACACTCACATGCACCACGGGAAATAGAGAGACACCATTTCACCTAAACTGCATGTCTTTGGATTAGAAGAGCAAAATGGTGCATTCAGAAGAAAGGCACAAAAAACAGGTAGAATACTCGGTACACTAACTAGAGGCAGAAATTGAAACCTCAACCCATGAGGTAGAATTCCACCCACTGAGCCACTATGTGACTAGTGGCTGAAATGAAAATGTAAAGACAGCAAACTGTTTTGAAATGCATACCATGTAAAGAAGATGCATCGCTACGCTTTGTGACAAGAGAATGTATTCTAAGTGAGGTTTAAGGAGCAATCAATAATGAAGAAAAAAATGTGAAAAAGAACTGCACACTGCTTAGTGTCTATAAAGTAAAAATTTTCTTGACAGCAGATGTTACAAGTTATGTATATGCTTTATAAGCAGAGAAAATCATGTTTAAAATATTGTTCAAATTTGAATGTCGGGCATAATTTGTTTGGAAGATAACATTTATCATCCAGTGGCATCTCTGACTCGAAGGATGTCTGGCTTCTTTTTTGGGATGGGACTGATCTACTGGCTCCCTCCCAGTTTGGCAGGCAGCAACACCCCTTCAGGGCATCAATCCCAGGAAAACCTGTCTGGCTTTCATTCTGGCCCCTCAATGTAAGCCCCCATTCAGGTATGTCAGCGGAAGAAACTAAGAAAATCCAATTCATTCAATTCCAAGAAAGGGGCAGTATTACAGCGTACAACTGCAAAAGTCAAAGGCATTGCAATTGTTTTAAGTGATAATGTGAAAGTGCTTTCATTTTCTCTAGCTACATCTGATTATGTTTTGAGCAAAGCTGGACTCCTCACGGTTCTTTAGCAGGCCTGGAAGACATCTTGTATCACTGCTGTGAGTTATGATCACAGCACAGCTGGCCTAAGAGAGAGAAGTGCCTGGGAGGCTGTGCTCGGTGATACAGCGTTGGGGCCCCCATGGGATTTTTCTGTCCTCCTTCCTCTAGTAAAGTATAGAAGACGGGGTTTGGGAGGGATTTTCAAAGCTTTCAGAAATGGTTCAGACTGGCTTTTCCTAGTATGTATTGTGCGTGACAAAGAATTTCACATTTCCATGACAGTTTTTTTATTAGTGTAAGGATAGCATTGATTCACTAGTGGACTTGCCTTAAACAATCACTGCAAACATTACGATCTCTGTGCAGCAAGGCAACAAAGGCAAAAAAGAAAAATACTGTTTCCAGGTCTCTGTGATGTTCAGCTTAGGAAGCAGAGACTGCATTTATTGTTTTGCAATTTTTTTGGCATTGCACTGGTAAGTTGATTAATCAATTATACATACAAGTTACACATTTGTTGAAAGAGTTCTTATGTTCCAAATTGCATCACCTGCTACAATTTTCACATATACTCTAAAGATAGACACATGATTACCTAGAAGAAAGGAAAAAAATAAATGATTTATTTATATGTATATGCTAGGTAGCTTACAGCCACATCAAAACAGGCAATGCTTACACAAGGCAGAATTCGTTTGATCCATCAGTTTTTCTATTATGGGGAAAAATCTGAATGAAATTAGAGTGTCAAACCTTCAAGGACTTATTAGATGAGGGTCTTTAACAAATCTGGCTAGAATGTTCCTCCTAAATACAGAGGACAGAAACAATAGAAAACAAAAATCATATTTTACAAGTAATAAAATGAAATACATTCTGCAGTGGCCTCAGTACAGGGAAGAGTGTTCCAATGTGAAGCACTTTATAACATAAAACACAAATTTAAAACACATTTAAAATTTGTCTAAAATGTCAGTGATATGCATAACCAAGTAGGAATTGTTTTACTGGGACCACTTTTAGCACAAAGACAAAAACACATATGTACTTTTGGCTACATGTTTGTCTATGATTTGATTAATTTCTTATATAACCTACAAATATACTTGTAAACAATTACAAATAATTTAAACTAATTGTTAGTATTATTATTGGTTTTGTTGCTGCTTAGGCAATACCCGTATTTCTTCATGGGGGGGGGTTAAGGTAATGGTTAGGGTTGCAAGGGGGGAATTGGCACCATGTGTACATGTGCCCTGTGCTGCCTGGGATAGGATCCAGGCCCCCTGTGATCCTGACTAGGATAAATGGTCATAAGATAGATGATTATTATTATGTTGTCATATTCATAATGTAAGTCAGCATTTTTATTTAACAGTTGTTGAGTGTATATAATTAAAGGGTGATTAGAGGTTGTTGCATAGCTTCTTTGTATATAATTTGAGACAGCCACACAAGAAACCTGTCTTCTCCAGGCCAAACTAATTGCAGATATCATTATTTAAAGAAGGGACAGTTTCAAAAGAATTTTTGGCTAATGCAATTTAAATAGATTTAAATAAAGTAAAGCACCACCATACAAAATTATGAACAGTTTATATTGTATAATAAGCACTTTTTAATTCCCACCATGATTAGGTCAGAAGAGGTCATTTTTTGTTCAGTATACTAATTCACATTTGAGTCAGTACATGTAAAATATTTTTATCCACACAATTTTAATTCTTTTTCTAATCCTATTTTAATTAATCCTCAGAGAATATTGAAGAATGGGTTTGCTTTAATTTTATATCCATGTTTGTTTAAATATTTATTCCTTATTTTTTCATGTTATTTTCATACAAATGTGTTTTTCTAGCTTTCCCCTTTCCCAACCATATTCCAGGCAGAATCTGCCTTGATAAATAAACAGTTTCAGCATAACAACATTTGTTCACCAAAGTTGCTTGGATTGTGATCAAGTACTCCTGGTACAATAATGTGAATGATATCAAAAGAACAGCAGATGTCAATACACTAACATGCAAGTCTATGAGAACCAAAAAGGAAACTTTTGTACCACTTCTTGAAAATAGTTTTCTTCAAAGTTTCTTTTTCCAGGCTTTGTCACTGCTATACCAGATTAGTCGGTATAAATTAAAGATAGTGGACACAAAATGACACGTTACATTGGCATTTATTGTTGTATAGTACACACTGTGTCACTGTGTATTACCAATGATGAGTTCTGTGTCAGAGAGTTTTGCATTTCAAATTTAAATTAGCATCAACTTTTGCTGTTAACTCACACTCTCTAACTGAAGTCACTTGTTTGTATAGAACTGCGCAATGATATGTGTACCTGTCAGGAGGTAATTTAGGGAATGCCAGTTGGTAGGACGCGCCATGCCTCATATCAACAAGATGAAGCTGAGAAAAAAAAAAATTGTTTCCCTGCCTGATCATATGCCACAAAGGACAGAGAAAGTTGGTCTCAAGTAAGCAGAAACATAAGCACATTGATTCTGTAAACTTGAGTAATTGAACTAAACAAAGAAAGCAGGTGAAGTGATATTGTTGATCTGTTTGTGAAGATATTTGAATGAAATAATGAATGATTGTCATTATTCAAAACTCTAGGCCTACTGCAGAAATGTATAAGAACCTGTCCTACGTTAAGAAAAATGTTCAGAATAAACCATTCTAAATATAAATCAAACATAAGAAAAGGGTACCGTACTTTAATAAATGAATAAGAGGATATACTGAAAACATTAGTCACCTGCTTTTATTCAGAAAGATAAATATGGATTGGATAAAATCAGTATTGTATTTCTGCCAATAGAGGTGGGTTGCTAATATACACTCTGTGTGTGTGCACGCGCACGTATATTTATTAAATAAAACAGCTTTAATATGGTTACAGACACTATATTTCAACATTCACTGTAAAGTAACTTCTGAGATATGTATTTTCAAAAGATTGAAAATGATGTTGATGTTGTTAAAACATATATTATCCATCCATTTTCTGAAACCGCTTATCCTTACGGGTCACGCGGGGTCTGGAATCTATTGCAGAAGCAATGGGCACAACCCGGATGGGAGGCCAGGTCACATATGGGCAATTTACTAAGTCCATGGTTTTTCTTTTTGGACTGTGGGGGGAAATTGGAGCACCCGAGGGAAACCCCACGACGACACAGGGAGAACATGCAGACTCCACACACAGAACCTGTGCGGAGACTGGAACCCAGGTCCTAGAAGTGTTAGAGAACAGGACTAACGACTGCACCACCATGTCGGACCCAGCTTTGTATTGTATTGTATTGTATTGCATTGCATTATATTACATATTATATTATATTATATTAAGAAATACATGTTGCTGACAAATAAGGTTGAAGTAAACAAATATACTCAAACGCTTATGCTGTACAATGGATAGTATAATGGATAAAAATTGACAATGCCAATGAAAATGGTTGCCTGCACCTGAGAGATGGTGGAGGAGCCAGATACTCTGCCAAGTATCCATCATTAAAACAATATTGCCATTCCACATTGATGAATGTAACATTGCCTCTCTTCTACACCAGGTGTCTTTGAATTTCAATCATGGTTGTCAATTTCTCTGGGACCTATTAGAGTCTTCTTCAGCTGTGTAATAAATGAATGGGATAAATAAATGGAAACTAAGCTTGTCAAAATGTTATGTTTTATAAAAATGACAAGACATAATCTTATATTAGTAATATGCTTATTTCAAGTTCAGTTTTTCACCATAGCTTGCAATCTTTATTTTTCTAATTATAATTTTTAAATAATTAACTGGTAAAGGCATATATACACAGCACAAAGACGTTTGACTTTCTGGCAACATGGCTGATCATAATGACTAAGAAGACTCATCCATCCATCATCCATCCATCCATCCAGTAAATGTTAAAAGATCAACTTTTCCCAAATTATTGAATAACAGGAGTCAGCCTATATGTGTGTGCCTGTACACACAGACGAGTTTACTTTCCCAAGTTTACTCTTATTAAGTAAAAGGAGGTGTTCTGAAATTTTTCCCCTCTGAAGCTCAACACATTGTATTCGCCTGTTTCACCTTGAGGTTTGATTTCATCTAAAAAAACTTTGTCTTTCACATATACAGTGGTGGCCAAAATTATTAAAACACTTGGCATACTTAAAAAGTTTCAGTTGTTTTTGTTGAATTGGCCATTAAAATACCCATAAAACAAATGAAATATCTATAAAGTTATCATTATGCTCTATAAACGATAGAATAGAGCCTTCATAAGAAGAATCACTGTGCTAAGTTCGGACCTCAATCAAGCACATTTGTGACGAGTTGGAAAATAAACTGGACTGTTGGCTTGAGTTGCAGAAGGCAAGGGATACCATTAGTGTTGAAGTTCTCAGGAAATATATTGACACTATGCCAGAGAGATCTGCTGCTGTAATTGCTGCAAAAGGTGGACATACCAAATATTAAAGTTAAACGTGGATAAAAACAGTAGGTCTCACTTCATCTGATATTT
>JAODKN010000001.1:37707245-37717305 GCA_026774425.1 Petrocephalus zakoni
TGGTATACGGCGAGGCACGAGATCGCGTTGATCTCTCGTTGCTTTGATGTCATACACTGACTGCGCAGCCCCTGATTTCACGTAATGTCACGTGTTTTTTTTTTTTTGCGACTAACCGACTAATGAAAATGTATTCGACTAAGCCCTCTTCATATCGAATAACGTTTAGTCGACTATTTGGGGGCAGCCCTAATGCACACATACGTAACATTTCACTTTAAAATTACATATTTTTTGGAGGCAATTAATAAATCCATAGTTAATTAAAGAAAGCCACAGAGTATGAAATTAAATGCTGGCAATAGCAACATCCATTTGTATCACACTGGTAGTTAATTTTACATGCTCTTCACAAAGGACAAAGCACATATTTCAAGTGCTGTAGTGAAGCCCTGTGTGGCTGCATGACTATTGTTAACCTGCTTTCTGGAAAAACAAAGTACTATGGTCTCACCAAGAAGAGTGAATGACATGGCAATGGCAGTAGCATTATGTGTAGTGGTGTTTAGCAATGAAGTTATAAGACAGGGCCAACATTAAAATGGCACACTTTATATTTTTTATAGTCATGACTTGCAGTGGGGAAAAGTCACAGCCAGAAGCCTCTGATTCAGTGGTGTCACCGGTAATAGACTTATTTCCCCGGTGGGGAGTCTTCTATCACTGACTGTGCCTCTATCCTATGACGCAACTCAACCTGTCACTCTGTCACCTTGTAGAAACAGAAAATGTCTAGGGCCATTTTGCCCTATCGTGTCTCCCTCTTAAGTGTAAAGTTACAGTAATTTCTTGATGCTAATCAATACCTTCCCATGCAGAACCTGTTTATTTGCTAGAAGAGAAAGAGGAGCCTGCCAGTTTGAGTGCTACGAAAACTAACGGTAAAAACTAGTACAATCAGAAGAAGAACAATATGAAATCCATTATTATAGCATGACTGGTAAGAATATGGAGGCCATAAGCTTTTAGAAATGACAGATGATTCAAGAGAAAAGAGAAGTCAGAAGTCCTAAGGAAAATCTGAAATTACTACAGGACACAGTACTGCATTTCTGTCGTTATAACTATCTTACAAATAAACATAATTGTATACCACATACTTAAATTATTATTGCTTATAAACTCAAATCTTGTTTGTAATCATTCAGTTTTGCCTTTATTTTCCAGACCAATTCCCAGCAATAACTATGCCTGATATTAACCTTTCTGAAAGAATTAATGTTTATTGTCAATAAAATAAAGGTTAGTTTTTGATGAGAAAGGTTAGTCTTTGATGTTAGATTTTGTGAGGTGCTTTTTTGATCTGTGCTTGTATGTCCAAGAATAACCTAATCTAAGCCAAGCTGAGATATCGAGATCTTATCCAGGTGTTGCCTCATAAATATTGTGATATTTCCTGCAAAGAAAGAGGGAGGAAAGGGGAGAACAAATAGGAAAGTATGTAGAGGCGACCTGCGGAAATGATTTATTTCAGTTAATTTGGCCTTTGTTTTACTTTTGTTTTGTAACATTTAGCAGCTCTCTGAATCTTACTCGCTGGTGTTTCATATTAGGCTTCTAAACTTTCATATCCCAGCATCTGCTTACCTCCCCCAGGCCCCAGAGAGCTCCAAGAGCTGAATTTTGCATTAGCTCTGAACCACCGCTGTAGCAACAACAATAACTTCACACTACTTTAAAAGCAACTTGCTTTTCATGCCCTCCTTTCAGTAAAATGCAGCTGCTGCCTGTTAAATTTGTTCCAAAATAGATTATATTATATTATATTTTATTATTATTATTATTGTTATTATTATTGATTGACTATGGATCGAGAGTTGCAGCCAGCAAATGTGTGGAGGAACTGATGCTAAATCTGAAAATGCATGTTTTAAAATCCCAGGTGGAGCAATTTTAATACACTGTGTTTTTGAGCACACTAGGGTTGCTGGAAGCTGGAAACTGAGGTTTCATTGAAATATATTTTAACCTTATTTGTGACTTGTATTGTATTTAAAAGCAGGGGAAAAAATCACTCTGTGTGCTTTTTTATAATTTGCTGTTCTGTGCATCAGGGAGTGGGGAAGAAACTATTAAAAAGCCACTGGTGAAAGGAGGGGAAGAGGAAGACAGAGCCTTCAGATATCCAAACTAAGCATGCCAGTTCATAGTACCAGCAGACTTATAAATATGACGGGCAAACCCATTATGGGTAATGACAGTAAATAGGTAATTTTTCAAGCATTACTTCAGTCTGCCATCAGAGTCTGGCACTGCTGGGTTGAGCAGCGGTGGTCCAAGAGATGGGCAGGCTAGACCCACACAGGTGGTCTCATCACCACGTACCTACGCTAAATTGCTGCCATTCATTATACTTACAGCCTGCCTGACATGAGCCTGGACCGATTCAATGATTCATCCCTGTCTCCAAATGGCATGTCACTGACAAAACCTTAATTACACTATTAATTAATAGAACTATCACTTTGGTTTTAGTATAGAAATGATGTGAAATAGTCTTGTAATCTATAACTTGTATTTCAAAACTTTCAAAGCAAATAGCTTTAAATGGATTCAGCTGAAAGCTGAAGAAATGAGATGCTATGACACAAAAACCTACTTATTATTATTGCACATCACCCAAAAAATAAAGATCTAGAGCAATTTAAAATTATTTGGTATTCACCAGAAAACAAGTAAATATCAATTTGTTTGACTATGTCTTGCATCTTCTTAAGAATGAGAATGCACATATAAGTAGTAGAACTGAGTTTCCAAGGTGTCAGCGCTCCGGGTTCGGAACTCGGACATTCAGGAGGGGCTTAAAGTAGAGCCGCTGCTCCTCCACATTGAAAGGAGCCAGTTGAGATGATTCAGGCATCTATGTAGGATGCCTTCTGGATGGTTACATGGGGAGGTATTTCAGACAACTCGGTGGAGGCCCCAGTGCAGACCCAGGACACGCTGGAGAGATTATATCTCTTGGCTGCCCTGGGAACGCCTTGGTATTCCCCCGGTGGAGCTGAAGAAGGTGGCTTGTGAGAGGGAGGTCTGGACATCCCTACTTAGACTGCTGCCCCCAGTGGTAGAAAATGAATAGATAGATGACGGACTGATGGATGGATGGGTGGATGGATGGATGGATGGGAGGATAGTTATATGATAATAAGCAGAAATAGTGGGGAGTTTAGGGAATAAAAGGACACGCTGTAGCAGCTGGGATAAATATTGATACAGGTAGTACCTGGGTTAAAAACATGCAACATATGGACAATTCATATTTACAAACTGTTATAGTAAAATAACATAAATAAAATATAGTTAAATACATTGGTTTGTATATTACCGAAAGCACTCACTAGTTTGTGACGCACATGAAAACTTCAGCAGTTCGTCACTTTGAGGTATAGTACAGTACTGTATGTAGGTACTTTCATTATTACTGTACTACTACTACTACTATTACTAATAATAATAACACTATTATTATTATTATTATTATATTGTTCTGACTTACCTACAAATTCGACTAAAGACTGATTTAGGGTATGGATTTCGTTTATTATCTGGGGGCTGCTTGTACTGTAACACGTTATACACATATACATTACAGTATATGAACAGCCTTGATAGTCATCACCACTAAAGGCATGGTTCATTTAATACCAATATTGTAAACTAAGCTTTTTTCCTCTCTAATTTGTGCTATATTTGCAAGTCGAAATTGTCTCTGGCTATAATGCCAATTATATATCCTACTGTACATAAGTCCAATTATAAGCTAAATAAATTCATATTGTTTTACTTGATTTAACACCTGCTTTAAAGAGCATGTTTACAATGGCAATATCTGACACCCCAATATGAACTCATCCTGTTAGTCTTCATGTGCTATAGGCTATATCAGTTCCTGTGTAAAGGTGAGAGAAGCTCTCTCTGCAGTCTTCTGGTGGAGTGGCTAGACAGAAGCCTTTCACCTGGAGTTTGGCAAAAGGCACTTATAGGGGGCATGTGGAGAGAAATCCTCTGGTTTGGTGAGGGAAAAATTGAAGTGAATGTCTGGCAACAGACAGACGCTGCTCATCACCTGGCTAATACCTTCCTTACTGTGAAGAATGGTGGTGGCGGCATCACACTGTGAGGATGCTACATAGTAGCAGGGGCTGAGAAACTGATCAGGATTGTGGGTAAGATGAACAGAGCCAAAGACAGAGAGGTCCTTGAAGACAGCTTACTTCTGAGCGCACAAAACATCAGACTAGGATTCACCTTTCAGCATGACAGTGACCTGAAGCACAGAGTGTCGCTGAAGAAGTCAAGGTGGCGCTGAAGAAGTCCTTGACTGGCTTAGCTAAAGACTGCAGTTGAACCCCATCAAAAATGTAATGACCTGAAGATTTTTTATGTTTTCTGTGGTGGTTAATCTCACAGTTACTTAAAGTGCTTTACTCATTTCTGCTTTTGTTATAGGTTAGTTAAAAGCATAACTTACAACAGAATCATTATATGATATGAGTATGCTGCTATTACCAATGGTACCAATAACCCTAACAGTAATATTATAATAATATATTAATTATAACTGTCATAACCAGTTTCCCTGAAAAATCATGGAAATTTTCTTCATATATTTTTTCATACTAACTCATACTTGTATACTATAAGATATAACTCTGATTCTATCCTAAAGGGTCTTGTTGCTTACTTAAGACTTATTTGAGCAAAATATGTTTTTATGAATTTTGCTATAGATATTTTATTACATTTAAGTACCTTGCTCAAGAATAATGCTAGAGTACCCATCTGCAGATTGGAGATGGCAGCCATAAATTTGTTAGCCCATGTCAAGTACCAGTGACCTTGACCAGGATAAGTGGTTGGTAGATGGATGGATGGATGGATGGATATCTCTAAATAGTAAGCTACTGTCCGAACTGTGATTTATTTTCCATTGTTTATAATATTTTATACAGTTCATACGCAATGGTTCTGTTTCACCACAAAATAAATCATTAATTATATCATTCCCTGACAATAAATTAATATTTAATGCTAAGTGTGTTCTAGCCATTCCTCTCTTTATATCAGAAAAGGAAAGCCCAATAAATATGTTTCACTGTCGAATCACTGTGGTGTTCAGTTCTGTTAGTCAGTATAAGCACAATGCTGCACACAGTAAACTGCAAAATAAATTTTTTAACCGGCATACTTTTCTTTGTCATAGATCTATAACCTTTGATAGAATCAATCCTTTTCATAAGGTTTTTCTGTTATTCTTTGTTATGCTTGTTCTGTAAAATGCCTCTTACTTTATAACGTGTGGAGGAACAATATCTATAGCTATTCACATATTTCAGCAAGAACAGTCTTGAAATGCATGAAAAAGTAGACTGCACACATTTGATTGACACTGGCACGCTGTCTTGCATGATAAGAATTCAAAATGATGTAGTATTCCAGAAGCCAATTTAGACACAGAGACACACTGCATCAATGGGAGGAAATAAATAATACTGACAGTAACATAACTCAAAAAATAAATCCTATATAAAAGGGGAATATCTACCAGGTTTTGTTAAGGGCAGTGCCATTAACGTGAGTAAAAGGGACAAAATCTTATAGTATTACAGGTTTTAGCAGGTGTTGGGTTTCGAAGATCTAGCAGATTGTTTTACACCGCTACACTGCTTTTAACTAAAGTGGTAAATATCCCCAAGCATTCACATCAACGTACTTCCTCCATTGTGATGTATGTATGAAATCTGTAGGGGAAGCTCAGCTATATTTCAGAGCTCTTACATCTTAAGTGGCTACTTTATGAGCTGGAAGGTAACATGGAAGTATAATGGATTGACCAAAAGTGTTCAAATAAAAATTAAGTGAAGAATATAATGGAAAGGCAAAGAGGGAAAAAAAATAATTTATGTACGAGGTACTTCAAACCAGTAACAATAAAATATGGAAAAAACAGGTGTTTAACAGCAAATGGCAAGTAAAATTAGATGTTTTTTTTTTCAACGGAGGTTTGAATTGTGGGTTATTTGCAAGAAGTAATGACAAAAAGAATGATAATTGAGGTTTCATTTCGGAAATGGTCAGTTGTCATATATATTGTCTTTTAATGTTATCTAAATAATATTACCAAAATAAAAATTCTGCTGAAACTCAATTCACAGATAAATGAATATTCTGAGAACTTTACCATATAGCCTACATTTATTTACTTATTTTACTTTGTATGATTTAGTAATGAATTAGTAATATTTGTATTCCTGATGATATATGCCTGGCATGTGCCTAAAATATATGCCTGAAAAGTAATGGAACCTAATACAAAATACAAAATTACGGAACATTCACTTAACACCCACAATAAGATATATAAAGATGCATGTCCCATAAGGCAGGGCATTTGCAGTGCAGTTATGTTCAGTATTTGAGAAGCAGAAATAGAAGAAGAGGTGCATTAAAATATATAGGAAACATTTGCAGAGACAGGAATCAATGGAATGCAGGTTGTTTAAATGCTTATTTCATTAACTGTGGATAGAGCCTTGCTGTTTTGTGCAACACTTGCGGATCAACAAGAGTTGATATAACTTTACATGATTGCTTGGTCCCATCTTGCAACACATGGTGTTGCAAGTGGTTTTATGGGACCTTATGTACTCTCTGATGTCCTTCAGTTCTCAGACTGAATGTAAAAGCATCTAAAGTATCAAGGAGAATAGAAAAAGGAAGTGAAAGCTGAATGTGGCTTTCTACGGATATGCTGTTCTAGTGCTGTATTCTGCATCCATATATTTTAAGCCCATTTAAAAATAAAATTTATATAAATGTACACTGGCTCTAATTCCCAAGTTCCTAGAATTTCAAATTATGTATGTTTGACTTTATGCTTTGCATTAAACATGGAGTTGCACAGATGTAACTTTAACAAAAAAACTTGAATTTCCCCCAGGCAACTGCAGGATTGATCGATTCTGTCAGCAGATTAAATCGATATTAGAAAAGGAGTGATAATCTTACCAATCCTGGACTAACATTAAGTGGCTGACACTGCCTCATAAAGTATGGAAGGAGACTGAAAAAAAAACATTAGCTAGTGCTGTAAAGTGATCAATTTTATATGGAAACATAAACGTCGATTCAGTATGCCTCCTACATCTGGCAGAAACATTCAATAAGTGACCATGAAAATAGTGAACCTACTGGTCTTGGACTTGCATGCGTATTTTTGATGAGAACCAAGTGTATGGTCGATTTCAAAATTTCCATTTTTCCACAGTAGTGTATCTACCATTAGATGTTCTCATCTGTTTACTAGACATATTTTTTTCTATTTTCCTCTGCCTTTCACTGCTCTCAATTTAAAGCAAATAAAGGAGTAAATGCTAAGTAATAATAGGATTTTTTTAGGAATGTTTTGTTTTCTTTGTATTAACAATGATCATAAACCATAACCAGTTATTTTTTAATATTTATCTTACAAACTACATTAATTCTATATAATGAACCAGGCTCTAAAATATGACCTTGGGAGGAAGTTCCTGGCTCCTTGCTCTGGGTCCAATTTTGTCAGCATGTGGTCAGCACTGCAGCACTGATGACTCTCAAATTTGCCTCCCTCAAGTTTCCTACCTGATCTCTGCTTCCTGCTTGTGTAATCGCCGCCTGAATGACAAACCCCCATCTGAGGCTAAATCTTCTGCATATCATTCTGCAAATATCAGATAACATTGTGTATTAGCTAAATGATTTGTGTTAAGGAGCTTGCAGCTTGGCAACAAGAAACCAACACATCCCCTACATCACAGACTGAAAAACAATATTAGTGTTACTATAGACCCCATGGACAATTTTTATAGCTACTCATCTCCTCTGAATGCATGTGAATCCAAAAATAATTTGACACAGGTATGCAACTTCCTTTAATAATCTTTATTTTTAACCAGTAGCCCAACCCGATGAATTGTTATGCATATGAAGATACAATATTAGAAGCTTTCTTATAGATATTCAAAAAATGCTGTCTAACATGCTGTACCGCCTTCCAAAAGCAAAAAAGTAAATCAGTTGAAGCTCAGACCAAAAAAAAAATGAACACAAAAGAAGGATGTTCTGAAACTAAATGTATACTGAAAAACATCTGCATAATAATGAGATTTTGAAATGAAGTGAAAATGTGATATGTTTAGTGTTGCACATTATGCAAATAAGAAATGATGAAATTGATTCCCAGCATGAAAGGAGCTGGTGTCAGAAGTCCGCCTGCTTGTGTGCAGATTTTTTGCGTAGTCAAAGCAATACTCAGTACTGAAGATTTAGCTCAATTACCTCATATGAATACAGTTTACATTACAATGATTACAATTATCAAAACAATTGTCTTACTTTATGTACAGTTAATCTTTACTTACATCTGAGCTTGATTAAAAGACTTGTTAGTTTGTGGGTGTGTGTGGGGGGGGGGGGGCTGGGGGAGGACTGTGTAAAAGTGAAGCTGTTAGATTTTTTATCTATTTTTGGGATGTGTCATTAGATAGATTCCCTCTTGGCTGATATACAAAAGTTCACGTTTTGTATATCATTTCATGAGGTTCAACATGTCCACAGCCAGATGTATCCTGGAGCTTTTCCACCTGCTTACCTCAGCTGGAAGTCCAGGCAGGTGCTTGATAAATATAAAATAGACCTCTGGGATTTGTTGAATCTCTGCTAATTTGCAAATCTATTACGTCCTTGACACAGGAGCTGTGATACTTGTCTAGCAATTTCAGATTATGGTGTCTGTTCATGTCCCGCGTTCATTTTCAAGCAACCAAGGTACAGCCAAGTGCACACAGTGGGAGTATTTGTATTTCCTGATGTCCTCATTGAGGAGCTTTGTAATAAATGAAGTCATTATCTGATTATGACTTCAGTGGCTTGGGAAATAACTGAGCTACTGACTTTCTGCCTGGTGAACACTGAAAATGTGGCATGACTGTGTCAACAAATAAAAGAAACAAGGAACCTAGGTTCATAATTGCAAATAAAGTCCATTATGTTGCATCTAAATATGTCCATTACCAAGGAATACAATATGTAGTATGAGAGTCTAAGTAGAATATGGCTTGCTTCAAGTCATGCTACAGCATTTCAATGGGATGGAGGTCAGGAGGTCTGACTTGGCCATTCTGAAATATGGAATGTCACATTCTCTTGTGTTGATTACTTCAGTGTTTGGGATGATTGTTATTCTACATGACCCAACTTCTTTTGAGCTTTATATCACAGACAGATGCCCTGACATGCCACGATAGGATTTCCTGCTACAACTTAGAATTCGGCGGCTCCTCAATGACTGAAATTCTTCCAGGCCCTGAGGCACCATGCTTTGCAGGTGGAATAGCGTCATGATGCTGGTATACAGTGTTTCGTCATATCTCCACATAACACTATTTACAATTTACCGAAAATTTTAACATATTTCTCATGTCGATGTATGTCTTCAGAAAAAGTGAAATATTTTTGGAGACTGTATGTTTTCTTGCATAAAAAAACATGGACACAGGCAAGATTATGACAGATATGATGATATGCAATTTGTGCTTGTAGTTCCTTAGCTGTCACCCATTGTTTCTGTCAATTGTTTGAGGATTTTACAGTGATTTTTTAAAAAATTTGCTCAATAAAGGAAAGGCAATGTAAAATACATAAATAGCTATGACTTAAATAATTATGACCTCACATTTTAGGTGATATCCATGCAGGAATCCACAAAATCCAGATAAATCCACATACTTAGCACATGTACAAATTGTATTAATAGTCCTTCGTGAATTGCTTCAGTATAAATGGGGGCTGTGAAAATGTGGAATGTGCTATCTGTCCTGGATATCCATAGTTTTAAAGCCATCTTTGCTATTTTAGATGCAAATTGTACACTTTAATACTCCTTTGAGTTAATGCAACTAGGTAGGCACTAGGGCTGCACGATTAACCTTTATCGCATCGATATTGGTTTTAACTCCCGCAATAACCTAACCTCAGGAGTCTGAGGTTTTTTCCCCCGCCTCTGACATTTGAGTGACAAACC
>JAODKN010000001.1:37725516-37737121 GCA_026774425.1 Petrocephalus zakoni
TTCCAGACAATACACAATAAAATGATAGTAATGTGGGTGTTTCTGTACAAATTGAACAAGAATACCATACTTCAAGATTTGCCTGTGGTGTGCAGAATGCATTTTTATATTCAACAAAAACATATATGGAAACTAAACTTCAGAACAACTTTTCGGCTCCAAATCATTGAGTAAAACATGAAATATAAAATAATATTCAGTCTAATATCAGTTTTGTTAGGAAAGATTTACACATTATACATTTTAGCACCACATAAACACATTTGTTGATTCAATTTGGATAAGAAAATTAGTATTAAAATAGAGTTAATAAAATTCACAAATTATTCAGTCAGAGTGACAGCAATAATAATCAAAATATAGGTCTGTTAAACAATCACATGTTCTTTTTGCAACCCTTTCTGATGCATTTTTTCTGTTGGAGATTTGTTTCCGTGTTTTTACTTTTAATTAATCCTGTGACCCAGGTTTTTATTTGGAGGGGGCTAATTTGCATCCAGCGCAAAGCAGCGTTAAGCTGAACGCTTGTAAGACTGACAAGATTTTCAAAATGTCAGGGATCCGACAGCGGCGTGGCATGGTGCAGACAAAAGCAGGGGGAATAGCCACTTGCGGCTCAGATACAAAAAGCAATTTAATGGGGAGAAACTAAAACGGGAAAACTACAAAAGAAACAGACCACGCGGAGTCACAACAAAAACACTGAATAAATCAACTAACTAAACAGGGCTTACACGAAACAATACGACTACTACGGAAACAATGACCGACTGACTCACAAGACTGAGGTAGGCACTTAAATACACAAACTGGGGCAAAAGGGTGCAAATCATGACTAATAAACAAATCAGGATGGACACAGGACAACGAGCAACAGGTGGGAAAAATTAATAGACCCAAGGGTGACTAGACAAACTAGAAACACCAACCAAAAACAATACACTAGGATAACAAATGAAACAACCAAGGAAAGGGCAGCAGACTAGGGGAAAGGAACACAAGGACAGGGCTGGACGGGCTCCAACCCTGACAGTTCCCCCCACCAAGCACACAAACACCGGGAGTGCGCAAGGGCACCAAAAAAAAAAAAAAAAAAAAGACAAACCATAATTACCAGGAGACGGGGTACTGGACAAACAGACCAAGGAGGTGACACAAGGGAACAAGGGCAGCTAGGACGAACACGAGGAAAAGGATGAGGCCGAGGGACAGGACCAGGCATGTTGGGAGCAGGACCAGAGGACTGAGGGAAAGGACCAGGGACAAGTATGGGATGAGGTCGGGAAGGGAACAAAAGGGACTTGTTGGGGCAGCAGACCAGGAAAGAGAGGGGAAGGGAACCTAAAAGGGGCAGGACCAGTCTGGGATCGAGGAGATACAGAAGGGTGGAATGAGTGGAGCACTGCGGGCCTGGGGAGCTCAACAGTTGGGATGAGTGGTGGCACAACAGGAGCTGGTGGTGGATGGCTAGGGACTGAGACAGGAACTGGGGGGGCGACGAGGAGACAGACACAGAATCTGTAGGCACCGGAGGGCCAGTCTCAAGGGGCGCAAGCAGAGCAAGACTGGGACCCTGTGGGCCAGGCTGGGGGAAGCTCAGTGAGGGCAAAGGCCCCTTCTGGGCAGGACACGGGCGTCGCAGCGACAGGAACGGGTTCCCCTGGGCAGGACACGGGCATTGCAACGACAGGCATTCCTGGGCAGGACACGGGCATTGCAACGACAGGCATTCCTGGGCAGGACACGGGCGTTGCAACGACAGGAACAGGTTTCCCTGGGCAGGGCTTGGGCAACAGGTTCGAAGAAGGGCAATATCTCCGGCTCAACAAGATCTAGCGACTGGGCCGGGGAGGTTAGGTGCCAGAGGACCCTCTCAAGTCTCTGCATCTCTGTAACAGGAGATAAGGGAGCCGGCTGCATCAGCTGTCTCCCTACCTCCTTGAGGTAGCTGCACAAATAGGGGGAGCAGAGGAGACATGGGCTTAAAGACAGGGCCTTCCAGGTAGCCTTCAGGTAATGCAACATCTCCTCTGTGGCATTAGCAGGGTCTGGAACTGACGAGGGTTACAGATCCTAAAGCGAGTGGGGTCGTTGAGCCTGGGGATCGTCGGGTTGAATTGATCATTCTGTGAGGGATCCGACGGCAGTGTGGCATGGTGCAGGCAAAAGCAGGGGGAAAAAAAAAAAAAATGACAACCCACTTGCAGCTCAAATACAAAAAAAAGGGGGGGGGTTTATTGACAATGAACTAAAACAGAGGAAAACTACAAAAGAAACAGACCACAAGGGGTCACAATAAAAACCAGAACAGATACACTGAATAAATCAACTAAGAATACAAATCAGAACTCACAGAAACTAAACAGTGTTTGTGAAGTTAATTAATGTGTTCTGATTTTGTTATGGCGATTATTCTTCTTCTTCCCCAGTACTGTTGAGATGTTACCCTTTGTCAGTTCTGTAGGGTGTACAAGTGGGCGGGAGCGGATGGATACTAAGCGGGAATTGAGGCAAGCCCAAAAAGGGGTGGGCTTTTCGTGTGCGTTGTTGCAGCTGTGGGGAACGCGGGATTGAGGTGAGTAAAAGAGGACTTCACTCAACCCGTCTTTTGTCCGCTTCATCTTTGAGTCATTACATCTGGTGACGAGGATTCAAGGGCTTCCAAGTGATGGCGACATTCGGCAGCATCGGTGAATATTATTGAGCATTATTTTATTGCTAATGGTGTGACCGAAGCGTAAAAACAACGTTCGATTTTCCTTAGCGTTTGTGGGGCAAAGACGTTTTCACTCATAAAAAGTCTGGTGGCACCTAATAAGCCATCAGGGAAAAGTTTTCCTGAACTTTGTGCTTTGGTGCAGGCTCACAAGAACCCTAAGCCGTCCGTGATCATTCAGTCGTTCAAATTTCAGAGCCACAGCCGACAACCAGGGGAGTCTGTAGTGACATATGTTTCGGAATTGAGGCGTTTATCTGAATATTGTGAATTTGGCGACATGCTCGACAGAATGCTGAGGGACAGATTTGTCTGTGGCTTTTGAGATGATAATATACAATGGCGATTGTTGTCGGAGTCTAATTTGGATTTTAAAAAAGCCTTAGACATCATTCAGGCAATGGAATTAGCAGCACAGCATACTCAGGAGATACGTAGCGAAGGGGTGGTGTTCTCACCTTGCGCTGTCAATCAGTTGCCTGGACACAGTTCCACACGGGAGGGGAAGATGTCCTTCAGGGACATGCAAGCCTAATGCCACCGGTGTGGGGGTGTTCATGACTCCAAGGAGTGTAGATTCAAGGGTGTGGAATGCCATGCTTGCCACAAAACTGGCCATATAGCCCGAGTATGCCGGGCTAGAAACAGATGTCTTGGCATAGAGAGCAATCCGCGGCACACAAGAACTAATAAGTTGGAGGGGGAAGAAGTTGTAGACACAGAGGGTGAATCAGTGTACCATTCATATAATCTTAAGTCCACCAATCTGGAGCCATTGTCTGTGGAACTTAAAATAAATAATGCTCCTCTGAACATGAAACTAGACACTGGGGCTGCTTTTTCAGTAATAAGTGAATGTACATATGGTACAATTTGGCCACCAAATGGAAAGTCCCGCCCATGCATGTCTAAGTCCAATGTGAAATTGCGTGCTTATACTAGACAGAATATCCTAGTGAAGGGAGAACTTAATGTTACAGTCTCATACAAGGACAAGTCTTGCTGTGCACCTCCTTTGGTGGTGGAAGGTAATGGCCCTAGCCTAATGGGACGATATTGGCTACACAAGATAAAACTTGACTGGAACAACATTTACCTTGTGAGACCCAGTACAGTGCAAGATATTCTTCTTCTTCCCCAGGTCTGTTGAGGTGTTATCCTTTGTCAGTTCTGTAGGGTGTACAAGTTGGCTGAAGCGGTTGGATACTAAGTGGGAATTGAGGCAAGCCCAAAAAGGGGTGGGCTTTTCGTGTGCGTTGTTGCCGCTGTGAGGAACGTGGGATTGAGGCGAGTAAAGGAGGACTTCACTCAACCAGTCTTGTGTTCGATTCGTCTTTGAGTTATTACACCGGCTCTATATCTAAATCTAATTACGCATAGTACCCTATTTTACATTTATTCAGTGAAAATTATAATTTAACTATCTATTGACTTAAGGGAATGCAGATCTCTGCTTTAGAGAAATCCTGCTGTTGCCATGGATGGTCTGTTCATACGCTTTCACTTTGCACTCTTTGCAGAGAAGCATCCTCTTCTACTACCTGGCAAATCCACCATTATAATAGCAATCTGCCGAGGTGCAAGTGCACCTGGATCGTAAAGAGAATGGGAGATGACATTCTGATTGGTTGATATCACGTTATGCCCCAAACACACCCATGACTAATTGCGAGGGTTGCGAGTACAGCCCTCTAAACCATGGGCCTGGTGCAGAAACTATTTTTCCACTATTAAACTAGTAAAAGATTGGCCACACCCTAAAAAAACTTGAGCCTTACACTTAGAAATTGATTGAAGAACAATTTGACTCCAGCTGTGACATAAAACATGAGAAACAAAATTGACTATTTGACTAATATTTATTTGATTAATTGAAATATTGTCATTTATCAACACTTGAAATAAGTTTGATAACTTGAAACAGTTATCAAAACTGATAATATGCATAACACTGTACTATGCAGGCATTTCTCTCTGAAAATGATTTATAGTTCTGCGTTTAGCTGTATTTTTGTGATAACAAGAAAATGTTGCAATATATCTGAGAATGTCATTGTGAATGTATTTGTGAATTCATTTCATGGAGATATATAATTTCTATCAAAGAAAACGTAGACCTGAAGATGACTATCTACAAAACATTTTAATTTAAGCAGTCACCTAAACTATTTTCTATGTACTATTTATCTGTTGTACTGAATTACACTTAGTTTAGATATATTATATATATTTTATAATTTTATTATTTTGTTTTAGAGTTTTCCAATTCAGTTTCCATATGCTACCTGCTGTCAAAAACATGACATTCAAAGAAAGTATATTTTCTATTTTGCAAGAAATGGTGAAAAGACAAAATCACAACGACTCTGTTTCTCTGAATTTAAAAAATACCCTTTGTTGTTAGCTACACTAAACCAATGTTTCATTCGAAGGTAGAGCTACGCCTGTCAATTTTTCTGCCTGCATCAGACCCAGTACAACAGCAGTTAAACTAATGCACATGTGCAGATTACCCACTAATTTGTGACATTATTACTCTGTCTGTCTCTCCAGAGGAGGCGTCTGTTTGAAGAATGTCCAATCAGAGGAAGGTTAATTTACATGGCAGGCCAGGGATCTTTGTAATTTATGTATAACCCTAATATAGCCAGAAAAAATAACAGGCGGGACTGAGTGTGATGACTGTGGACACAGCCCCAGACTTGTCTGGAATTAAACATAATTGGATGATGGTCAGAGAAAGCAATTGCAATTCTGTGTGGACATAGTGGATTTAGAATTTGGTACATTTTGTGTACATGTTCCCTTAAATATATGAGATAAAATACTGTAATACAGATCATGCATTCCAGAAAAGAATTTAGATAACATCCACAATTCTTAATTCACACCACAAATGCATGCCCTTTTACACTAAATGGCATAAAAGAGATACTTTATTCTATAGGTACAGCTAATTTCAATGGTCAAAGCATTAAAAATATCCACAGACTGAAATTAAGCAGAAGTATTGTAAACTTTACAGTTACATTTAAACACACATTTTAAATAATCTGCTAATATTTTTTTCTTGACCGCATAGCTGAAATTGCCTGACACATTTATTACAAATAATTATTAAACAAGTATTCAAACATTTCCTAATTCTGTAACACTTTACTTACTATTACACATACCTACATAATGGATTAATGGATTATAATGCATTAATAAGGTATTATAATCACAGCTATTAACACTTATAAAAAGGCTTAACACTTTATAGTCATACGTATTATGCATTATGAAAACTCATGATAAATAAACTAATGCATGATAAACACCTTCAGCTTTGGTTATCTGTAGTTCTTGTTCATGGATACACCCACTTATAAAGGGTTTATTATACTTTACCTTATATTACCCTGGTAATAAGCCCTGCAGGAACTGTTTTCCTGTAGTGTACATCTTCTTAAATATTGTGTACATTCTAGCAATGCTTTTCAATTTACTCAGTAAGTAAGTCGAAACTGTCCTGTAAAAGGCAGCCTTGTTTGTTTCGATGGTATTGCCATGTTGTCACCATATATTTTGTACACTGTAAAAAAAGACCGTAAAAATAGGGTCCAATGTACCATGTTAATATGAAGGAATTTTCTGTATGTAATATATTCTTCCCTTTTTCATACAATCAACACAAACTTGTATCATGTATATTCTGCAATGTTAATAAGTAAAACACAACAATATAAGTAAGTAAGCTGAAAGATGCCTTGTTTTTTTCCATGGTATTACCAGAGTTATTAAAAGGGTTACCAAATTTTTCATCCACTGTGTAATGTCTATACTAAATGTGTTCCTTCCTATAATAGAGAGCTGGATACAAAGTGGTAAGAAAGTGGTGTGAGTTTTGCTTAAATATTGATCTTTTCATGCACTTTTTTTTTTTTTTTTTAGTTTGAGAAGGGGAGTCAAATGACCCATGTTGTGCCCGTTACTTCTAACTTTCCCTCATGTCATTTAATGTGAATTATCAATGTTCTGTTACGGATAACCTGAAGGAATGTGTTCCCTAACGAATTAAAGGTTTTCCTACCCCTATCTCATCCACTCGCTTCTCATTTCAGTCCCTTTCCTGCTGGCAGGGCAGTTTTTAGTATGTGCGGTCTGTCACATTCCTGTTTCCCCAAAATGAAGATCTACTGTCTTTTTCAGCCCAATGTATCATGGTACTGTGTGCCACTGACTGTTTTGCAGGTGGCTTGTTAATGAGTATATATGCATTTTTATTATTATTATTATTACACTTTATTCATTATAGTGTTGTGGTGCTGTAATATAGCCTGACAACAGCTATCTTTAAAAAACTTTCTAACATGCCAGCAGCAGATTAACCTTGTTCCATTGTTCAGGAAACCATCTTATCGTTGAGATTAGCTTTGCAGGCAACCAGGAAATAAGAGGCAAAGTTATAAAGCTAATCGTTATTTTTCAGGGTAATAAATAATGTACTTAATGCATTGAGTTTTTCTCCAATGTTATGTTCTGCAAATTGAAATTTTAATTATATGCACATTTAAAAATTTATTATTGTTATTATCAACAATAATAACTACAAGAGATTGATTGATGAGTTTTTTATCTACCTCACAAATGTTCTGCAGATACCCTTGATACCTTTAATGTCCAAAATGTTTAATTGTATATATTATCTTTAAATTAGGCTAATCTCTCAAAATGACAGCAAAGAGCTGTGTCTAACATATGCTATCACACATGATATGAATTCCTCAAATCAAATTTGGCATTAAAATCAAAACAACCATTCTTGTCTAACAAATAGTATCATTATTGACATAGCCATTGTCTCCCATGAGGCCAGAATCATGTTACAAACTCTTACCCTGCATTTCTTAACTTTTAGAAGTTGACAGATTTACCCCTCTAAAGCTAAATCTTTCTAATTAAGTGTCAGTCAAATACAAAACGTGGTATAATCTTTCTAGGCTTTGATCTGGATTTAATATTGGAGCGTGATGTTCAATTTATCCCTGCCTTTGCTTTCATACAAAGGAATATGTGGGTTTACAGTTAAAGGAAGAGAGTCATGTGTTTGTTTAGACTGGTAGCAAGGAAAAGTATGATGAACCACATTCGATTTAGCTATACTATATACTATATACTGATTTAGTTATGCTTATTTTTATTGTTATTGTTGTCATCATTGCTATTTAATAGGCATCATGTTTTCGACATTCAGTAACTAATTTTTTTTTAATTTATCTTGCGTTGTCCTTCCCTAGCACATCTTGCACATCGTGATAGCCTGGATTCTGTTCAGCTGAAGTCAGCTAAAAGATTAATTGGACACTGAAAAGTTCACATACCTCTTGGCTATTCATTGCGTGCCTATCAATAATGTATGTGAATCTATGCGTAGAATTCCCTTTGAAATATTTAATCAATGGACACTGAACACATTTTAAACAAGAAACCAGGGACAGAAGATTGCTCAGTACTGTTGAGCTGAAAAAATGCATATTTTAGAAAATAGTACATAACTGAACCAGTATTGAGTATATTTTGTAAAGAAACTTACATTTGAAAATAAAATTATGTGTGAAGAGTAACTGCATGTAAAACATTTGAATGTAACTAAAAACAGGTTTATTTTTACCATTGTAAACATTTAATTTGAAACAAAAGATGTTTTGGATATTATACACTTCTACACATTTTTAATTTTCAGAATCTAAAAATTGATTAAACCACACAGCCCAAAGCTGTGTAATATGAAATACAATTCAACATTCTAACAAGGATTTTCTTACTCCTTTCAAAATTGTTACTTCATTTTCCCAAAAGCAGGCAGAGTACAACAGTTGCATCAGCTCATATTCAGGCAACATGTCATCACATCAAGAAAGACATTAAAGAGTGTATAAAATACTAAGAAAATACCCTTTAAAATTTTAATAATGATAACGTACATGGCAACATGAAAGCCCAAAATATTAAACTAATTTGGCAAAGTCCTAATTCTGACAGTTGTATTAGTAGTGATATTAATTACAAATGCAAAATGTAACAAATGGAAAGCTTCAATGTACATGTTCATTAAAAACTTTTGTCTGGTCATATGACAGACACTACAGATGGGTTAGAGAGTTTTTACTCAATAAAATACAGAGCCACAGCCACATGCTAGGTAAATTGAAAACGTAATCTGATGTTTTGTGTCATAATCTAATATTGTAGTTGCTTTCAACACCTCCCAGGAAGTGGAAACACAAATAAACACAGTCTTCAACCAAAGATCTGACTGCTAATGAGGAGGTTTTCTGTGGAACATGTTTAGATTTTGAGGAGTACACCCCCTGCTTAAAGTATTCACTATGTTTGCAGAACTAGTTAAATATTTATCATTCCCTGAATACCATTATCGTGTCCAGATTTATGTCCACTTTGAAATGCTATGTGGAAGTGAATAACTACAAACCAGTCCAGAGCATCTGTCCTGGGCTCTTCAAAATGTACAAGGGTAAACAGGCATTGATGACAGGAATGCAAATTTGCACACTACAAACACAATTGTAGAGCAGGCAATAAAAGAAAGGCGATAAGTATTTTTAGATTTTATTTAACTTAAAAGACATTTTTCGTTAACCTTATTATTTGGCGGGCATAACAGGATAATCTTTTTTATGTTTTATGACCATGTAATGGATTGTAAAGAGTTCAGTGAAGATTTTAGTGTAATCCCCATATTAGTGCCACTTCCATTAAGGACTGAATACTAATCCCTAGTTGTGGCTACATTTAATGAAACTCTAATGCACCTCTACTTTTGATCATAACACCTGGTTTTAAGAATTTAAAGAGTAAGACTGCCATCTGTTGATTCCATTGTGTATCTCCAAGAACACAGAAATGAAATTTTTATTATTTGGCATTCACAACAGAAAGTTTTGAGTCAGAAATATTTTTATTAATATTATTTTTTGTCACTTATTTGTTTCACTGTTAAAGTTCATAAAAGGCTAGAATCAGATAAGGAAGAGAACAAAAACTTTGGCTATTCGAACAGATGTATGGCACTACCTTGATGACTTTTGACCTGAAATTATTGTTATGCAAATATATACATGAATAATAGTAATAATAATAATTACAGGTATCTATTTTCCTAATCTTAGCAGACAGATATGAATAATGAAAGTGATGTGAGTAAAAAATAAATGCTGACAGGATTTACATTTTTATGATATTTACCAGGAAAATAAATAAGAATAATTATGTTGATAATGATAAGAAGAGGAAGATAAAGAAAAACAACAAGACCATTCTGCATTACAATTGATTGAAACTGACTCCAGAATATACAGGTGCCCATTCTGACAAAAATGATTGAAATTTACATATCTGCACAGCAGCTTTGCTTGCCAGGGTTTAACCAATATCTAGCCCCAAAAAACGACTTCATTTGATAATCCCAGCCCACTCCACAGAATGGTATGAGTTTGACTGATAAGATTGCTGGTGTGGAGTGCATGTATGCAGGATGACTCAACAAAGAAAAGGGCAAGAGACTAATTGTGTCTTATTTTAGGGTCATATGCTGATGGTCTGTGTAGCTTAGGGTAAATTGAAAGTGCTTTTGGATAGCATGCGCTCTTGTTGAGTGCATAAGTAGGTCATCAACCTGGACAGCATCCCTGTTATGTTGCACCATTGCAGTCAGCATGTCCACTATGTAAGGGTGATGCGTAATTAATTCAAAAAGGACACTCCTCACAGATTTATGGATTTGTAGCCTGAGCAACTTTCCAATGATATCTTAAAAAACGTTAAGTTCTTGAAACCAACCAAACTTATTTTTTTTCCATGTTACTAAGTGTTCTTGGTCTAAAAACAATTTTAAAATTTTGTTTTGATGTTCGTCCTGAAGTGCTTCAAAAACAGTTGTAATGGGTACCCTCTTTTAAGCACAATGCAAGCCCGAAAAGAATAGATCTTACAGAGTCAATAAAAGACACAAACGTTAAATTTTGATGTAACTAAAATTTTAGAATGCATATTTATCTCAGGGTACCCATGTAAATCGTAGTAGAATAGCTACATTAAGCTGCATTAAGTTCAAAAATAAAAAAGTTGGCCACACATTAATGGTTAGGAGTTGGTACAGAGATGAGGAAAGCCAGGCCCTCGTAACAACATGAAGGAAGATTATTATTGTTGAACTGAAAACTGAAACTGAAATTGTTGAACTGAAAAGACTGAAATCTGATTACCAGTATTTAGTAATAAGGAAGTGTTGCCCTGCTTTAGTAGAAGTGAAGTTCCAGGACATTGGGCAGAGCCTTCTTGGTTTGGATGCTATTTTTTGAATGGACAAAGGGGGCATCCAGGGATCATCCAGGCATTAGTAACTGTACCACAACAGCTTTGTTGGGAGGTTGTTAATGCAACAGCAAAAGGCATTGGGCACCAGGCTGGTGGAAACCATGGTTTCATCACTGCTGACCTCAACAAGTACCACGGGGGCTGTTGAGTGCTTTGCACACTAATCTGGGGATGGAACACTCTCGCTGGCCAGGCTTAAAGCCCAGGCTGGGAAGGAGCTGAGGTGCAAAAAGTTGAGCATGCGTGGTTTTTGCTGGTAGAAAAGGGAATGCTACCTCTTACCTGCTGGGCCCACTGGAGAATGGGCACCCCGAATGGGCTGTCACTTCAGTGTAGGCCCCTTTTGGTACAGTGTTCTGCAATAAACCTTGCCATTTCTGGGGTCTTTGCCTGCACCTAGTGTATTCTGAGTCTTGCCCAATGAGAAAAGGAGGGGATTGACCAGGGGATAAACGTCAAGAGAAGGTGAAGAGGAGGAGGAACAGGGTGTGGATGACAAACAGACAG
>JAODKN010000001.1:37805304-37821373 GCA_026774425.1 Petrocephalus zakoni
CGTGCTTGATGACGAACTACGTAGCGCAACGAAGCTTTTGGGAAACCCACCCCAGAGCAGAACTTAAATTAAATCACTGATAATTCCTGCCTGATAATTAATTAATGCACAAGAAACCTAAATACAACAAATAGGCTACCAAGTCGAGAGCAAATCTATTGACTAACATTACTAACATTAAATTATTGAAAGGCAATAATTGTGCCATTTTTATATAAGAAACACACTGTTCAGAGGACGGTTACGGTATATAGTTGTTCCATGTTCCATTTATTGACGTAAACAACCTGAGTTGTATAAGCGTCTTGGATTAATACTGACTGAAGAAAACTTTAGCATAAATGTTAATATAGTGATGTGGGTAGTGTGACAAATACTATGTAATTTGTATTAATGTTTTAATTTTGCAGCATGCAGGACATGCAAAGAACAATATTTCAGATTCTAAAGTAGGAAAAAACCTTAACCAGATGTACATTTCTTTGATTAATTATACTAATGTAACAGAACCATGTATATTTTACAAGCGTTTAATCACTACATTAAACTTTAATTCATGAACTGTGTTGCATTTAACTTAATGAAGGGTTAATTCATTGGGATTAATTAATTTAGGTCTGTGTACAAGGTTATGGTGTATATTACATGAATTTGTTTAACACTGTTCTGGTGAAAACAGTTTTAATTAATGATGTGACAGGAGCTAATTTAATCAAGCAGTTAAAATATTTCAATGAGGAATGCACCATTTAGTATTTTCATAACTCTCGACAAAATTAGGGTTAGGCATATTTATACCTAAGTTCCTCATTGTTTAATACAGTACCATACTGTCACAATGAACTTGATTTTTTCTTTTCTTTTTTTTGATGGATTAAGTATCTTATGTCGCTATAACATTTAGGAAGAATAAAAGGTACATCTCGTATGGGCCAAACACTATTTCCCTCCTTTTTAGGTTATTTTAATACATCCTTAAAATATATATATAGTTTTACTAAAACAGACTTAATATACATCAAATTACAATATATACAATTTATTTTAAAACAGCTGCATAATCCATTAAACACAAATTATGCATTTACTGAAAATCATTTTATTTTGTTACTGATAAAAAAACAAACATTTGCACAAGAACAAGGTTTAAGGACCAATATTAATCTTCTTAACATTCCCATGTTACAACCATTTCTGATTGGGTGGGCAGGTGGGAAAAGGATGCAGAATTTTAGGACACACATTGCAGGCCTGCATTACCTAAGATTAAGAATCATCTGAAAGCAGAAAAGTATAATATAATACAAGATATTGGCCTCAAAGCAACTTTGAAACTTTACAGGGACTTGACACACCATGACATTCATCAGTTTTTCTTTTAGTTGATTGAAAGTTTTCTGTTTTACCTTCTGCTTTATTTTCAGACTCGACAAAATTGTGACCGTCAGCCTGGGTGAGATGGGAACTGGATTGACTGGACAGAAGTGAGTGTGTGGTCTTTGTCTCAAACCCTTCATGAGGCTGAAATGCCAAATTGAGAGATGTTTTGCTTGTTGAGGATATGTCATTTTCAATCAGCGGTTCAGTGACGATGGTATCTTCAATTTCATTACAAGATACCTCTTCCATGCTGGGATTCAAGAGAGTCCCACCAGTTTGTGCCCTTATACCACAGAGGTCAATGCTAGGTGATACATAAAATTTCACTGGCCTTGTAAGATTTGTGCTGGCATCAAGCTCTTGCATCAATGAAACATCAAAGTCAGTGGACTGTGTGGAGTCAAGAGTGTAATGAGGGATATTATAGTTTTCACACTCCGATATCATCGAATCCAGTTCAGAAACTTTGTCAAAGTATGCAGTATCCATGGAGGCCTCACTTGACATACATGGAAAAGTGCTGGCCTTGGCATACTCTTCCTGTTCCTCATTGGCTTTAGTTAGAGAGGTTGCCATAGAAGAATCTGGGTTTTGGCTACATGTTCCCCAGAACACTGGGCTGGAGGATGTCAGGTCAGCTTTATGATTAATAGCTGTTCGGTGATTGATGTTGGATATGTCTGAATGTTTGTTTGCTGACGCAAATGAGCTACTGCAGCAATCATCAAAGCTGAGTTTTCTCAGGTAAGACAAGGACTTAAATTGAGTCCTTTTTTCACTATGAAAATTTGGACTCTTTAGACTTAGGCTACTCATAGATGTGGATGGGTCTGGAGAAACAGAATGATCCACGTCAAAAATATCCTTTTGTTTTTCTGGAGTAAAAATCGGATCATTGTAAAACGTACTGGGTGCAGTTTGTTTTACAGAAGTTGTCAAGAGAAATCCACAAGGACCTGACCAATCAGCCATCTTGCTGACAGGTTTTGTGCAGACTACAGAATTTCCCATTTCACTCAGGCTTCTTCTCATTGTTACAATTCGTGTATGTCCCCCCCTCACACAGCAAGCTTGGTCGGCTCTCCCCTTGTCAGCCAGAACATCAGTCATGATCTGGTGACATGTATCATCAATGCTCTTAATGGCTACCCTCTTGCCAGACTTGTTCTCATTTTCAGAGACCCGGGATTCTAGCTCTTCAATGTATTTATCACTGCGCTCCAGAGCTTTTCGCAAACGATCCACATCCCGGTCATACTGGCTGATCTTTGCCTCCAGTGCAGCCACAGTGTACCTGCCAAACCTAATGGGACAAAGAACCATTAAATCAAACTGTGACAGATTTCATCGTTTTACAGTCCATCTCAATATTTATATCTGAAAATTATTCATCTGGACCTCAGATGAACACTTGGCAGGAACTTTGAATCATTTCTTCAAGGAATAGACAGCATTTGTATAATTTTCACACAACTTAGACAAACACTGGTACAAATCTTGGAAGCATACATACTTCTGAGGCGACCTACTGTCCACTTCAGCTTTTAGCCGCAAGTTTTCTCGAACGAGATCAATATTTTGAGCACGCAGGGTCCTGTTTGCCTATAAAGGTAAAACATTTGCATATGGTTCAATCCAACATTATAAATCTGTGTTTCTGAAACCAGTCCTTGGGGACCCCCAGACAGTCCACATTTTTGCTCTCTCCCAATTTCCGTGGAGTTGGAAGGGAAAAAAGTGGACTATCTGGGGGTCCCCAAGGACTGGTTTCAGAAACACTGTTGTAAATAGCTCAATCCAACATTTAAACTACACCAACTTTCATCATCCTAGGTGCCATTGGAATGTTGGACTCTCTAGCCTCTCTACAGACTCTTGATATCAACTTTGTGTGACTTAGTTTAATCAGGTTCATGAGATCGGGACCCACTATGTGAAAATGCTTTAGTTTTGGTGTGATTTGTCTCAAAATTGAAATGGTTCCAGACGTTCTCCTATACAATGTTCCTGTGTTATTCAGAGAAAAAAACAAATCAGACAAATATTTTCTAAATTTCAAACAACAAATGAAGTGGCTCTGTCGTTATCCTTCTTTGCTACCACTATGTGGCGCTGATTGCTTTTTTCCCAGATCTTGACCCATACAATGTGTTTGCAAAGTTTGAAAAAGATCTGCCAAATACTTTTTCAGTTATCGTGCTAATGAGATAAGTGTCTGTGTATGTCTGGTCTCAAAACTACATGTATTCTCCAACTTGGGAATACAATAAAAATAAATTACCTCTTTCATTTTCTCTGCATCCAGCTGCATCTTCTTATAAGTCGTGGTGGCAGCTGCAAGCTTTTTTTCCCATTCCCCTAGAACATCAGAGTCAATCCTCTCTTTACTTGAATCTGAAGCAGCGATGGTAGAGGCCCGCTGAAGCTGTGCTTCTGCGCTCATGTTTTTCTTTCGGAGTTCTTCATTTTCTTTATTCAGAGCCTTGATTTCCTCCTAAATTGAAAGAGCACAAACTATGCTAGTTGTTCCATTAAACACCTTTAGGTTAAACATAATATTAGAATTGGAAAGTCAAAAAAAATTACCTCATAATCCCTCAGTAGTAACTCAAATCTGGTCTTTCTTAATTTCTTTTTCACTGAAGCACTGTCATTACATTCAGTTTCATTAGCTGCACCTGGATTGTTATGAAATTCATAAAAAGCACATTTAATTTTGCAATAAACAAAAGCAATCCTTATAACCCTCATGCCTCATCTTAGACTCTTATATGGCTATGTATTATTATTATTATTATTATTATTACTACTACTACTAATAATAATAATAATAATATTATTAGTGAACTGCGTAACGTTAGTTTGAACATGGCGTGGGGTTGTATTATTAGCCAGTTTTGATTATTGAGGGGGGGGGGGGGGTTACAACCACTGCCTTCTATTTACGCCCATGGTATTAGTATTACTATACCTATGATCTCTCGACACGGGTTTGCAGGGGTGATGGGGATTCGGCAGGTTGGACAGTGGTTCGACTTCGTCAGCCACAGTTCAATACAAGCGGAACAGAACACATGGTAATTGCCACAAATAACGGGTTTCCGAACCTAGAACGGAAAAACATAACTAAGTAGTTCAAGACTTCCTGGTTTGTCGACCGAAGTTATACTAGCACTTCCCCATTTCATGGGATGCAGGTGATAAACAAGCAACGCTTAGTTAGATACACAGGTTATGAAACACGACTACAAAACAATGTTGCCAAAATGCTACCACAAATGAGCTCTATACACAGCGATATTCTATACATACCTTTCCGAGACAGATTTGGCAAGATATTGGCAAAGTTAAAGATACAGTGACATTTTGAACACTCTGCGCCATAAGTCAAAAGTGATTCACACAGTAGTAAAATTAAAAAGCTGCGCCAACCACCCTTATGAGCTAATGCTAGCCAAAAATCATTATTGCGTAGCAACTGCACACATTCGCCAAAATCAATATCAACAGGATAAGGTGACGCATTGAGTAACTGGTGAGGCAAAACCAATCCACATATAGTTTAGTACAACGCAGTTTAAACGCATCCGTGATGTTCTACACTTTTTTCGCGCCTATCCACAGTATTTTCAACTACGGCAAGCGGGTGAGTTACCACAGGTTTGGTGTGCTTGTTTGTCTTGTGCTTCCCCGACAGTGCTTCTCGAAATATAATAAAAAAAAGTATATATTCAGAAATATAATGAACTCAAATGAAGAAGTATTCGTCTGTTGAATATTGTGGTAATGAAGAATAATTAACTGAGAGTAGAACAATCTGTTATACCTAAGAGGGCATATTTACCACGCTTTCGAAACACGCACCAAAACCGGAGTCTGAGGAATACAACTGAGTTAGTATTATTATGTATTATAATAACACCTTAAGTGTACAGTTAAACGAATTAAGTCATTTCTACGTATTCTAAAGTTGTGATGCTTTTCAAGCGTTGCAATGAAAAGCTATGCAGCGGTTTGAGAGCCGTCAACGCTATAGGAGATTTTCAGCGGACAATCCATTTATAATACTAGACACTTAAATTTAATAATTTTAAGTACATAATTTAAAAAAAAAGAATATATTTGAAGTGGTTATTCCCTGAATTGCATCCGTAGCTTCCTGGTTAGGCTCCTGACCCCGCGACTCTAGCTGTACAGACAAGCGGGTATACATCGAAGAAGATAAATGGATGGATGATGTAACATAGCATTGGCTTACTTTACAATTAGGTGTATTTACTGAGTCCAATGAAAATTAAAGCATATGTCTGTTTTATAGGGAAACTACTGTATACTTCTGATTCATATTTTCTTGCAATGATAATGTTTTTTTTTTCAGTGTATGCTTCTGATATGTTTGTAGTCTTTTAGCTATTGATTTGTGACAGTCTGACTGACTGCTAGGGCAACCGCAATGCACACTGGTCTTGTGTGAGGTTTTTTTTTCACCCATAAATAACGCAAATTGATACATCTGACTCTTAGCCATAAAGGACAATCACAAGTCAGAGTCTCACAGGTTTCTTTTAATTTCAAAGCACTTAGTGGCAGGTCTTTTCATCTGGGCTTTATACTTGCAGTGTAATGTCCAGTTATATTAAATACCACATTTATGTTCCCTTTGTATCACTTTACACCTGTAAACTACAACAAATCAGAGGGTTTCATGATAATTTGTGTATCTGTATATTTTGTAGTCTCCTACCAATACTACACGTCATTAAGGACAGCTCTTAGAAAGTGACAAATGTTCAGATCTATTATTATGTATCTTCTTTTCTTCATTGTTTTCTTCTTTTCTTCATTGTATTTCCTGTATTGTGTTTGAAATTCTATTCTTATTCATAAAAAAGAAGAAAGGGGTTTAATTGATTTTGACAATATGTGTCATGTTTTATATGTTATATAACATCTTACCATGACAATTTGAACTGTGGTCATAAATCCTATGTATTTTAGACGAGTCATTTTGTTCTTTGAATGGGCATTGTAGTGTTAACTGCATATACAAAAAGGGTCCTGGCTCCTTTAGAGAGTTCCTCTGCCACTTGTTCATGTCTCCATCCATGCCACTATAAATAGCAAAGTCTTGTCAAAGCAGCCAGTTGTACTAATTGTACTTCAATCTAGTCTATCACTTATGGTAGTATGTTTATTTTCAATAAATAAATATTATAATTTAAGAGGTACATTCCATAACTCCATCCACAGACTCACTTGCCAATGCCAGTCCGCCTCCTTATACAATTAATTAATGTTTTACAGTCACTGAATTTGATGCAGGCATGGGCTACTGAACACATCTGAATGGGGAAGGGGATACGGGCGGGTGGATATAACTCAGATGTAACTTTTTTGTGTTAAAAAAAAAATAATTCAGTAGGTATTTGTTGATTGTTCATCACTAAATTTGTGATAATGCTTCAAATGTTATCCGGGCACAAGCTGCTATCTACAGGAAGCCATGTAGGTGATCAGCCTTGAATGTGTGACTCCCTTATGATCTTTTGTTGCCAAAGAGATTCGAGAACTGCAGACAAATTTTGATGGTAACCCTACAGCCAGGTGCTTTATCTTTCAGCATAACTGGGATGGCCCTACAGTAATACAATAAAATAGGGAATTCAAAATGAAAATACAGAATAGATGTTGCAAAGATGACAGTACAACATAATATTTGACTATATAGACCAAAAAGCACAGAAAATCTGTAAGTATATATGTTCTATCCTGCCAAAAATAAATGATTTATTTTCCATTTAAGCTATGGAATGTTATTAACTTTTATAATCACTTCAGCCATGAAATATATGTGTATAAATGTTTACATATGTCAGTGTTTAACAAGTTGTAAAACTTGTTTTGTTAAAGTTAGTCCTAGGTTAGACTTTTAAATGTGTTTTTGAATAGTGAAGTCCTTCCCTATTACAATACATATTTTTTGGCAGTTCAGATAATATTGCAATGTATAGGCCTAGTGGTTGTTGGTTATTGTTACTACATTTTTCTTGTCTTGTGAAATAATTCACAGTAGGAATTTCCACACTTCTAGTTGTTAGAAGATTGAAATTGATATATTAATGGGATATTGCTTTGTATTTAATTATAATACTGTCTATTATTATTATTATTATCATGCACATTTTTAATTGGGACAGATATCACTGTTTTGACCCAAAACAATGATATTCTTCTGATATATTCGCATGCTTAGATAATATATGTCGGCAATGAAGTACTTCAAATAAAAAAATTGTATGGCAAGTTCTGGTTTTAAGCAAAATTAGGTAAAAAAGCAGTAGTTAAAAATTCAGAGAAGCAGTTTTTGCAAGGTTTTGTTTCTCTCAGCATACAAGCTTATTAATTATTTGTGACCATATGACTTTATATTGTGATGCTAGTGGCCTGGTCAAGGACTATAATTACCACTTTGCTGTTTGTATCATATTTATCTGTCCTCTTCTTAGTGCCATATTACCCACAGCATCTCCTTTCCTTCTCCGTATACAGGACCAAAAGTGCAGGCACATCATTTATTGATAAGACAAAAAGAATGTAATGAAATTATCAATGTTCTTGAATTAATTATGAACATGATTAAGAAAGCTAAAATCTCTGGAGCCAGGGTCTCATTACCCATTCAGTCTTTGGGATTGCTTTCATTCAGGGAAGGGAAAAGGCTTTCAGCAGTCCCACTTTTGCATTTTGCTCCTCTTTATGATATTGTCCTGGTGTTTGTGCATTGATTCCAAGTAACGTTTTATATCTTTTGAAGTCAGTTCTTTACATCCTTTTCATGCATGGCTTATTGTGTCACTGGCCTGCAGTGCTCCATCGTGCCCATGGATGTGCAGAGACCACCAACATCCTCATGTCCTGGTGGGAGTCCTCCTCCTCTGAACACCATGCTGGAAGGTGAGTTCTGTAGTTTGGAATTAAAATTAGCACGTCTAACTTGGCTGGCAGTGCCTACTTTTACAGTGATATTATGCTTTCCTTTTACTGGACAAGGCTCATTACTGACGAGGCAACATTTTTATGAGTACAGTTTTTAGTGCTCTAATTTTAAATCAGCATTGCAGTTACAATCATTGTGTCATATTTACGTACTATACTGCAAAAAACTATAGATAGATAAAAATGGCTTTTTAATGTACGTATTGTTCATTGATCAGTCCTCTATAAATTGTAAATACAGCTCCGCTGGTTTAGACATTGATTACAATCATACATTTTCACAAAATTGCCCAAGAAAATGGTTATGCACAAAATGGTTATGTTGCATAGCATTCTTGCAACTGGCAGCAGAACATAACCTGCATGTTGACTAACACTAGTAATTATTACAATGTTGTTCATGATACATTAAGTATGTTATTATGCATTTTTAAGTATTCAGTACAGTTAATATCTCTTAAACACAGTAATCTACAGTGAAAACTGGTTAATTTCTTATTTCATTAATACTGCACATTCATGCAGAATTCAGTTTATAGAAAAACAGCAGATAACCTATATTTTTGTAATGGGAAAATTGAGAGGAAACTTTTGAGAGGAATCATATACCTAATAATAATAATTATTACAATAATGACAACAACAATAATAAATAGTAATTCAAAAAATATTATTCATTCGAAAGATATTTTCTGTAAATGATTGTCCCATTCAGGGTTGTGGCGGGTCCAGAGCCTATCCTGCCGGCTATGTGTGCAAGGCAGTGAACAAGATGGGGGACCGACCCATCACACTTAATAAAAACAAATGAATTTACATAATATTTTGAATCTGGAGTATTCTTAATGTTAATAATGTCTCTTGAAACAGAATTGTGAATTAACAAATGACTTGAGATCTAATATTTTGAGTCATGATTATCAATGCAACATTAAATAATGAGTTTTGTCAAGGAACTCTGTTGTGTAACTTGGAACTTCAAAACTCTGTAAATCTCAGAAGTTGTGAACTGAAAGCCTTGCTGGGGAAGGGTTAATGGAATTTCTCTGGGTCAGGATTGATCCGGGTATTGGATCGCACATAAAGCCGCTGTTACTGGATATTACCCTTGCTATCAGCCTGCCACGATAGCAGAGATAAGAACTGCTTACCAAGGAGGATGTTTCTGAGAGGGAGATATAGTTTCCAGTCCCTCAGGGAGTGACAACCGAACAATGCCAACTCAGGAAGTTTTACTTCATTAACTGATCCCAACATTGAATTATCATTTCCAGTCTTCAATAACATTCACTAATTGTCATTAGTGAATGCATGAGAAGTAGATAAAGACTAATAGTAATAAAACACTGTATATATGTAAGACCAATGTAAAATAAAATTCATTTTAATAATTAATTATTTTAAAAATCATATATTTCTCTAAGGCCATGCTCATTTTACATGTATTTACTGTTAATATAAAATTAAGTACTGCTGCCTACTTACAAGGTTTTTAACAAATTTTTAGGAAGACTGAGTATTTACTCATGCTCATGTACTCAGTTAAACATATGGCTCAATCTTAAATAAATGTAATTAATGAACTTAATTAATAGATCTTAGCAGTATAGTTCCAATACTGGTAGTGTAAAACGAATTTAAGATAAAAAAATGCTCTGTTTTTATGAGTGCTATACTACATATATGGGGGAGGGCTACAAGGGGCAGGCAGGTGGTGTAATGGTTAGGGACGCAACTGTGTAGTCGTAAGATTGCCGGTTCAAGTCCCCAACCTGCAAAAACCGCTGAGGTACCCTGAACCAGGTACCGTCCCCAAGCACTGCTCGCGTAGTTGCCCCCTGCTGTGTTACGATGTCACCTGGGTTAAATGCAGAGGACACATTTCATTGTTGCATGCTGTGGTGCATCAAGAATGACAATTAATTCATTAATTAAAAAAAATGACCTCACACTCCTCTTGAGTCCTCCAAAAATGACTAAACAAACAATGAAAAACAATCATAAGATAAGATGAGGGTCATCTTAATGACCACTTTCAGCTGTGTTTGTTATACAAATCTAGCAAAATATACATTAAACCTGTCACAAACTACTTTTCCAGCATTAAAAAGTGCCCTCTAAATCAAATAAATGAAATGAAATGGCTAGAGAAGGTTAAGGTACAATAATTTTGTTCCATTGGCTGTAAAACAGGGAAAATGTGGAGTAACACAAGTGGAACCATGGAACTACTGCTTTGCTTCTTGGCTGCTGTAGCCAAGTGGTATCTGGCACAGGCTGGTAGCCAGCTTTGATAACCCAAATGGTCTGTTTAGGAGGGCAAATATTCCAGCACAAAGCTATGATAACCCACCCCCACTATTGAGTTGGTGTAACTTTGTCAATTGCCTTTTGAAGGACTACTAGCTTTCATTAGGATGACTCAAATACTGTCTCTATATATCTATGAAAATATTAATTAGCCTTATACTCTTGTAACAAACTGATAAGTTGGTATACTGATGCATTTTATTTGACTTGGTAGTAAATAGGTTCTTTATTTAATTGTTCCTATATTTGATATTGCAAACCATTTGTTCCTAAATCAAAATTAACAAGGGGATTTCACCACAGGCCTGGCTTGGATAAGTGGTATGGAAGATGGATAGATAGATACTAATGATGTGTCACTAAGGTTGTCGTAACTGGAAGCTTATCAGATGTGACTAGCAATGCTTTATTTATATGAAGAATTTTAAAGCTAACAACTAAAATGTGGAAAAATGATGTCAGCATAATAAATGGTAAATGTTAGAAGAACTACTGGAAGTTTGTTGGCTTAACGACCTTGTTTTTATCAGGTCTTAGCAACACTTAGAACCAATGGCAGTGCTGTTATCAGCTCAAATGTTCTTACTCCATATTTACCAGACACACAGCAGATGACAGTCTGTCAGCTGCTTCCCTAAATTTCAGAATATGAAATTTTCTTTTATGTATGTTTGGTGATAGACAATTGTGTGATAGACATTGTGTGATAGACAATATTAATATAGACGTGGGTTTGTACTAAGCTCTCAGTGTGCCTGATGTGGATGCTAGACCAACTGTCCTGTATTTGTTCTCATAGTGTTCTGTGGAAGACTGTTCTGTTCTAGGCAAGGAATAAGAGCTTTCTTGGCACAGGCGTACATTAACAACAAGTTCTGCGTCATGATGGGTAATGGATGTTTGAGTTGCCGCCCTGACAAATAACAGGAAAGCAAATTTTGTAGTAGAGTGATTTCTTAACATTTTTAACATCTATTACAAGAAAAATTGGGTTTAAAATGAAACTGTTTGCGGAAAAACACCAGATCCTTTATACATTAATTTTATGTGGATAAAAGTCTTAGGCTTCATTGTATGTTCTGCTGGATATTAACAGTGGAATATTCTTTTTCGTTACCAGCCCTACTGTGCTAGACTGCTAGAATCAGCACTCATAAACTAGACCTGGCAACCCTTAACCCTTAACTCTGGACCAACAGTGCCATAAAAAATAAAATAAAACGGCATGCCCAATAAGGAGGGCATAGTGCAAGGTGCAGGGACCTCAGTGATAACCTAGTGACTTCAACATTATAGGCCTTTAAGCTGAAATTGAGCCTGTCTTGATCTATTGGCCATTGTCAGTGAAGAGCGATGAGGCTCCATCCCCTGTATTATAGGACATTGAGTATATGAGGACCCAGGGGACAGGGCTGCGAGCTTGAAGGGACAAGCATATAAAAGCAGTACCGTTAAAAGCATGGGGGCCACCTGGAACAGTGGACTGAGAGCTGCTGACAAAAGTGGTAACTCCAAGCCCACCTCACTTAACATTCATCTAGTGCTTGATCTTCTTAATTATATACATTTAATAAAGGATAATGGCTTCATTTTATTTCTTGTTGTTTATAAGGCATTCGATTCAGTTTAGCACTAATTTATTTTTCAGTGTTTAAGATTTTCTGGCTTTTGAGAGTGATTTGGGAGCATTATGCTTATTACATTCGGTTAGCAGAGTAAGCCACATGCTATTGTTTTGGTATAACATGGAAGCGATATATACTTTAGTGCAGTGAAGATAGGGACAGTTCAACAGCCATAACCAGTTGAAAGAGGAGATAAAGATGTTGGTGGTAAGGTGTATTTTTTGCAGTTTAAAGTCGGACACATTTATTAAACATAAGGACACGCAGAGTTTATACAGGTCTCTAACTTTTGGGCATCACAATACGCATATCATATTTTATGCACTCAACTAATCTGCTTACCAAATTGTTGGTGAAAGTAATTGTCCATATAGTACCGTATAGTACCAAAAGGTTGGTGTCCAGACAAATGTTTCACCCATCAACTAAAGCCCTGGCAATTATTGTGCATGCACCATATAATTGTGATTACATCGCGACTTAATCGCGACAGCCCTACATACAGGTCTTTTTTCAGCAAAGCCACCCTAAGCATATGAAACAGCATGATTAGACCAGTCTTCCAAGATCATCTTTGCCTCCGAGGCCTTCTTCCCTGGGCACCCCCCAGCCACCAGAGTGTCTTCCCATCTGCTTTGGGGATTTCTTCTTGCAAAATGCAGTCATGGCAGGATAAGCACACCATTTTCCTGTCAATACAGTCCTATTAGCCCCTCAGATCCATACATCACCGTCCTGCTAGCCTGCAGTTTGCTTATCTCTAGCTGTGCCTGGCTTTGATTTATCTAACATGCAGGTTAATGAGACACAGGGCCCAGGGTGGCTCCAAGGATAATGCACTCTTGTATGAAAATGCTTAGTGGGGATCAAGTGATAATCCATAGTAGACTAAAAGGCCTAAGACTTTAGAAATTTTTATACTGCTACTCTCTGAAGTTAGGTTCAAATAACCTCTCTTCAAGAATGCAATTGGAGAAAAAGTAAGGAAATAAACTCAATTAATGAATTACATTTCACTTGTATTACTTTTATTTATTTTGTTTACTTTTACATTTTACAACCTCTTAAGCAGCATGCCTCTTTTGTGAATATCAGCAATTTTTAAAGTTATATGTATTTTATGTTTTTTTCCTACCTGTAAATATCTAAGCAAGCATAATGGTCTACATTATTAAGGAGCATATTATTTATTTTTCCAGTGAAGGTCTCCTGTAAGTCAAAAACCAAGGTCCAATTGTGGTCAAATTGTTCTTATGTTTTTGTTGTGGTCCAACTGTCATTAAACATAAATCTAACATTGATTATATCAGTTTTGGCATGAACATAGTAATGAATGATTCTCTGATTGAACGCTTATGCCATGGGATATACTTTCAGATAAACTAGCAAAATCAAGAATACAGCCAATAAAAAATCTAAATAATTTATTTGAAAATCTATAATTGACTCGTATTGTATAAACCACTATTTGAAAACTGATTCTTAACGTGATGTGAAGCCAGACACTGTATTTTCCTGTACTGCAACACAGTCCAATGTCTGAGAAAAAAGCAAAGCTCACATGGTTTATTGTCCTGCTTTTAAATCAGTTGGATTCACAATGTGACAGTTCACAGTTGTGGTCACAACATGGCTGCTGAGAAGCATCTTGATGTCCCAGGGCTTTTTCCTGCAACTGTTTTCAGAGAAGAAGCCTGGGGCTGAAGCAGGCTGACCTGCCCTTGTTATTCATCACTGACTGCGAAGTACCTTGTAATTAGTATTTGCAACCTACCCTGCATCTGTAAACCTGGAAAGGATGTGGATGTAGTCTACCCTCATTTGACAAATTCTTTAAGTTTGTACCCAGATGTGTGTGTACATTGAACAAAATACATCCAAAATCTGTAATTCTCACTTATATATTTTTTTCTAGAATTAATCCCCTTTATTCAAGTTCCTGTCAAGTTATTGATTTTTGTGCTCCAGGGAAAGGTCCTTGAGATTTTTATCCATTTTACAAGGACATCCAAAATCCTTCTCTTCTGGTAACAAGAGCCTTGTCCTGTCTCACATGAACTTGGGTGTGGGTTTGAGTGGATAGTATTGTAACTAAATAACATAATAAATTTTCATCCATAGTGGAAAAACAAGGCCAGAATAAAGATAATTATACAGGTGTGGACAAATGTGTTGGTACCCTTACAGCTCATTGAAACAATGCTTCATTCCTCCTGAAAAGTGATTAAATTAAAAGCAATTGTCTCGTGTATACCTGCATGCCTTTAGTTTATGATAGAGTACAACAGTAAAATTGTGAAAGTGCTAAAATAGCCTGGACATGTGTGTCAGTACCCCTAAAAAATCATACATTTTAAACTTTTAAACTAAATGTTTAACCTTAATTAGTATCACGGGTGTCTACCATATATTTATCAGACATTCAGCCAATTTTAAAGGTGAAAACCTCTCATTGTGCAGTTTTATATGATTGTGTGCACCACACTGAACATGGACGAGAGAAAGCAAAAGAGAGTTTTCTGAGGAGCTTAGAAGGAAAATTGTAGATAACCATGTTAAAGGTATAATGGCTATAAGACCATCCCCAAGCAGCTTCATGTTCATGTGACTACAGTTGTAAATATTATTAAAAAGTATAAGGTAGACTGTAGCCAACCTCCCAGGACGTGGCCGCAAGAGGAAATGCAACGCCAGGTTGATCAGAAGGATAGTGCGGATAGTAGACAAAGAGCCAAGGAAAACATCCAAAGCCATTCAAGCTGAACTCTAAGGTCAAGGTGCATCACTGTCTGATCGTACCGTCCGTTGCCTTTTGAACAACAACGAGCTCCATGGAAGAAAACCCAGGAAGACTCCACTATCGTAAGAAAAACAATAAAGCCAGTCTAGAATCTGCTGAAATGCATGTTGACGAAGTCTTTTTGTTTCAGTTCTATGTTCATAGATGGTAAATGTTGTACGTTTTAAAAGAAAAGAACACCATACCTACTGTGAGACAGGAAGGAGGTTCGGTTATGTTTTAGGGCTGCTTTGTTGTGTATGGCGTGGGGGGGCCTTGAATCTGTGCAGGGTACAGTGAAGTCTCAAGCCTATGAATGTAATTCATTGAATGCAAATGTAACAAGCATGCAAATGTGCTTAGCATTTACACATGCAAGTTTTATGATATGGTAAAACAGGGCATCGGTTCCAAAAATGAACTTTTAAGTGTCACTTCATTTGTCTCAGGGACTGAAATCTGTTCTTAGGATTTCTGATGGACAATTGTTATCCTGTTGCCATAGACTTCCTTTGGTTACCTTGACCTTTATTTTTGGAAGCACAGTGGTAACTGAATGAACACCTACATGTTTAGCTATCTATATGTCTCTAAGCTTCTGTGTGACTTGTGACTGTCATGAAATAAACTGGTTTCTTCAGGATTGTCCTAAAGAAGGATATAAGGATATTGAGGTCTCAGGACACATAGGGAAAATTTTATCTTTTTATTTATTAAACTTTAACATTTTTATATAGCATTTCTTTCTATTTTTTTAAACAATCCTATTTGTTGTCCCTGACACCTGTATGAAACAACATCTGTACTGCAGATCTTATGCGTGAGTGTGTGCAGCGATGGACAGTATTTCAATTAAAGTATTTAAAATACACTAATCACAATAAGTTAGGGTTATTGTTATGTACATGAGTGCTTTTCCTATTTGCTCTGAATTTTAATGAAATAAGTAAAAGTTCCCTTTGATATTACTAATAATGTA
>JAODKN010000001.1:37821473-37831597 GCA_026774425.1 Petrocephalus zakoni
TGATTTAATTATTTTATTTATGTTAAATTGTTTTTTATTGTATGTGCTCTGTAAGGTGACCTTGGGTTTTAGAAAGGGGCCCATAAATAAAATGTATTATTATTATTATTATTACAAACAAAATTGATTTGAAAGGCCATAAATTCCCCTTTTTAAAATCTGATTACCACATATCGAAATGTTACAATGGGTTAGATCTTATGCATTTTCATAAATCAGCATTGTTGTTTTGCAGTTATGATTTGCAAAGGATTTTACAAGGAAGCAGGTGATTTTAGGATATCTATTGTGTGTACTGTGCTCCAAAGAATACTGGCATATGTGTCTAATAAATGAAACGTTTAAATAAAAAAAAGGAAGAAAATGAATATTATGATTTAAGAAGATTATATGAACATACTCCATTGAAAGTCTTTCATGTGTTCAGGGTTTCAGAAATCGGAATGGCCAAGTGTATCAGGTCACTTTTACATTGATATGAATGATGACTGCAATTGATAGCTGTAGTAATATCCTTTGTAAGTGTTGCTGCTGTAATCAATGAATTATGCCTTCTTGATTTCCTGTTTTTTTTTTCTTCCCATGTAACATGACATTACAAAGAAAGCATCCAACTATGAGTATGGCTATCTGTATTATTCGTGTCAGCAGTCATACTTGTAATGATTTTATTAGCAAAATTACAGGAAGCACCCACAGGCAGCTTTAAGGTTGGTGCAAGGAGACAGTCATGCAGAGGCTGCTACAGGTGATGTAATTGGTCTTTATTTAGCATTTTATATCAGTCTGTCATGTTGTAATGTGAGAGCATTTAATTTTTCTCTTATGGCCAATGGGGAATGGAAAACCCTCTTAGGTTACTGGGCAGCTGAAGGGGAAGATCTATTTACTTCAAGTAATTAATTGATTAAGGTGAGTTCTACCCTAATGTGGGGTCACTCTGCAACTCTTTTATTGATCATATGATAGTCTTCAAGTCCTTAACCTTGTTTGAGATTTTGTGTTTCACGTTGTTGGCAAATTTAATTCTGTGTAGTAATTCTGTTATTATGCAAAAACTGTAAACTGTACACAGGTTTACAAGTGCAAAATCTATTTGTCCTTCTCTTTATTAATAACACCAGCTCATGGCTTTTATATTTATATTATATTTTTATATTTTTGGATTTCAAATAGGAATTAAGAATTAAGGGATCTGTGCCTAATGTAATTCAAGAATGACATATCTGGAGTTCAACACTTAGGACAGCATCCAGCGCTACAGAAAATAACTTTTATGATTTGTTATCGACGAAGCAGCTGTCTTCTGTTGGTAAGCAGATCTTGGTAAGCCTCCTCATGGATCCATTATCTTTATACTGTATGTGCATTTGTGAGGATAATGTTCCATGCCTGATGTCATGTTATACGGTGCAAAAACGCAGAAAGATGCTGTATTTCTCGTCTTTTCACAAAATAACTTTTATAAATTTATAGATTTATGGATGAATTTCTTTAAAAACATATAGGAAGTTGCCATTTAAATGTCATAAAATATAAATATATATACATATAAATATATATATACATATAAATACTATATGGAAGTTTAAGAATCGCAACAGTAGTACTTATACATTTTTAAATTCTAATTTAATTGTGGTTCTGCTAGCAGAAAACTACACTGAGTGGCAGGTTGCTACCAGGCTCAAAATTTCTGACAAGGTAGTAGACAAGAACAAAATGAACCTGGAAAGCAGAAGACACTAGACAGGTAGAGGGCGGTAGCAACTTCCTAATGCCAGAAATCACCATATCCAACAGTGTTTTATGAATTGGAGGATGACATCGTGACCTTGATGAAAATTATAAAAAAAACATTAAGTGGTGTGAAGTGCACTGCTAGGACAGTTTGTAACAAGCTCCTAGAAGCAGGACTGAAGGCCCATATAGCAAGGCAGAAGAAGAGTGAGGCTGGAGTTTGCAATAACATTTATATTTTACACAGAAGCATACCCATACATTGAGAAATGAGTGAGTCTAAAAATTTTGGGCTGTTATTTTTTCCAGAGTTGTATTTCTAGTGTATAGTGAGAGCTTTAAAATTGGCTCCCTGGGGGCTGCCTTTTTGGGCCAGTATTCTCCAGTGACAACATTTGGTCCGGGGGAGGCTGTATTACTTCCCTTTTTAAGATAAATATTTCTTTGTTTGTGAGAAATAAATGATCATTTAGGCGATATGAATTAATATTTGAATCAACAGCAAGAACAAAGTATGTGCAATGAATGGGGTGTTAGCTTTATGCTAAAGGAAAAGTCACCAGTGTTGCTTGCATTAGGATTGGCCATGTATTTTTTTTATTGACAAGGACAAACATCTTAGTGGATTAATCCGCTTTCATGTCTGTTGTTAACCTACAAAATAGGGACAATCCATGGGTACTTGACGTTTGAGTGGGGTGAACTGAGATTATTCTCTAAAACTTGAGATGGAACCAGTAACGACACCCCCCCCACCCCCACACACACACCCACACATACATGCACAAACACCCCAGACTTTTAGGTTTTGTCCTTCTTCCATATATTTGGGTTTCCAGCAATAAAGGCCAAGTCTCTGAGGAGCAGCTGTTTGAGCACTGGGCAATATATAATCAGACCATTCGAGAGCATGTGTGCACTAACCCGTTTGTTTTGAAAATCTCCATAAATAATTCAAGCCAATGACTGCTAGCTATTATTACAAAAATAGTGAACTGCATCTGGACATATGCTGCTTGATAGAAATAGAAATGCTTCACCTATTCTGTTAGGCCTGTTGAGAACCAGCCCAATCAATTTCGGTGTCGTTGAGAGAGGATTATTTATATAATAAAAACCTGTTATTTTGACGTTGTGGGGACTGATTTTTTGGGGAAATTCTATTTTACAAAAATCTGACTGCAATCAAAAGACTAAAACTTTTCCTTTCCATAATGCTACAGTGCTACTTCTTATGGATCTAGTTACAGTATTGCCTTTGTTTGCAGGGTAAATAAGTGGCTGATCATGTCATTGTCACTTGGACAAGTTTCAATACATATTGTATTATAATAGACTTTCCTTACTGAAAAACAGAGCACATTATGCTGGAAGCATAATGTCTTGCAATATTTTTCACTTACTGTCATACTTGTGACCTGCTTGTACACACTAGCACAAAGAATGTATACAGGCATAGTATGCGTGGAACCAAATAAATAGTATGCTTTAGGTTTAGGGCTTGTTTGAACATGTCAATAATACCACATAAATATTTATGTATTTCTGAACAATTTATGGATTTCTGAATTTTTTTCAGTCAAATAAATGTTAAAACATAAAGATTAGACTTACAATTCAATATAACAAACAATGAAAGTTCATCTGTCATAGTTTTAGAAATCCAAATTCTGCATTGTACGGATTCAAGTTTATTATCCAAATAAACATGGACACCTTATTTTCTAATAGAAGGATATATAATAAATCACAAGGTCAGGATAACAGCATTCATTATCCCCTTTTAAGTTGGGTCAGATCCAAAGACACAATAAAAATATATTACACTTAGAGGGCCCATTGGACAGATGTACTCCAGTCCCAGAGAACAGCAAATGATCCCACTAAATTCAAGGATTGAGCAGTAACAGAAGCTATGGCCCATGTTTGTATAATTATGACTATAAAGTGTAGATCCAGGTGAAATGCTGAGCAAAGCTGTAAGGAGCAGAGAACCTGCATTATGGGTAAAATACAGTAGCTTATTGGACCACACAGGTGTCAATTATCTAACATGGAATCAACTTCAAAGTTATGAATTCATATTTAAGTATCAACTTTAAATTCTGACTGGGGGTGCTTTTAAATCACTTCAAAGTAAAAATGAGCAGTAATGTTTTCCCCAAACTGTGGCCTGAGATAAGATTATAGTAATATGCATCAGCATTTTTATGTTGGATTTGTAGGTGACATTCATTTTAATGGCTTGATAGTTGAAATTGAGATATGGCTGCCAGGTGTCTATGCAGTTTGCTCTAGCAACATCTATAGATAGATAGATAGATAGTGTTCCTTTCTTCAGTTACATTGTTAAAGTGAATAACCAATATATTTACCAGGTATATTTACTAATGTCTCCAGTACATATCAGCTCGCTTTAATGCAGGGCATGTTGTTACCATACTTACTCATTTCAAGGTCCTGTTTAGGCTCTACCATAGTTTTCTTTCCTAATTCACAATTACTAATACAAGTAGAGGCCTCTATTGGACAAAATTTGAATTGCAGCGATGTAACTTTCAGATTGTGTGAAGGTGTGTACAAATGTTTGCATATTAAATTACATTTTTCTCTTTGATTACTTAATGCAGAAATGCATTTACCAAAGATCTTGTTTAGAATTGTATACTGTATGTTGAGCATTTCCTTTTATTTCACTTTAGTGTTACAACACTGTAACCATTATTATTTATTTATTTTTTTTTTTTTTCGGAAAAACTATTGAAAGTAGTAAAATTATGTGTATTACCAATAAATCTAATTCTTTGTTTAACCTTAAACACACCTGACTTCGGATAAGGATAATCTTATATTCTTATCATATCTGAATATATACTTTCACATATTTCATGCAGTTATTCATGCAGAATTTTTTTTACACCATCCAGTTCAGGATGACTCAGATTATAATTATTCAGACTGTGTGTGTTATTTCTGGTTGTTTTTCTCTGAGCAGCCATGTGTAAGCAGTTGGCTCAATTTGTTGCATCCGGCATCCATCACTTTCAGGGAGCTAATTGCAATATAAAAGCAATCATCTGCTTGCTCAGTCGCCTGTCAGTAGTTTACAGGAATGGATCCATTTTCCTTTGCTTGTTAAGTAGGTAATTACAGTGCTTCACAAAAGCTCTCAGACTAAGGAGGAGGTGGTCACAATGTCAGCGACTGTCCCAAGAGGCCCGTAGAAGTGTCACAGTACACAAATTAACCCAGAGAAGTAATAAGGTGCAGGAAGCCTCTTAATGAAATAGTCCACCTTGTCATTTCAATCGACAAATATGATTGGTCACTTTTATGTGTATCTTACACCTCCACTATGAAACACACTGCTTTCAATTAAGTTTGAACATTGACTTGCTTTGCCACCAGAGGACAAAATGTTATATTTTCCCCCTTCAACTCCAGTTGTAAGATGTGAAATAAATCAATGATTTGTTCTTTTAAGTTATCACACTATTTCTCAGCTGTGTTCCCTGTAGTGCACCATGAATTCTGGTTCTTTTACTCATCCGTTTTGAACTTTTAATTGGATAAGACATGATTAGCCCAAGTGTGCAGTTTGGGTACTGGCTAATCATGTTGCAAAAATTTTGTACTAATCAAAGAAAGGGTACAATAGATTAATAAACTTACATTAACCATTTTAAATGTCAGTCAGATGCTGTTCATTTAATAACTGTCAATGATAAAATGAAATAACCAATGGATTGGTTCTATCTATCCATCTACAGTGGGTATGAAAGATGTACACTCCCCTGTTAAAATGTAAAACCATGAGACTACGATAAATTATTTCAAAACTTTTTCTACCTTTAATGTGACCTATAACCTGTACAATTCAATTGAATTGTACAAACCAATCTGTGAGGGGAATTTTTTTTTTTTTTTTAATATACGCTGGTGGCAGAAGTGTGCACACCCTTAAAGTAATACTTTGTTAAAGCACTTTATGATTTAATTGCAGCATTCAGTCTTGAGTAAGAGTGTATCTGCATGCTACATCTTGACTTGGCAGTATTATAATATTAATTATTAATTAGTAATATTAGTAGAGGGCATCTCCTGTGCACAGCCCTCTTCAGGTGACCCCACAGATTTTGCTTTTAGGTCTGGGCTTGGCCATTCCAGAACTTTACATTTTCTTCTGGTGAAGCCATTCATTTGTTGATTTGGATGTATGCTAGGGGAGCCCCAGTTCCAGCTGGAGAAAAATAACCCCAAAGCATAATGCTGCCACCACCATGCGTCACCTTGAGTATGGTGTTTTTGGTGATGCGCAGCATTTTTACGGCAAACATACCTTTTGGAATTGCAGTCAAAAACATTCAACGTCGGTTTCATCAGATAAAAGATTTTTCCAGATCAGATTTTCCCCACATCCTTTCAGGACATGATATACATTTTTTTGCTAAATTTAGCCGGGCCAGGATGTTTCTCTTTATTAGAAAATGATATTTATTTTGCAAACCTACCCCATAGTCCAGACATATGGAGAATACAGGAGATTGTGGTCAAATGTGGTACACAACGAGTACTTGCCAGACATTCCTGCAGCTCATTCAGTATTGCTGTAGGCCTCTTGGCAGCCTCCCTGACCAGTTTTCGTCTTTTTTCCAAGAATTTTGGTCCAGGTCTTGTTAACGTCACTGTTGTCCCATATTTTCTCCACTTCTTGATGACCGTCTTCAATGTGTTCAATGGTATATCTAATGCCATGGATTTTTTTGTACCCTTCTTCACACTGAAACCTTTCAAAAATTACATTCCTTTGTTGCGTTGCTTTGCCATGTAAGCTCACTGCGGACCATGGCTTTTGCTGTTGGATGCAACTGAGTAAATGTCAGGAAAGTCCTGCTGGGACAGCTGAACTTTATTTGTGGTTAATCAGAGTCACTTTAATTGATGGCAGGGGTATACCCAAAAAGCCTCAATGCTATAATTAAATCAAAAGTTGCTTTAATAAAGTATTAGTTTAAGGGTATGCACACTTATGCAAGCAGCTTATTGTCGTTTTATATTTGTTATAGTTTTCCCCCTAGCAGATTTGTTTTTCAATTGAATGGTACAGGTTATGTGTCACATTAAAATCACATTGTGTTTAACACAATCCTGCCATTTTAACAGGGATATACATAATTTTTATATCTGTCTATCTATCTATCTATCTATCTATCTATCTAGTTTGTTTGTTTAGCTAAATGTTCCTTTTTTAAAAAAGATCGAATACAAAGAATTTCTATTGGTACAGTGAAGTTGACTCTTAAATGGACTTTCTAGGAATAACTGTAAATGAATGTGTAATTAATCTGTGCTTTGTAACAAATCAATTAATTAACATTCCAAGCAACACGGATTAAATTAATTAATAAAGAACTTGACTTGTCACTCCTGTGTCATCATAGTTTGTTATTACTATGATATAAAATTCATATTTTAAAACTGTATTAAGGCTGAACATATAAATATATTTCACTGCCGTTAATTAGTGGTCCGTTTGTTAATGTAATTTTGGAAATTTGCTGAATTATATGAAACTTACCATATTGTGTATTTTTTATTTTTTCTGTATACTGTTTTAATGTCTGAACTGTTTTTAATGTAGGTTAAAAATTGGTAATAAAAATAATTATGCTTTTTTCAATAGGTCAACATAAAAACAAAATGCTGCATTTGGGTATAAAATAAGCGAATAGAGAGCAACTGTCTTGGCTTCTTGCTGTGAAGAAGTTAGCTAATTAGACAGGGACTTGTTTAATAGGGAATATTCAAAGCATGATAAATGGCTTTAATAAATGAGTTTCTAGCACTTCAACAGAGACAAATTCTTCCCAAAAAGGTCTGCCTGGAAGACAAAACTGTACTGGCAGTTCCTAAATGGACCCCTTTATCTTCCTTTTGCTGCAGGAAAAGCACAAAAATAACTTGGATATATTTAGAACTTGAGATTTTAATGAGAATTTTGAGATTCTGGGTCGTGTTTATGCGAACGTTTGCAAGAACAAGTCAGCATAGAATATCCTCATCTTAATGTTTTGTTGTCATATTTGGTAACCACTGGGTGCTATACAAGTAACGCATACTTTCAAATGGACCCTTCTTAAAAGTTATAAGAACATGTTAAGGATTCTGCACCAACCCAGAGAAGCCAGGTGAGTTTATTTAATCAATATGATGGCCTCTTAACCCAAGTCAAGCTAAGCCTGGAGTGACAATGGTAGGTGCCTCTTACCTCTGAACATGAGTATTTTATTAGTATTTAACCTTTGCTGTTTTGTAGATGATTGTAGATAATTACAGCTCTCCATGGAAAATTTTAAAATGTTACATTAGCTACATTTTGTATTTAGTCAGATGTAATGCTCAGTGTGTTTGTCCACGCTGGATTTTCACATGCGTTTAGTACACTGTTTTATAATATATAATAGAACTGCAACTGTATGATGGTATACCATGATAAAAAGTAAAAAAAGTTTAATGTTTCTAATCTAAATGTAATCTATATCTAAAACCTATTTGTCATATAACTCTGGAAATCATTGTGAATTTAATAATTGAAAAGATCCTCATTTTAAGGTCTTAGCCTTCTCATAAAATAAAATATTGAAAGTTACAATATTATTATCCTCTTTGCTGTCTAGTAAAGTCTTAGAATGAAATGAACCAAGTAACAATGATTCCATGACTTTCCCCTCCATCAGCATCCCCATAAGACACTAACTGAATGTTTTGATTTATGCTGTGAACATGGGGATTATACACAACATCATGACAAAATATTTTGCGTTTTTTACAACTTGATCTTTGCTGTTCAGGTTGCGATCAGACTAAATAAAAAAAGGCAACACATTTAATGTAGCTAAAATGAATAAGAATCATTTTTCAAGTATGTTTGTTGCTTTAATTAGTAGCAGGGTGGGTTTTGTGGGGATGAGGGGTTAAACTGTGATATTTCACAAGCCATGATATTGGTACATATGGTTACCATACTGTGAATTTTTCATAGCCTTGCCCGATATATAGTCAAGTATAGCTGTGACCCTGCAATGGATAAGCAGATGTGGATGGATGTATGGATATATAGATCAATAGTTTTTCTATGTTCTCAGACTCCCCCTCTTCTCTAAAACTCCCTGAAACATCCAAATATTTCCTGTTGATTTAAATCATCTCAGCTTCATTATTTCAAAGGAATTATAGTAGGTCAGCTTTAAGTGTATTTCACTTCGAAAACTCCTGAGAAAATCTTGTGTATCTCTGTGATTTTCTGCCTTTCTCTTTCACCACTGGTTCATCAGTCTACTGAGGGCTTTATTAGAATATGTTATGTTTTTAGAAAGACAAATGGGTTCATTTGAAATTGAGATAATGCAAAACAGAGGCAGTGCCTTGTAAACAGTCTTCCTGTCCTGTGGAAAGCTGATAATGGTGATCTTGCATACACCCTGGATTGGGATGTTCACAAAAATAGCAGAAGGCTTCCAGCAAACATGCTGATTCATTGTGGGATCGATAAAAGCTCTGTCATGCCGATAATATTATTGTTTAATGTGTACTGGCCAAGGAGCTCATTGAAATAATGTTCCAAGGAAAGAATTGCAAGCCTCTTTCTGTCCTCTTGAAAAGATGGAGAGGCTTCGGTCTCAAGATTAGATTTATATTGTTAATATCGTCCCCTGGCTATGTTCACTCAATCACTACACTGCGTACCCTGCCAAGCAAATGGCCACGTTACAGCTCTGTTAATGCTAATTACAATGCTAATGAGACCGGAAAAGAGAGCAGTGAAAAGACGTATGTCCTGGAGTGAAAAGCATTATGTCTGCAGGGAATGGCAGTGTCTAGTTTTGTCAGGTTTCTGACAGACAATATGGTAAGTCGCACCAAAGCTATGAGCTGATTTCACTTGCCCAAAATGTTTATCGTATACGATTTACTTCAAATTGCTGTTAGAGTTTTGATGCTTTATAATGTTTCATTATTGTAAATTCCACTGCATGCATTTCATTGCTTAATTTTAAGATGAATACAATGATACAAATATACTTTGCTGCAAACATGTAATTTCAGATATAAAATAACGTTTGTTTGCTTTTACCACAGAACGTGCTAATCACAGTTAAAATATTTCCAGAAAATGTCATAGGGTGTGAATTATGATGAAATATGTCACATAGAGCTACTTGCAGTTAACAATGTACAAAGAGCAGTATACTTGTATGTTTTAAAAATAATTTTCTGCATACAAATAAAAATCTGATCACACAAACATAGTGTCATGCCCTGCCGTCCGATCCTCCCGTGTGCCACGCCCCCTTGTTCCCCTCGTGCGAATCCGTCCCGTTCTC
>JAODKN010000001.1:37862519-37874990 GCA_026774425.1 Petrocephalus zakoni
CCATTGACTTCAATGCATTTTGGTCAAAGTTTTCCTACTGTGCCAGTGTTAATGCTATGGGTATAAAACTCCATATCACTATCTACCAACCAAATAGCACCACCGTAGGCTCACCTAGCAACCACCTAGCCACACCATAGCAACCACCTATGAAAACCTTAGAAACCACTTGGAAATGCATTCCAACGACAAACTGGGACACCGACTGCGCCAGGCTCAGCGATCGCAATAGGCCCATCTTAAAATTTCTCCAGGAATTTTTTTCATTTCTAGTTTAACATTACCATTTGAAAATGCATCCGAAAGTTGGCTTTTTTGTGCAATATAGAGCTTACAGTCACTTGGTTGTTACAGTCATGTTTGAGTCTTACAGAAAATGGCATATAGTGCTTAGGTTTTACTTAAAATGCGGCACCAATGTATAATTTACATTAGTCCAAGCTGAAATTTCCTTATTTTCCTGGCCTTAATGTCTACATCTGTACACACACACACATACATACATACACATACATACACATACATACATACATACATACATATACACATATACACACACACATACACACACACTAAAATGAATTTTAAAATATTGGAATATCAAATATTGATTTTCATTATCATCAATCATGCATCGTTGATAGTTGGGTTTTTGGATTTAAGTTTACTGCCCAAGTAGAGTCCAATACAGGTTCTGACCAAAAATAATAAAACAATTTTATTAACTAGCAATTGCTGGTTCCATAATAAACCCCACCCCACCAGAAATTATAGATGACATAATACTGCATTGAGGAAAATCTTATGTGGGAGATAAGATCTTTAAAAACATCAACATGGTAGCAAAAATAAAACTTTGAAAAATGCTATAATCATTTACATTTATATGTACAAATTTATGAATTATAATACAGTGTTTAAGTATAAACAGTAGTTTAAATACCACTTTACAGTGGCACCAGTTACACACACATCATTAATTATATGGGAGGGGTGGTCATCGTACTGGACCTCATTGGGCAAGAAACCTTGAAAAGAAGAAAATAGGTTAATTTTGCAGCAAAAAGTATAGCTTGGCTTACTGAAGTACTTGGTTTAGTACCTCCGTATTGTACGATAAAAAAACTTTCCCAATTTCTTAGGCTGGGTTGTACTGAACAGAAGATATTCACTGAAGTCTCTAAGCACTTATGCAAGTCACCCTGGCTAAGGGCATCTGCCAAATTCTGTAGATGTAAACTTAAGGTGTTAAATCCCTAAATTTTGAAAGTATAAACAATGTAAAACTATCCTTTTAACAAGAATACATTACTTCCCACATACAACCTATAACACTCCCTTATCTGCATCTCAGTCACATTATACTGAAGCCTAACCGATCTGTACAGTGCATGCAGGTCATACTCCATTTACTTACCTTCAATGTACAACATACAAACATCATCCCTTACCTTAAGAGTACCCAAATCGAAGACTTAAATGGATTTTTGCTCTTTCTGTGAGAAGGGGGATTGGGGGAGTTTGAAATGGTCTTTTTTTTTCCTGCTTTTTTTTTTTTTAATGCACATTTTCTCTTTTGCCATTTCCAATGTTTTTTTCTTTCATTTTTAAGCAGTTGTTAGACCATTTCAATTCTTTATTTTCACATTTCAAAATAAAGCCAAGTGACTAAATCAACGCCATCATACAAATCATTAAAATTCATACATAAAATATATACACAAAAGCAACTACTGAAGGCTAAAGTACACAATAAAGCCTACTTATGCAGCTCTAGCAACTTTACCAAAACAAGTCCAAAGATTCTTTCAACTTCCCATATTCATTAAGGAATTCAAAATATCTATTCCATAATATGGAATCATGACTGAAAACAAATCTGGTCATATATTTTAGACCAAATTAAAAATGGAAAAAACCAGTTTAGTTTCTTTAACCGTTTCACATTACATAAAAAGCTGTACTTTCCGTTATTACTACAGTAGTGAATAACACACTTTTGGAAATATTTTCCAAGCAAATTTGTATTAAATGTTAAACCCTAATCTTAAGTAACTAGCTGTTAAAAACAACCATTTCAAAAGAAAACAGTTCTATAAGCCTTGCGCAGACTGCCCGTAGTGGGTTCCCAGATGTCTTCATCTTCTCCAGGATCGAGGTTCATTGTCATCATCCTCTTCATCGTCATCCTGCAGCAATGCATTATCCGCAAGTGGTGTATCCTGAAACTGCAAGGAAACATTTTAAATGACATTGACATTTTTATTCATATTGAAGAGCTACAGCTAAAGCAACAGCACAACTACTACTGAGTCAAAGACACCATTATAGAGAATTTGTAATAGAAAACTACAAGTGAAGAGCATTTTAATGAAACCTCCTGACATTACTACTGACAGAGGCATTTATAAACCATTAACCTCAGATACAGAAAGATTGCAGCCACCCAACAAAGACCAAACAACAAACATTTTTACTAGGGGTCGACCAATTATCGGCCTGGCCAGTTACTGGGGGCCGATATTAGGCATTTTGCCGATTATCAGTATCAGTGTTTTATTTTGACGCTCACCCATATTAAGTAATTACAAGGTGTGCTACTGTGGCTCCGCTGCAGTCTCGTCCTCTACTCTTTGCTCTCATCACGCTGCTTCATTTAATGTCCCGCCCACAACAACCTCTGATTGGCTATATCACATGAGTAATAGCCAATAAACATTGAAGCCTTGCTATCACTGACACCACACACACACAGCGTGAAGCCCCAAGGAGAAGAGGAGAGAGGAGTTTCAGTTGAGCATGGACTGTGGCTGAGATTGGAGGGTAAAGCAGCTGATGTTCTCAAATTAAAACATTACAGCCTTACACACTGAAGTTACAAAACACCACGGAGCTCCTTTGAGCCATTTCCATAATGAAAAGGCTGCTCGCTTTTCCAGTTACAATGCTGAAAATGCCTGAATAATGACCCTCATTGGGGTGATAATGCGAGCCTACGGAAGCATCATGCATTCACCAAAGAATAACAGACTGGATTTTTTTTCTTTAGTGAATGCAATACACTTCTGTATGAGCCAGCAATGTTACCTGTATTGTAATGCTAGCTGACAACGGTGTCTCTTACTTTGTCTCTTAAATGCCAAACTCTTATGTTAAGCAAAAGGTATTAATGGAATTAAAGAATCTATTAATTTGAATTGTCCAGCTCAGACATAAGTTTTATTAGATGCTTTATTTTTTGCGTCTTATTCTTGCCACAACTGTTATGAATACTTAGGAATCTGTAAAAAGTATACACGGTTTTTCTGTTTTATATTGTATAATGGATCATTTGCCATTAATTTAAAAACAGCAGCCTTACTCTAATAGCTGACTTTGCAGATGGATGCAAAGAAAGCACATAAAAGCAAATGCATAAATCGGTTCCAAATATCGGTTGTTGGCCCCATTAACTTCTAATAATCGGTATCGATATCAGCCCTGAAAAACCCATAGCGGTCAACCTCTAAGTTTTCCCCATCCTCTGCATTTCTGTTCTTAGTATTAGAATTGGATCTCTGTTATTAGTCTTCGGCTATTGAAGATGAGGTAAAACGAGTACACAAGAACACAAACACAGTCAAGCACACATACTGATGAACAGCTGTAATGTGTAACTAAGGCTGGATTCCACTGACCTCCTCGTCATCTGGCTCCACGTCTTCAGCATCTGCAACACTGAGAGATGCAGCAGGCTTGTGCCAGGACAGCTTCAGGTCCTGGTTGTAAAACTTCACGCCATGGATTGCAGCCTACAAAAAAAGTTGAAAAGTAAAGGGAACCAGTAGCAGAAAAAATTATGAACTACCAGAAGCTACAAGACATGCAAGTTAACTCATGCAAGCCATGTCTATGCAGGTTCACCCCACTGAAGAAAATCAAATCTGAAGGACCCATTAGGTAGGGCAGTCCTTGAAAGAGTATGGGCCAAGTTTCAGAGAGGGCTCATATTGCACAAAATCTGCACAAAATCCTATACCACAACGAGCCCAGCAAAAAAACAAAGGGGCGAAACAAATGAATTTGGGATAACAGCATGTGTCTATTTTTGCAACAATTGGGGAACTTTTGGTACCATAATAAAAAGTACCAAAAGTACGGTACTACTTTTGCATTGGTTTTCCACTGGCGTAATCACTGGTACCAGCGCTGAATAAAAGCACAATGTTCAAATAAATAAATAAAAATAAATAAATAAATAAATAAATCTAACATCGCAAGCTATACACACACAGTTCTTACATCGCTAGTCAGCTAAATTACGATCAGACTTTTTAGTTCTCTGTGGACATTACAGTGCAGGGGGTTAAAGCTCTGCTAAAAGATTTTTACTGAGGCATGGGGGGGGGGGAATTACCCCAACTGGTCTGGCACTTTCGGTACTGGTACCCAACAGGAAGTCAATGGAAAAGTGAAAGTGGAAAAAGAACAGTACCGTACTTGGTGCGGTGGAAAAATGCTCTTAGTGCATTTTGAGGAGTACATAGAAACTGACAAATTAACCTGTTTAATCAATTTTTCCCCTGCAAAATAAGTGCATGCATTTCACTCCTTATACCTCCCTAACACACAATATGTACGAATTTTCATGTTGGTTTTGTTAGCTACACTTGACCCATTTAATCCCATGGGCAACAAGACTAAAAAACCCAAAAGATACTCAGTTCTATTAATATGTACCATAGATACTACTGAGTCTATGACGATGTGCAATGAGAGTACAGTATCTACTTGCCCACATTCTAAGACCCTAAATTGTCAGTTTAAAGAGCTTACACACGATACTTACCATCTCAGCCTCTGCCCTAGTCTTGTAGGTGATTACGGCACTCTGAGCAGTCTCGTTGATCTGGCAATCTTCAATTTCCCCAAATTGCTTGGCAAAACACCCATGAATTGTCATTAAAGTTTCAGACAAATATCTAGCTTAACCTTCAGCAGTTTATTCACAGCTGGATTTCATGTCAATAGTAACAATAATTGCAAAATAATTTTTTTTTTTAATGGCTAAAATATGGGGAGTGTTGGACTTACTGCAAAATGGGGGAGGAGGTCCACCCTATCCTGTTCTGTAAACCCTGAAATCTCCAGGGCTCGTGGGCGATGGTCTACTACAGCATGGATCAAGGCCGTCCTGCCCCGGCCTCTAATCCCACGTCCTCTACTCCGCAGTGCCCCACGACCCCGAATATGGGTGCCTCGGCCACGGCCTGAGGCTAAGATACCTCTTTTGGCAGCCTGTAGAGAGGTGTGAGAGAGGAAGGAAGGAAGGAAGGAAGGAAGGAAAATATAAATAAATAAATAAATGAATGAATAAATAAAGGGCTCCTCAGCAGTAATCCCTGCACCATAAATGTGCGAGTCTCACCAATGCAGCAGAAATTAAGTTCAGAAGACTAACTATGTATTAATAAGCTCTTGAAAAAACACAGTATATGCAATTACATGTTACTTTGAACAATACTTGTCTTCCACTTCAAACGCTTCATGTCATATACTGGTGTCCTTTATTGCACACAAATGGTGCAAGAAGCCCCCTTGTGGTGTGAGATATATACTACAGAAACAAGAATGCTGAGGTCAGAAAGTTCCTTTCGATTGAGTTACCTCTAGCTGTAATTGTGTGTATTTCTTCCGCAGCTGTGCAGTGTCTTCCCCAGCTTGCATCTTCTTATATAAATCCAATTCAGTGTCTAACAACTCCTTCTGTGCCTGTAACCCAATTATAAAGCACATAACGCTACCAAACAAAGTAAATCAAATGGATTTTGCAAGAATAGCCAGATATCTGCAAATCTAGAGATAGAAAACATCCTCAAAACTGACCTGAGCTTTGCTTTTAGCGGTCTTCATAGGATTGCCACTAGAAATGGCTTTGATCTCAGCTTGCAGCTTGGTGATGTTTTTAGTGAGTGTGGTCAGCGTCTCCATGATCTGAGCTTTGTCCTCTGGTTTAATGGATTTATTTCTCTCCAACTTGGATATCAACAGCTTTAAAAAATAAAAATCACATTTCTATGTTAGGAAAAAGATAACATCAATAACATCATTAAAAGTTAAAAAAAAAGGTAACCTGTAAGAAAGAAATTGGAAATTAGAAAGAAATCAAACCAAATTACTTTTTGTGTTTCAATATGCTTCTCCAGGATCTCCTGTTTCTTCTTCCGAACATCTTGCTGAAGCTTCAGAGCTTCCTGTAAGAATTACCACATACACACCCCATGGTCAGTCCCTTGCACAGGGAAGGGACGGCACATTTTGACTCATGTGTCAAATGGCAGCCTTTCATTGGAGACTTCTGTACCTGCTTCTTCTTTAGAGCCTCTGAGGAGGCACCAGGGTTCAGGAAAGGCAAAGCCTTCTGGGAAGCTTTTAATGCTGCTGGATTGTACACAGTTTTGGTCAATCCCGTCGAAATCGAAAGGACCTGCAGGTTATGGATGAACAGTTAAGCTTCTGAAAATTCCTGGAACCTTTAGAAGGACATTAAAACTGACAACAACCTGGATCATTCCATTTTGGTATCAACCATTGGACAGAACTTACCTTTCCTCCAGCAGCAGCTGGTTTTGTGGAAAACCCCAACCGATCCTTTACTGGAACTTTGGCTGCATTCTGTTGGAAAAGGCAAATGAACACAGTTACAACGAAACTATGAAAGACTTAAAACACTGAAGGGGGGTGAAGCCAAAACCCACCTGAGTGGCCATGCCCAAGTCCTGAGGCGGTTCCGAGTTCCCCGTCGGAAGAGGGCCCAGACGATCTTTGACAGATTGCTTGAGGGCCATGACCGGGGGTTGCTGAGCAGCCTGCATAGCCTAATTCAAAGACAGAATCGTAAAGTTATAGGTGAGTACCCCAGGGTCTAATTGTAGTTTTCGAAAAAAGCATTAATATGTTGATTGCCAGGGTGCTGACCGTTTGTGACTGCAGTTGAAGCTGGGGACCAGCATCTTCACGATGCCAAAACACTTTGATAAAGCGGTTGTTCAACACAGCCTCTGTGCTCATGATAGCTCGTTTGGCCTCTTCGTGTGTTGCGAACTGAATGAGCGCCCCTTCAGGGTCATTCTGGTAGGCAACCTAAAGGGGAGAGTGAATGGCCCCACATTTTACCTCAAGGCAACATAAAAACCATACATAAAAAATCAGATACCTTCCCTTCATAGAGTTTAGGTCCATTCACAGCACAGGAACCTGAAACAATGTTCTGTGGTTCCACCACAGGAATTCGACCTGACTGTAGGTCCTGGGGGGTAATTCCTGAACCTTTTTTAGTTCCTACTCTGGAATACTTTTCAGTCAACCAGGAACTACTGAGGTGGGACTTACACCAATAATCCGCTGAATGAAGTGTGGAGAAAAAAAGTGTAAGAACAGAGCAGATTGAAATGCAAAAATAATTTGCACAATCATATGAAATGTACTAATGAATACCACTTTTTGCATGCATCTCAATATTTCTGGCTTGGAAAATCTCCATAATTCAACATGAAGGTGCTCTGGTTGTGTCATCTTTTATAGCAGTGCACAAATATAGAAATTTTGACCGATATATTACCCATACCGAAAGGGGGGGGGGGGGGTGAGCCAACAGTGGTTTTTACTCTATGGAAAAAGAAATATCTATTAATGGATTGGCCAGATTTAATAAGAAACATGTCGAGGGCTGTATAAATCTATCACGGGCTTGTATTTTGATACCTCTTCAAAGTAGATTAGCCATTCATATCATATTTTGCAATAAAATGCAGTGTGTTTTTTTTTTTGGGACACCCCCCCAAATTGCTAACCAGCAAAATGACTTCATCTTCCGTGGTGATGTAGTTTTCATGCATACAAAACAAAAATATCAAGTCTGGGACACCAACATGCACTCCATCAGCACGCCATCTGCTGGTACTTCATATTAGGGCTGGGTATTGCCAATAACCTCACGATACATTTTGAATAATGCCTAAATAACACAGGTATTCTAAAACAGCTGAACTGCCAACCCTCTGGTGCTTTCAAAAATACAAAAAAATTGCCATGTTATTGCCTTCAATTCAGGTGGTGGTGGAAATAGCTCTTCATCGTCTTCCATGTTTTACTAACATTGAGACTTGAGACTGTTGTTTGCTGGAACCACAGGCATAGATTTAAGGGGGGGGGGGGATCATCTCCCTCTATAACATCACATATAATGTCCTGGATTACCACGATTAATACATCTCTTCTGCCAGGTAGTGTAAAAAAAAAAAAAAGTAAAAAATTAAAAATTAAAGCCACGGAATCTCACAATTGCGACTTGGTAAGTCAGAATTCCGACTTAGTGAGGGCATAAGAATGAGTATGAAGCCAGTAAAAAAATGGACCAGGGCCCGGTTTCCCAAAACCTTCTTATCGCTAAGTAGTTCTTAAGTTGTACCTTAACCTCTCTCTTAACGTTATGGAACGATTCCCGAAGCGTTCGTACACGAAGTATATCCTTGGTAAGTCACACGTTCGTAAGAGTCTTCTTAGCGCGCTAACAGTGTGCGTTATCGGGAAACCGGGCCCTGATCTTTTAAGTAAGTTAATTATTCAGTTACCAGAAGCTCAGAATCATTTAGTTCATAAAAGTCCCATTTATTGCTAAAAAGATATTTACTTCTATGGGTCTCTAGTAGGGGTGTGTGGTATAAGCAGTATAGTGAAATTGCTCCACGCCGATTGCGATTTGGGCAAGCCTCAGACTCGGTATTGGAGTGAGATAAAGCAAACGCTCCTGCATTTAAATATAACACTGCTTCTCGCCCCGATGTGATGATGTAGCTCCGAGGCACCCCGGAAGTTTCAACTTTATCCTTCTTGATTGAGGAATAGTTTACATTTAGCCTGATGGCACAATTGACACTTTTTATGAGACTGAAGTATATTTAGCGACAATGTCTTGTTGATTATAACCATATATTTAACTTGAAACATAACGTATATAAAATACTAGGGACGCACGATATTTATCGGACCGATAGACTAATCGGCCGATATGAGGTAAAATGAGATCATTTTTATTGCTCCGATAAATTAAGTCTGATAAAGGGATATAGAAGGATATAAAATTAAAAATCAGGAATAGACTAAGGTGCCTGAAATTATTGGTGTTCCAGAGTTGAACTGCATAATATATTTGTGAAAAAGAAAAATCGCATACTCATTTTGGCACCATGGCATGCAAAACAAAGCGAATCGTCGGCACCTTTACAGTCATTCATTTATAGCAGTAGTTTTTGTCTTGTCATTTGTCAAAGCACATGAAATTATGTTGTTATCTACCGACAGTCGGCACAAAAAGAAAAACAAAAAAAAAAATTTGCTTTGCGTCCGCTGGCGTTACATGCAGGGCGCCCAGAATGAGCGCTGGTGCTCTCGCCGCCTCCGGTGTGAACCCATGGTTAGGGTGACCAGATAAACCATATCATCCCTAACACTTTAAGCTAGGACAGGATTTGCAAACTACCATTTCAATCAAAAGGACCTGGATGTTAATGCAAAACTGTTGGATGAGTCTTTAAATCAAGGAAACAAACCAGTCAAAGCATAAGAAGAACTGAACTGTTTAGTGGAGCACTGGAGCCTTTCAGGTTTAAAGTAGTTTGTAAAACCTGAAGTAACTCAAAGCGTCCGGGATGACATGAATTATCTGGTCACCCTGCGCATGGTAAAACTAAAACACGGAGCATCAGTGTCCCCATTAAACAGGGATTTGAAAACCGTAAAAAGGTTTTCCAGAGACAACGAAAAGGCTAAAGCCACAAATGACAAAAGTAATGGAATTTATAGTCCTTGATGACCAGCCTTTTTCCGTGCTACACAGGAACTAGGTTTTCGCAGGTTAATGGCACATTTGGAGCCATGTTACATCCTCCCATGCCGCCGCTTGTACGATTTGGTTGTCAAACACATTCATTATTTGATAGGCAAGAATAGACTAAACACTATTTTCCGAGGTCGGGAAATGTCAATGCATTTAAATTTATGCATTTGAAAAACATTTAACTTAAAACGTCTATATAAATACCTCATCCTCATGCGCTAAAGGCTGAATAGACATTTCTTTATTGCACACAAAATACTCGTATATGAATGTTATGTCCAGATAAATCCATAATAGTTCTATTGAACCCTTTTCTTGACGGTTGTGTGATTTGACATGTCAGTGCATTTACTGATTTCATGTGTAAGATGTTTGGGTTATGAGTATCTTTTACTGCTGTTTTTTTAACTATAGCAGCTGACCATAGGACTTAAATAAAATTTTTGTAAAGCCTAATATACTGCTACCATAAAAATAGAGTTCAATGTACCATGTTAATATGAAGGAAATTCTGTATAATATTCTCACAGGTGTTTTACCCTTAAATTTGAATTTCGCGTTGAATTGTGGAAGCAAATACACCCTCTAATATCTGTAAATTCTGTAAAAAAATCTTTAAGAAAACAGCAGAAAATGACCAGTACATTTTTTTTTTTTTACTTTGTTTTTTTTTTCTTTTTTTTTTCGGTAGTGACAAGGACTTAATTATAGTTATCGGTTAAAATTTTTCATATCGTGCATCCCTATAAAATATGTATACGAATTATGTATTTAGCTCCATAGCAAAGTGTTTGCTGAGCCAGCATGAACTGAATAATTATTACCTTGAGAAATCTACAATGTTAGGAATTTTAGTTCTGATATGCATTTAACTGCAGGGCTAATTAGATAACACGTAACTTACATTTTCAGGCACATGCAGACTGAAGCAGTAGCAATGTTCATGAAGTTACTTCAAGTTGAAGTTAGCATGATCATGCGAGTGTGAAATGCTGATGTGATAATCAACAAAGCCCTGACAGTTAAACATCAGTAAAGACCTGAATATACATCAATATTGTAACTGACTAAAGTACATTAATGTACATATACATTAATAATGTAATGAAACGTCAGCAGCACTATCAAGCTAAATGCAAAGATTTCTAATAGGATGAGCTCATTACACAGACTGGTACAATGTCCATAATATGGACATGGTTTGGATTTAAAGTCTCAGGAACTGAGCAGAAAAACAATCCACAAAATATGCCAGGCGACAGTGATTGCAAAGAGAGGTAACACGAGTAATCCGTTTTAAATAATTATGCATATTGGATGGTCTTCATCCAAATTGGGATGAGTCATTCAGCTAACCTAATTTCATTAGTTTTAAAGCTTTTGGTTATGTCTTAATTGCTTTCTGCTTACCTACAGTTTACAAAACCAACCTGTATTTTTAATAGAAGATATATTGGTGATAAAAGCACAAAAAAGTTTAAATGTTTTCCATATTTTTTTCTGAAATTGCAGTTTTGCACAATAAATGTTCTTAAAGTGACATTCGCGAGAACTTTGAAATGTGGTAACAGTTTAGAATACAACTTCCTGCTGCAGTGCATTTGCTATGGGTGTATGTTACCCATTCAAAAACAGTTATGTTGAAATTTACATACCAAATTATATACCGCAATATATGCCATCTATGGTTCAAATTATAATATAAATATAAATAATAGAAATTTTAGGCCATAATCACCCAGCCCTAATCTCTAGGAGATTCTTTTAATTCAGGAAAATTAGGATGCGTTTGTAAGAGAACCACAGTGAACCCAGAACTGACATCTTTATTCCGCAGTGAATGGCCTGACATTTGTGGTGGTATCTTGCAAATTGTGCATACATTTTAATAATTCCCACAAATTCAGCGTGACTTAACGGACTTTAACTACCATGTTAATGAAGATGAATAACAATAAAACGGAAAGATAAAGTATATTAAATGAAATTTAAGTATAACAGCAATAGTCGATGAAAGAAACTACATACAGCGCACCTACAGAATCACTTTATAAGGTGACATGATGTCACACTCCTGACCCCGTCCATATCTGTGCATGTACTAGGGCTGAACGATTTTAAGAAAATATCGAATTGCGTTTTATGTGACAAATACTGCAAATGCGATTTGCCATTTTTCTTTTACTCTATTAACTATGTGTATAAAAAAAAACTAATTGAGCACAACCGTACATTGAAATCTGAACTGTGCTATACATTACTCCAAAGATAAGAAAGGAAATCTGTGAAGTGAACTGAAAATATATTTATTCCAACAAAAATTATATAGAACATACACCTAATAAACAATAGAACAATTGTCTAGCTACCCGAACATGGTAAAGTGATCGTATTTTACATGCACATACGTACTGCATTTGCAAACAGCACTCAACCGTTTCTTTACCTTCAGTAAAGTGCTTCCGGAAAGTCCCATGTACACAAGGGTCAAATTAGCAGAGAACAACGACGCATTACAGGAATAACTGAAACGTGGTTGGGAGAAAAGGATGGACAAGAATATAATATAGATGGTTACACGTTGTTCCGTAAAG
>JAODKN010000001.1:37931403-37949845 GCA_026774425.1 Petrocephalus zakoni
TGGGAACAGGAGGATCTGCACGAGGGAAACGAGGGGGCGTGGCACACAGGAGGATCCGACGGGCAGGGCATGACACACACACTGTGACCTGTGGAGTTCCCCAGGAGTCAGTTCTCGGCCTCATCCTTTTCACTTTATACATGCTCCCTCTTTGCCCTCATTTCTCACTTATATCATTAGTCGCTATGGAATTTCATTTCACTGTCATGCTGATGACACACAGCTTTACATGAAAACTGATGAATACTCCTCTGCAGCATCACCATCACCATCAATGCCATCGATACTTAACACCTGTTTTGAGGAGATCAGATTGTGGATGAAACAAAATTTTCTCCAGTTTAACTGCGCTAAAACTGAAGCGGTTTTGGTTGGCACCCCGCAACAGCTTCAGTCATTCTCCATGCCCTCCATTACAACCTCCGGTCACGACATTCCCCTCGCCTCATCAGCCATAAAACTTAGTGTAAGATTTGACCCTCAACTCACCTTTGAAGCTCATATTGAATATCTCTGCAAGATTTCATTTCACCACCTCAGAAATTCTCTGTCCTACTCTTACCTTGCCAGATGCTGAAAAACTGGTTCACGCATGTATCTCCTCCAGACTAGACTACTGCAATGCAATACTCATTGGAATCTCCAACAAAAATCTTTGCTTTTGTATGTATTGACTCCAATACATACAGAACAGTGCAGCAAGGATGCTGATGCGAGTTTGAAAATATGAAGACATTACACATATTCTTCAGTCACTTCACTGGCTTCCGATTTCTGCAAGGATCGAATACAAGGTTTCCCTTATTACTCACCAATGCATCCTTGGAAATGTCCCCCTCTACCTAAAATAACTACTGTCTACGATCTACAAATTCAAATTGTCTCCTCCTTCCCAGGACCAAACTCAGCACCATGGGTGATCAAGCCTTCTGTTCTGCCACCCCTCGACTATGGAACACCACAGACTATTGAAAATTTCAAAAAATGACTTATGACATTTATTTTTAACAGTACTTATGGATTTTAATTAATATTGCTGGCTGCAGGTTTCTTATTTATTGATCTACTGGGTTGTTTTATTTGAGTATTTGAGTTTTATATATATATATATATATATATTTAGGATATCTTATTTTGTGGCACTTTGAGATTTATTTTAAATGTAAAGTGCATTACAAATTAAAGCTATTATCATTATTATTATCATCCCACCTCCGCTCAGCCTTCCACAGGGGAACTTTTTTAGACAGATACAACCACAAAATATGTTTTATTTCTTAGCCTTGTTTGGGCTATGTAAGCAAGTAGGAGGCCTAGAATATTATGCATACCTTTTATCTGTCTTTGCTAAAATTCTAGTCTTCAACTGAACATCAGTAAAGTAGCCAATACAATTAAAATCACTATGCAAGTGTTTCATTTACATGAGTAATAAAATAAAACCACCAAAACCATTTACATAAGCTAACAACAATCTAAGACACTGTTGTATAGTTTGCACGCCACTGGACAGAAGCAGAAGGCAAAACAGAGACCAGGATCGGGAGGCAGCCAAGAGAGCAAGCAGCCCAAAGCACAGGATGGGAGGACAGGAGCAAACGGTGGGGGGAAGGGTAAGGGGAAGGCAGAAAGTCAGTCGGGTTTGCAGGCATCTCCACGCACAAGCACTCACACGCCCACTCTGGACTGGAGCAGCGGCCTAAGGAGTTGGCGACTGGACACGCCAGTACATCAGACCATAAAAGAGCCAGGGGCTTTTGCTGGGGATGCATTTTTTTGAGTATGGTTCAGCGTGAGTTAGTACAATTCGTGACTTGCTGACGGGTTGTGGAATCAGAGGTACAGAGATTACCTCATGAGTCTAAGCAAAAAAAAAAAAGTGCAGAGAAAGTGCTGCAATGGCAGGGCCCAGTGGTGCAGGCCAACTGCACCCAAGAAGGAGTACACCCCTCTGTCCTCCATGCTAACCACTGCGCTAATGTGATAGCTTAGAGGGCAGTGGACGGTCAGCACTACAGCTCCCATTAAGCTAACATCCCTCACTGCTACAAGAACAGAACATGACTATCACATACAGTACCAGCGAAACCCTCTAGCACTGGTTTGAGACTGGACTGAGTTGGACAGAAGAGTAAGAGCGATGTAGCCAGCTTGTGCCAGAACTTGTGGAAACTCCTTCAGGACTGTGGGAGAAGCACTCCAGGTAGCATCATCTGGGAGAAGGTTTGAAGAATGTCAAGAGTCCGTAGTGCTGCCATCAAAGCAAAAGGGCGCTGCTTTGAAGAGCCTAAAATTTGGGACAATTTTTGAGACGTTGAACACTTCCCTTGTCGATGCAATACAGAATATGCATGACTTCATTATCTGCAGAGAGCATTTGTCTAACACAAATGAATAACACAGCTAAAAGAGGGACAAATGCATTAAAAGCTGGTGCGTCCTGAATTTTGATTGGAGCTGTATGATAACAGGCCATGCTCTTGGCTTAATCTGAAGAAAGTTTACATATTTGGATCGATCAGTTTCCAATTTTAAGGGTATTAAGGAGAAAACAACAAGCACTTTATGGCTCCCAAACAACTACAAAAGCCTCTCTTAGGGTGTTTTTCCACCGCACAAAGTTTGGTACTTTCGGTAATTCCTTTGTGTTGGTTTTCCACTGGATGCTCTCGAACCTCACCCTCAAGGAGGAGCACCCGCTGATCCCGGAGATCGATCAGCTGGGGGACAGGATACTGGCGATCGCCCCAGGAGCCCCAGCCGAGCAGACGAGGCAGCTAGAGCGCCGCCTCTCACAATTGGAGGGAGAAGTCCAGGAAGCCGAGTACCGACTACGGCAAACGCTGCCGCCGACCCGGGCTGAGAATGTCCCTTCGCTGTGCTCCGGCTCCTCCCCAGGGATCCTCGTCGGCTCCGTCTCTCTTTCTGCAGGCAGCACTACTACGTGCCAGGGGGACCCACTCCCGTGCCTGAGCCGGCAGAGAGGCCCCCCCCCCAAGAAAGCCTGTCGCGCCCCCGTCCAGTCCGGATGATAACACCGCCGCGGCCCCGTCCAGTCCGGGTGATGACGCCACCGCGCCCCCGTCCAGTCCGGGAGTTGATGTCACTATGCCTCTGGTTCCTGTGCGGCCGGTTCTGGTGCCTCCCACTCCGGCGCCGCCGCCTGTTTCTGTTCACGCTCCTGCGCTGCCTGTTCCTGTTCACGTTCCTGCGCTGCCTGTTCCTGTTCCGCCTGCTCCTGTTCCGGCGCCTCCTGTTCCCGTGTCACCAGTTCCTGATCCTGCTCGGGTGCTTCCTGCTCCTCCTCCTCCTCCTGACTCCGTGCCTTCCTCTGAGGAGGAGGAGCTGGACTGGGACCTCACAGGGCTTGTGTTGACAGGCCCCGTAGAGAGTCATGGGGGTGGGACTCCTCCACCATGCCCACGGAGGGGCAAAACCCAGCGGTGACCCTGCATCTCCAGATCCCGGAAAGGGCGGGGTCACTTACGTTGGGGGTGGTTCCCGTCCGCCCTGCCCCCTGACTCGCCCTCAGTTGACCTGTTGGGGGCTCGTGGGGAGCCTGCGGTTCCTCCGGCTCCTGCTCAGCGGTCACCTGCGGGTCCCCCTCCGATGCCTCATCGGTCGCCGGTGGTCCTGCCTCCGATGCCTCGTTGGTCGCCTGCGGTGGCCCCCCTCCGACCGCCTCGGTCGGCGACGCCTTCTGCGCCCCCCCCTCCGGCCGCCTCGGTCTGCGACGCCTTCGCCAGCTGGTGCTGCGCCATCGCCTGCAGCGCTATGCCTCCTTCCTCGCCTTCTGGGGTGGCCATCCCTCCTCGACCCCTTCGCCTGTCCCTCCGTCTCCCTCCTCGGCCCCTTTGGGGTCCTCTCCTGCTCCTGCCTTCCGGTCACCTGCTGTCCCTGCGGCTGCCACCCCTCGCCGGGGGGGCTCCCTCAGGCTCCCCGTTCTCCCCCGGCCCCTGGTTTTGTGCCCCCGGTGTCTGCTTTTTGTCCGCCTGTTTCTCCCCTGTTCCCTCCATGTCCTTTTGTGCCTCCTGGTGCCTCGGTTTCCACGGTGGGTGGCCTTCCTGTGTCCCCTATTCTGCTGCCCCTGTGTTTGTATGCCTTGCCTGTCGTGTGTCAGTTCCTGTCCTGGTTGCTTCCCTTGTGCTTGTTTTGTGTTTCTGTTCTGTTTCCGGTGCCCCGTGTTTGAGTGGTTTTGTTTTCCGGGTTCTGTCTTCTGGCCCCGTGTTCCCGTCCTGTACTCCAGTCCTCTGGGGCCCCTCCCTGGGGGTTTGCCGCGCCCGGAGTGCGCACCCTTGGGGAGGGGGCTATGTCACGCTCAGCCCCACCCTGCGTGTCTTTTCCCCTTGTTCTGCCCTCAGACGTGGCCTGATTTACCGCACCTGTCCCTCGTTTAGCCTTGCCTTGTGTTTTATTTCCCTTGTTAACCTTGCACACCTGCCTTGTGTTTAATCCTTGATGTCCTGTCCTATTTAGTGGGTGTGCATCCTGTTCCCCTTGTCGGTTGTTGTCGATGCTTGTGTACACTTGCTGTCAGTGTTGCTCTCGTGTTTGCCCCGATTTCTTCAATAAACGCCCCTTGGATGGGTTTAACTGACAGCCTGCAATATGGGTCGTTCATCCTGCCGCAATCGTGACACTTATAAATACCCCAATATTTATTACAACAAAATCACATCGCTATATCTGGACACTCATCCAGTACCGTGCTGCAGTAGTACACTATATATTAAATAAAATACTAAATAAAATAAATTTCTTGTTATGCCGTCCTGATTTTGTTGTATCTGTTCTTCCGACCAGATCGCACTTTTTACTTTGTTTATTGCTGTTTTGAGTTTGTAACATTTCGTCACGACCGCGATCGCATTGTGTTTCAGAATCGCGCTATTTGCATAGCGAATCACAGCAAAGGCATTGCAAGTAATGCCCCAAAGTACCGAAAGTACCAAAGAAGTACCGCAACTGGTTTGGCACTTTCTGTACTTGACTTTTTGGTACTGGTACTCAACCAGAAGTCAATGGAAAAGCGAAAGTACCAAACTTCGTGCGGTGGAAAAGCGCCCTTAAACACACACATACGCATACACACACCTGCAATGTCATAAGAAGCACTGGCAGGATACTAGGTAAGGGGGCAGTAATGGGAAGACTGTAGATGGAGAGGCTAGCAATGGATGATGCCCCAAAGCCATGCTTAGGGCCAGTCTAGGACTCAACCACCAAGATCACCACAGGTAGGGAAACGTGCACCACCTTCTTGGCCTTCACTCCTCGCTGTGCAGTCAGGCAGAAGGAGGGAGTGCAAAGGCGACATATTAGAGGTTGTTGTCTGGGTTATTTTAGGTGGTGTGAGCGATGATTAAACACTCCTCATGAGAGTTAAACACAGTTAGACATAGGCGGTCAATCGGAACGCGACACTTGAGTCCTTTCACAATGACTGCCATGCCAAAATCAGGAAGTACAGTAAGATTCATAATATTCACACTGATACAACAATCATTACAAACACATAAGAAGAATGGGGCAGGATCTGAGGACTATACTCTACTCTACTCTACTCTACTAAGCTAAACTTAACAGTGTTATACCATACCATACCATACCATACCATTCCATACCAGTGGTTCTCAAACAATGAGGAATTTACCCTTATTAAAAATTTGGGGGGTGATTATTTTATTTAATTTTTTTTTTTTTTTAATAAATCGAGGACTGACCCTGTCCCTTCCCCATGCCCCTGGTTGGCTAAATTTGTTGTGGAGGACTTTCACTATGCTTGAAAATGGTATTGATTGTAATATATTTGCTAATTTTATCACCTGGGATTACTGCTACCCCCCACCCCCAATCAGGAAGGGTTCCAAGACCTGACTACTAATTTCATGGGGGGGGGGGGGTTCCAGACAGAAAGTTTGAGGACCACTGTACTACATCATACTATACAATACTTCAGTATACTATGCTACGATATAACTAACACATAACACACGAAAAAAATCAAGCAAACAAGCTGCTCGCAAATGTTTGCATGGCAGCTTTGTATATGGAAATGATGTGACATATCTGTATGTGAAATGCTAATCAAAGAGATTTTTTTGAGATATATCTTTCAGCATTTTTTTTTTTGGTCTGTTCTGTGTGTGTGTTTGTGTCTTTTCCAGATGCAACAGTTGGCGTGACGACACTCCGTTAAAGAAGCAGCGGATGTCCGTCAGACCTTTCCCCCCATATTATTTTTACTATTTAGCAGCAGATGTCTCTTGGAAGAAAGAAGCAGCAATGCTGTTCTCGAACATATGTATATCTATATATCTCACTGCATTGCACTATTTCAATCCTTTACTCTATTATTTCATTTCTACTTATTGTTACTTCTTAATTTTCTTTGTTTCTTTTTTCCTCTGTTATCTGTAAAAAAAATATTAAATACCATTTTCTTTAAAAAAAAAATGCAGATTTTGTTTGCCAATATCCATAGAACAACATTTTGCCAAATTATACAAAACTAAAAGAAATTATATAAATATTGCAACATTGCCTTTAAAGGTAGACAGGAAGGTCCAGCAACAGCTATAAAATAAATTTAACTATTAATATTATATTCAGTTTCATCATGTAACAATATTGATTTCTAAATTTAAATGTAAATATAATTTTTTTTTCATTTTCTATTTATATTTTTTATGTACATGACAGAATCCATATATTAAGAAAAGTTAAATCAGGTTGAGCAATAATATTTTATATTTGTTTATATTAATTTAATATAAAGTTATAATGGAGCTACAATTTATTTCACAAACTGGAAAAACATTTTGCAACAAAGTGTGCTCATTGAGTTGATCACTGTTAATAAAATGCAATACAATTAATCTGAACTGCTGATGATCATACTCTACAGAGATAATCATTATTCTTGATAGCCAAATACTATTGCAGTTTTTTTTCAAAGTACTTGCCGTATGTTTTGCAGGACACTTGGATTCTTCTAAGTATAACTTTTCAGTAACTATAAATATATCACTGAACTCTATTTGGGTGACTGGAAAATCACCGGAACATACAACATCTAGGCCAGTATCTGTCAGTTTATTTTTTTGTTATTCCTATACCTGTTGATCTTTTAGCCCTCCTCTGTTACCAGTTTCTTAATATTCTGGGGCAAACTACACTGTTGAAAAGGGTGATGGTGAGCAAGTGAGTCAATCAGCAGCACACCTGAGAGGTAACCTGAGGGAAGTCGAAGATGACTCATCCAGGCAGAGAGCCAGAACCCTCATGATTCATCTGGATAGCATGAACTAGCTGGTCCAATCAGGGATGGAAGCGACTCCCTAACGGACATAAAATTTTATATATATTTTATATATATAAAATATATGCACATAATATATACCTTAGACACAGGCTGGCAAATCTAAATGAACTTTGTGGGTAAGGCCTTATTATGCCAGGACAAATATATCCCAATATTTACAGTTATCATCCAATATGGTGACTCAAAACTGGCATACCATATTTGATTAAATTATTTGCCTAATTAATTAGTTGGATGTTGATGAAACTTAAATATATGGAATGACTGAGGTGGCCCTGAAGAGAAATGTACAGTACCTTGCAAAAGTATTTACCCCCTTGGCATTCTCTCTATTTTTTTCCCTTACAACCTGGAATTTAAATGGATTTTCAATTTGATTTTAAGTGATAGACCTACAAAAAAACTATAGATTAATGAAGTTAAAAGGGAAAAAAATTGTTTAAAATAGTTCTAAAAAATATTAAACTGAAAAGTGGTGCGTACATATGTTTTCACCCCCTTTGCTTTGAAGCCCCAACCATTACCTTCAAAAGCCACTTAATTCGTTAAGAGATCTATCTGTGAGCAGTCTAAGTGTCAAATGATCTCAGTATATATACACCTGTTCTGATAGTCCCCAGAGTCAACACCAGTGCAACACCCCTAAGTAAGGGCTACCACCGAGCAAGTGACAGCATGAAGACCAAGGAACTCTCCACACAGGTCAGGGACAAAGTCGTAGAGAAGTATAGATCAGGCTTTGGTTATAAAAAATATCCCAAGGAGCACCACTGAATCCATTATTAGAAGATGGAAAGATTATGGCACTACAGCAAATCTGCCAAGAGAGGGTCGTCCACCAAAACTCACAGACCGGGAAAGGAGTGCATTAATCAGAGCAGCAACCAAGAGGCCAAAGATAACCCTGAAGGAGCTGGACAGCTAAACTGCAGAGATGGGAGTAACTGTCCATAGGGCCACCATAAGCCACACACTGCACAGGACTGGGCTTCATGGAAGAGGGGACAAGAAAAAGCCTGCCTGCCAGGCAGACCATTTGAAATTTACCAAAAGGCCTATTGGAGACTCCCCAAACGTGTGGAAGAAGGTGCTGTGGTCAGATGAGACTAAAATAGAACATTTTGGCCATCAAGGACATTTCTGGCGCAAACCTAACACCTCTCATCATGCTGAGAATGCCGTTCCCACAGTGAAGTATGATGGGGGCAGCATCATGCTGTGGGGATATTTTTCAGGGACTGGGAAACTGGTTAAAATTGAAGGAAAGATGGATGGCACAAAATATAGAGAAATTCTTGCAGGAAACCTGTTTGAGTCTTCCAGAGATTTGAGACTGGGACGGAGGTTCACCTTCCAGCAGGACAATGACCTTAAACACTCTGCTAAAGCAACACTCCAGTGGTTTAAAGAGACATAGGTAAATGTGTTGGAATGGCCCAGTCAAAGCCCAGACCTCAATCCAATTTAGAATCTCTGATATGATTTAAAGCTTGCTGTACACAAGCGGCGCCCATTCAACTAGAAGGAGCTGGAGCAGTTTTTCCATGAAGAATGGGCAAAAATAACGGTGTTTAGATGTGCCAAGCTTGTGGAGATGTACCCGAAGAGACTTGTTGCTGTAATTGCTGCAAAAGGTGACTGTACAAAGTACTGACTCTGGGAAGGAGTGAATAGTTATGTACGCTCAGATTTTTTTTTTGTCTTATTTCTAGTTTGTTTCACAATAAAACAATAATTTGCATCTGCAAAGTGGTAATTGTGTTGTATAAATTAAAAGATACAACCCCCCCCCCCCAAATTCCTTTTTAATTCCAGGTTGTAAGGGAACAAGATAGAGAGAATGCCAAGAGGGGTGAATACTTTTGCAAGGCACTGTAGGAACTGAAGCGATGTGATTCTAGATATCCATAACCATAAAGTCTGGAGAAAGGAAGGGGACTGTGTTTTTCACTGCACTGAACATATACCGGTTCAACTAGGGCAATACAAAATTAAAATATGTAAAATTCTCAGAAATCAGGATCAAAATGTTGGCTTGGGGCATTGAGAAATATATTGGACAAAATATGTTGTGCATTTAGAGATCTTTCCGTCTGACCTATTGGACAAGCTTTGCTAATGGATCGAAGCCTTCCAGGTGAGTGCAAAATGAAACGAGAAAAACAAGACACTCAATGATGCAGCCGATTGCTGGTTGCTGCACCCCCTCTATTGGACAGAAAAATAATTTCAACCTCATCTTAACTGCTGTTTGGGATTAAATAAATGAGGATACAGGGCAGTAGGCAGTAGGGAGGAACAGGGATGCTGGACTACAACCAAACACAAAAAAGAGGAGGCAGGTTCTGCATAAATAGAAACTGTAGTGATGATGAAGGGCCCTGTCAAGGCTTGACAGCAGCTCATGACAAGCATGAGCGTGCCGAGTGAAAGTGTTATGGCGAGCTGCAGCCATACAAACAGTAACGGCACCGCAAAAACCTTACTCTCGGGAGCCCACACAGCCCGGCCAAGGCTCCCATGGCAATCGCACGTATTCACTCACACAGAAACTATTTTATAATCACTACAGCACGAAGACGGCATTCTTTACTCACCATCTTGCTTGATTTCAGCGTCTCAGTAACCTCTGTTGGAGAAAAAAGCAAGAAAGATGAATATACAGTATCTTTTTATAGAGGTGTGGTTTACTGTTCTCCAGTAATGGCAGCACTGGGAAGTAACGAGGGGATTATAACAGACTTTTGCAATAAATATTCGAATGAGTTTATAAATCAAACTCTTCTAACTAGTCTGTTTTAGCCCCATGATATTCTACCCCACTAATATGGTCAAGACTACAGAACAGGTTTAAAATAAGGACATATTAACCCCTTTGGCTTTATACCACATATACAACCTTCCTCGGCTTTATACCACATATACAACCTTCCTCGAAGGGGCCAGCCTACCAAAATGACTCCAATCGATAACTCATCCAGGAGGTCACAAAAGACCCCAGAACAACATCTAAAGAACTGCAGGCCTCACTTGCGTCAGTTAAGGTCTTTGTTCATGATTCAACAATAAGAAAGAGACTGGGCAAAAATGGCATCCATGGGAGATTTCCAAGGCGAAAACCACTGCTGACCAAGAAGAACATGAAGGCTTGTCTCATATTTGGCAAAAAGCATCTTGACAATCCCGAGCACTTTTGGGAAAATATTCTGTAGACTGACAAGACAAAAGACTTTTTGGAAGGTTTGTGTCCCATTACATCTGGCGTAAACCTAACACAGCATTTCATAGAATGAACATCATACCAACAGTCAAGCATCGTGGTGGTAGTGTGATGGTCTGGGGCGGCTTTGCAGGCTCAGGATCTGGACAACTGACTGAAATTGATGGAACCATGAATGCTGCTCTCTACCAGAAAATGTCTGGCCATTAGTTTGTGCCCTGAAGCTCAAGCCCAATTGGGTTATATAGCAGGATGATCCAAAACAAACGAGCAATTCCACCTCTGAATGGCACAAAAAACAAAATGAAGGTTTTGGAGTGGCTTTGCCATGACCTTAAACAGGCCGTTCATGCTCGAAAAGTGGGTGAATTGAAACAATTCTGCAAAGAACAGTGGGCCAAGATCCATGCACAGTGATGTGCAAGACTCACTGCCGGTTATCGCAAATGCTTGATTGCAGTTCTTGCTGCCAAGGGTGGCACAAGCAGTTATAAGATTTAGGGGGCAATTACTTTTTCCTATAGGGCCAAGTAGGTTTGGATAGTTTTTTTTCCCTTAATAAATAAAATCATCATTTAAAAACTACATTTATATATCTATTATATATATATATATATATATATGAGATGATCTGAAACATTCATAATTTATTAAAAAAGTAATCAATTAAGTGACATTCACCTGCCATCAGTGAAAGGGAACCCAGATTAATATCAGCCATTCCTGTAGGATTATTGTGGTTGAATCCTATAAGGATAGTCACTGTCCACAAATGGAAAGTACCAAATCAGCAGAAGCGTGCAACAGAGCACCAAAATCGCAGATGTACCATGGAGCACTATGAAGACTACCAAGAATAGCAGGGCTCGCAAAATCACTAGCCCGACGTCCCAGGGCTATTGTGTCTTCCAGTCGAGCTACCAAAATATATCTCAGACCTGACCATTGGGCTATCATAGGAAGGAAAAATGTATGTCAATGCTTTTGCATTCTTTCACAAATATAGCTGGGTAATTCTGTCATTTTCGGGCATCGATGAGCCACTGTCAATATGTGAAATATTGAAATCGCGTTTGAATTCGCGCTTGTTTTTCACTTTCACTTTGCGATCGCGCAAACTGTGTATAGAGAGCGACAGTACTAATTGGTCAGTGACGGATTAATTGCGCACCAATTCCTCTGACATCGTCTTATCACTCATTAGCTTACTATTCAAACTTTTTTTATTATCATCAAATTAAGACAATACAATACAAAACACTCGTAGAGGATACAAATTCAACATTCAAACAAGTGTAAACAATAAACATAGTATGAGGGGGCTAAATAAATTTCACAGTATATGCAAAAAAATATATATAATAAAGGAATAGGGAGCACAGGAGGCATAAATAAAAACTAACAAATGAGACATGTTGTCACAAATCCTTCTTACAGATCTGCTGGATTTCAGTTTCCTAAGTGATAGGAAGTATTGTTTAAAATCATTTATGAACCATGAAAAAGATGGTTTGCTATCCCTCCACTTACTACAGTGTATGTGGTATTTGCCTAAGAGAACGACTATGTTAATCATATCAGAAACAGATGGAGATAGGTCATCCATGTAAAACATAAGAGGTAAGTCAAACTGCAGGATATCATCAACATTGAGTGATAACCAGCTATGTACTTCTAACCAAAAATTGGCCGAAACAGGGCATGAAAAGAACAAGTGTTGTAGTGTTTCACAAGCTGAATCACAAAAAGAACACAGGTCCACCTCAAATTTAAATTTTCTTTTTAAAAATTCTGCCCCCGGGTAAATATTGTTAATTATCTTAAAATGTGTTTCTTTTGGGGAAACAGGCCACTTAACAAAATTAGAAAAGGCCTTTTCCAAAATTGACTGATCCCCATTAAAGGCTTGCAAATGCGGTCCTGAGTTAAAATCATGGAAAATAATGAATTTAAAATTTGCTCTACACTGTAAAAACGATAACTAGTTATCATTGGTCTTATTAAAGTTTTCAAATTAAACTGACTCAAAAATAACCCTTTGCAACTTATAAAAGCTTGTCTGCCCTACAATTTTTTCTGATTGTTGTCCTTACAGATATATTCAAATCAGCAGAACAAAGATTTGAAAGTCTTTGAGCAAATTTTTTCGTGAAGTTTGGGGAACTCCCAACTGTGCATGCGTGAACATTTGGAACCGGTTCTTTGCTGAACATGAGCGGTCGTTGGACGGTTTTTCGGACAGAAAAGCAGGTAAGCAAGGTTTTACATTAATCGCCTTGAATTACGTTGGATCAGGTTGCTTATTTTTTTAGTAACGTATACTGTGGCTAAACTTGTTAGGAGCATTCCTTTTCTAATCTAAAAACTATGCCCGTCACACTTTCATGGCAGACACGTGTAGCAGAGTTTGGAGGACCATATCTGTCTGTACATGCGTGTGTGTGCGCAATCAAAATCGCTAACGATGTAAGTAGCTTGTAAAGTAATTTAACGCTCATGATTCTCTTCACAATAAAGGTTTCCTCGGGGACCTGACGGAGAATAGTTATTCAAAGTTTTCATGTCTTTTAGAGGTGGTGAAATTAATCACATAATCGATGCATTGCGATGCAAACGTGGACGATTGTGCATCGATGCAGTGTCAGAACATAATCGATTATATCATAATGACACTGCTTGCTGATTTTCTGCCACCGGCATATAAATTTAAAATTATTAAGTTAAATTAGGGTTAGGTTTAGGGGTTACGGTTAGGTTGGACTGTGAGCTCACGGGGTGGGGTGGGGTGTATAGCCAGTTGATTACAGGGCGCCAAACCGTAATCTTGCCTATCTCTTGACATTTTATATTAACAAATTACACAGAGTGTTGCAAAAGTGCTTTTAGCAAAACTGACTTTGTGTTATATATGTCTCTTATGTTACAGGAGTGGATGTCATGCAGTGCAAATTTTGCAAATTCACAAGCTGCAGTCAGGAGACCCTTCTAAAACATTTTTGCCTTCATCACGGACAAGGTGCATTTTGGCCTTGCATTCACATACACTGTGTATGTGTATTTAAAACATCTGGAGCATTACGATCACACCTCTCAAGATCACACTCAGCAGTTAAAATCTATGAAAACTCAACATTTCAATGTGAATTGTGTGATTTTAAAGAGGTTTGCAGTGAAAAGACTTTTGGAACCATCTTGGCCATCATTTAAAGAACAGAGAAACTGTACAATGTCCCTTTTCAAAGTGTACCTTTAAAACAAACATTCGCCCAACCTTCAGTTCTCACAGAAGTCGAAACCATAAAAACACTTAAAGATATTCGGAAAGTAGCAAGAATTGTTATTGATGATGAGGTAATTGATGAACAATCTGACTGTGAAGCAGGGACATCAGCTCATAATATTGTTAGACTAAACAAGGGTGAAGAGATTGTGGAGCAATCTTTCTTTCTCCAACATTCAAACTCTCAACAGTGTGAAAGAGATCCTCGCAAAACATAAAACTGAAGCAAATTCTTCTGTTTTGCAAGAAATTTCTGATTCTATAGTTCAAACTAATTCACTGCTTTTAACAACGTCAGAGAAAGGTTCTCTATCTACAGATCACAGAAGGAATATATATTTCAAAGAACACTTTCCTGTTATTGAACCTACAGAATATCTCTACAACACAGCCCATAAAAACTCTTTTGTTTATATATCTATCTATCACAATGTTACTTGAGACTTTACTTGGGTGTGCAGATTTTTTGGACAAAGTTGTATTTTATCAAAAAGGTTTATCTGGACAATTTAATTATTTTCAAGACGGCAAGTATTACAAGAACAATCAGCTACTGGGACAGCAAGATATATGTATTAGTTTGGCGTTATGTATTGATGATTTTGAAGTTTGTAAACCACTGGGCACCTCTAAGAAACTTCATAAGATTACTGCAGTATATTGGGTAGTACTAAATTTGCCAGCCAGGTTCCGATCGAGTCTCACTTCAATTCAGCTAGTTCTCCTGGGTAAAAGTGTGGATGTCAAACAATATGGTTATGAAAAGTTTTTTGAGCCATTGCTTAAAGACATAAGGTGTCCAGAACAAGAGGGAGTTTTCGTTGAAGTTTTGGGCAAGTTTGTAAAGGGCACTGTGTATTGTGTGTGTGCTGATAACCTTGGTGCACATGGTCTTGCAGGCTTTCATGAATGTTTTACTGTTGACAAGTTCTGTCGGTTATGTTTGATTAGTTGCGACCAAATTGGAACCACTGAAGTTGATGATTTCCAGATGAGGGGTGTTGATCAACATAATATATTTCTGGAAGAGCTTAGGCAGAAGGACAACCTGCAAAGTGTAAATGGGGTAAAAAGCGAATGTGTACTGGGGAAACATCTCTTGTTCTTTCATCCAATAACAGGATTTCCTCCAGATATTTTGCATGACCTTTTTGATGGAGTCATCCCTGTGGAATTGTCCTTATGTTTGAAAAACCTGATCTCAAAAGACTTCTTTACATTCGATTCATTAAATGAATACAAAAACTCATTTCCATATCAGTATTCAGACAAAGTAAACACGCCTAAAAAAATCCCAAAAGCTAGCTTTGAAAAAGGAGCAATTGCTGGCAATGGACATGAGAACTGGACACTACTGCGTTTACTTCCTTTTATGATTGGACATAAGATACCAGAATAGGAGCCTGCTTGGGAGATTTTAATGGACCTTAAGGAAATTGTTGACATTATTGTGTCAAACAGGCTCTCTGAGGAAGCATTGTGTTATTTATCATGCAAACTACTGGATCATCGCTGCTATGGGCCATTGGTGGAATTCTGGACAATGAGATTCAAAGCGAAACACGGTTTCTTTAAAAAGGTGGTCCATGCCACTCACAATTGGAAAAATGTGCTGCTCACGCTCTCCTTAAAACACCAGCAGATGATTGCATACCATTTGGATGGTCGGAACCTTTTTAAGCCAAAACTGTATGTTGAAAATGTGAAAGTGGTCAGGGTTTCAGAATTAAATCCATCAATCAAATGTGAAATTCAGAGGAGGTACCCACATCTAGACAGTGTGTCTCTGTCTAAAAGGATTCACCTGCATGGGACACAGTATGCTGCAGGCATGATTTTATCCACTGGGCAGTGTAGCTGCCTTCCAGAATTTAAAAAGACTGCAACCATACTTGTCAATGCAGAAGAAGTGAAATTCATTTGTAAAAGACTGTCTTCTTGGTACATTGAACATTTCAGGTCCTATGAGCTTATTGAAGACACCTGTGCAGACCTTGTTCTGGATCCATATGTGCTGTCGATTACCACCCTTTAGCAGCATACAGAGTTTGTGGAAAGCTTTTTGTGACCCCAAGGACGCTCATTCTCCAGTAAAAGCTGATCAAAATGGTATGGTCTTTATCCACTCACCCTCTCCCCTCTCTTTCCTCTTTTCTTGTTTCATTGTCCTCTGCCCATCCTTTCTTCATTCTGGTTCCTATTATCTTTCTCTCCCTCCCTCTGTCACTCATCTCCTCTTATTTTCTTTTCTTGTCTCCTTTTCCCTCTTCTCACTAAGCATTAGTTTTGTGTGAAAGTATATATATATATCTGGAAATGGTATTTTTCTACTAACAGTCTTATGGTATAGGTCTTCAAATCAGGTTTCGTTCTTCGTTTTCCCCAAAATTGTCTCTCTCCCCTCTTTTCAGACTTTGTTACTTCGGGTGGTTCTTTCCTCCAGAGAAACCCGGCAAATCCAGCTTCCTGAAGTAAAAACATCTGTGGAGCAACTGATTGGTGTACTTAAAGAGAGACTTGAACTTCAGGGTGATTTTTCGTTACAGTTTGAGGATCCAGAGTTCGGAAATGCATTATGCAACTTGACAGAAATGTCTGAATTACCAGCTGAGCGGGCAGTTCTGCATATAATATGGAACTCTGATTCATCTCCCCTTAACCAATCCACTGTTTCAGTCTCCTCTCTGGACACGCTTAGTGTACACTCTGAAGATTTGAGGCCTAGTTGGACTGATTCTATTCAGTTAAATTTAAGGCATGTAGCAGATTGGCCCTTTCCATTTCCTATTCCCAAGTTTGCATATGATGTTGAACTAAAATTGAGGAAGGCCAATGAGATGTATGAAAAGTCAAAGAAAGGCCTTGCACTGACAAGAGACGTGAAGATGGAGATATTGGATAAAATTGCACAGTCAATTTTTTTAATCAAAAGCTACCCAGAGAAAGATGAGCTTGAGTCAGTTGCCGCTGCACTGGTTCTAAAGCATCCATGCCTGAAGGAGCCTGGTGGCATCACGGGCTATGAGGGATGGAAGTATCAAGTACAAACTTGGAAACTATCGATCAAAGCTTCGTCGGGTAGGATGCAATGAGGTTAATGTAAACCGGAAAAGGAAAGGGGGAGTTGAAAATGACAGTCCATTCACCCTGAAGAAGCCCAAACGTGGAGAGGTCAATCATGTGCCAGATTATCCACAAAACCATGATGACTGTACTCTTGAAGAGGGAAGAGTTTCTCTGGTCAATGAAATGAAAAAGAAGAAAAAGAACATGACATTAAGAAGATGGAGCTGACATTTTCCCTCAGGCGGAGAGAGGTCGTGGAGGGTCAGCCTATGGTATCTGAGGTCCACGAGAGATGGCATGCACTGTTTTCTACTGAGGAGGTAAGGATGCTTTAATTTATTTAGCAATTATCTTATTCAACATAAGCATTGACTATAATGCTAATGAATTTTTAGTGCAGAGAAATCCAGACATTGTCATAATGAATAAATGACAATATTTTGTTAATTGTCTTGTTGAGATTTCTGAACACCTTTTTGGAACTTTTAATGCATCCCTTGACAAATATGTGCCTGGCCTGCTGAAACTGTACCGGTCTAAGAAAGGAGCTTTTGGTCAAGAGATGTAAAACCTCCTGGATAAACTGGTGAGTGACGTTTTCCTTTTCCTGATAATTTACACTATCTAGAGGTTTACTACAGTACTATACTAACTGAAATATTTGTGTTTTCTACTGGATACTCTTCAGACATCGGAAATTGTGTCCCACCGAAAGACAGCAGCACTGAGAGGCCTACCCATTTTCTTCTGAGAGGATGCAGCAAATTTTTTTCTGGAGTGCTCTGTAGGTTTAAGCACTTACATGCCAATTTTCATGCATATACATTGCCCCTTCACTTAAAAACTGATTAAACACCAATTGAACAAGTAGTGGTAACTCTAGGAAATAAGATTATTTATTCCTAATTCCCCAGTGTAGTTTCTCCAGATAGTTTTAGGATGAGGATTGCAGCTTTTTATGACTTTAACCCTACTTAATTTTTTCCTGCTTAAGAGAAACAGCTGGTTCTGTATAAATCTCATCACAGGGTTGGTGGGTGTGTCATAACTACAGTCATTGATGATAAAAAAAAAAAAATTCTGGTTAAAACCTCCACAATTTGAATGGTAAGTCAGTAGCTTGGTAATAAAGTTTAGGTTAAAAATAAATAGAAATAATTTTTTCTCAGTTTTGCTTGGCTCACAATAATGCATCCGTTGTTTGTCCGCAGGACTCTGATATTTTGGGACCCGTTCTGCAAGGTGTGTCTGTTGCCATCCTCACCATCCTACAAGATGATGAAGTCAGCATGTGTGTGCGAGTTCAGACAGTTGTAAATTTAGAAGTCACAATATACACTCACCTAAAGGATTATTAGGAACACCATACTAATACGGTGTTTGACCCCCTTTCGCCTTCAGGACTGCCTTAATTCTATGTGGCATTGATTCAACAAGGTGCTGAAAGCATTCTTTAGAAATGTTGGCCCATATTTATAGGATAGCATCTTGCAGTTGATGGAGATTTGTGGGATGCACATCCAGGGCACGAAGCTCCCGTTCCACCACATCC
>JAODKN010000001.1:37952932-37965075 GCA_026774425.1 Petrocephalus zakoni
TTGTTCAAATTTGATTTTTTGCTCAAATTGGATTTGCCTATCTTAATGGTTCACATTCATAATTCCAAGTGACCTGTATCTAACTGCAATGTGAATGCACCTGTCCTCCAAAATGGCACACATGCGCACATTGATGTGTTTTTGCACAATTCATCTGTCACCAAAAACAAAAAATGCCCTATTTGTGAGACAATGCATGGTATTTTAAAAACCGACAAAATGGACACTTAGTAGCTAATATATGTATCACATTTTACTCTGGAGGATGGTAGACAGTTCGTCAGCTATCCACAATCAGGTCATGAAAAAAAGGCAGACAGCTAGCTTTTGCCATTTTCACAGCAATAACTGACATTGCTGTAGCTCTCTACTATTGCTGTTTTGCCGTGCTGATGACAACAGGGCTCAGTGCATGTGTATAAGGAAAACATGAGTTCTGATCTGACCATTCTCCTTCATTTTGCAAGGCCATGAATCAGATACGTATCCGATCTAGGACCACATATGAAAGTAACTCCAATTTGAAATGATCCGATTTCTATGTCCACACAGCCCTGAAAATATCAGATCTGTCACATTAAGGCAAAAAGTCAGATGTGAATCACTTCAGCCTGATAATGTGAACATAGCTTAAATCTCTCAGAATATAACATGGCAAAGTTATACTTCCGCTGTCCAAAAACCTGCAATTATAAATTTTTCTTTCTTTTTGTGACTATGGCTTATACTCAGGAGAATGTCAGTCATTGAGTATGAGTCTGGAAGCTGAAATACTTGTAGAAAACCTGAAAGTGCAGCATCTGCAAGAGATCAAAGCACTCAGAGAACAGCTGGAAAGTGAGGTAAAACCATTTTTGTGTTATTGTCTGCAATGATCATATTGATTCAACCACTTCTGCATAATATTTTATTCTGTTTGATAGATTGATGAATATCAACAACAAGTCGACAAGCAAAGAATATACCATGAAGAGCAAGTAAAACTTCTGTCACTGAAATGCCAAGAGGAGGTTCAAGCCCTGCATGAAAATATGTCACAAATCCAGGATAGAGTTGATGAGCTCCAAAGCCAAGTCAACCAGTCAGAAATGTTGCGGAGCCACCTAGATAGCAGTCAAGAAGAAGAAGTGAGACAACATGAAGAGGAAATGGGTGTTATTACAAAGGAGCTTTCAAATGCTCACGTCTACTCTGATGAGTTGAAGGAAAAGTTGAAGACATTGGTTTATGAAGAGAGAACTATACAAGGGAAGGAGAATCATGAGGAAAATATTCAGTCATGGATAAAAGAGGAAAAGGAGAAGTTGCAGGCAGAGAAGGAAGACATGGAGAGAAGACTGGTAGCTGAGTGGGAAAGTGAAAAGTCTCAGTTACCAGAAACCCATTTGATTCAGGCTAAACTAGAGGAAGAGAGACAGAATCTAGAAAGGAAACTCAAAGACGAATGGGAAAGTGAGGGGGTGCTGAAAGAAAGGAAACCAGTGAATCACTGGGAGAAAGGTAGAGCGGCGGATGAGGAGGAGAGAATACAACAGCAGGATAGCCATTGGGAAGCCAGGCAAGATATAATAACTACATACAATGAAGAGAGGAAGTGGCTGGGTGGCCTTAAAAACAAACTCTGGGATGAAACTCTAAGGACTAGGTAAGATGGGTGCTGCTTGGGGAGGGAAGGTCTGGGGTTATAACTTTAAGGTACTTTATTTTACAAATTTAAAAGCATATCACTTTAGCATGTTATATTTTTATTTATTTTAATAGGAATCCAGGCTAATTGAGCAGTTCATTTGTACATTTTGGATTGAACATTTTTGTGAGGTTTTTTGATATATGATGTATGTAGCCATTTTCTCCACAGTAGTATTAGGAGCCAAAAAGACTGTCTCGGACCTATCAGGCTGATTTTCAAACTTGAGCAGGAGACTCAAGAAAAAGGCATGCATCATTTGAGGGCTGCTGTAAAGGCAGGAGTCATATATAGCTTGAATCCTTTATGGTTAGGATCTTTAAAACAAGTTGTAAACTTAACACTGCACATATAACAGAGACAGAGCTGAGCATAACAACCAGCACAACAGACATGAATACAAGTTTAATAATACAGATGACCATATGGCAATTGTAAAAGTGTCCTGCAAATGGACCAGCCGCTGAAACATGTAGTAGAGGACCTCAAACTGGAGAACAAGCTGATTGAACAAGGCAAAAAAGAAATTACCTTGTTCAAGAATGGTGATGTGTCTTAAAGCCGATTCTTTGTAACGAACGAGAAGAGCTGAGTCCCGTTGAGGAGGACCGAATCTTCAGCCGTTCCTGCTCAGCTCTGCTGAGAATTCACGCAGGCAGTGATGGGACATTGTTTTGATGGGCACACCATGTGGCCAATCACATGCAAAGACAGACTAGGATCATAAAATAATGTGAAAGAAGGAAGGGCACTCTGAAGACAACAAGTATAGTGGTACAGGCCAGATACACAGAAAGACAGGGAGCCAGATTTAAATGCAAGTACGTCGGGTAAACATGATGAAATGAGTGATGAGAAATGAGGTTGCTGTGGTTCTGTGTTCAGTTGTTCAATTAAAATGTTAAACATCGTTAAAATGTAAAAAAAAATGCTTATCAAAACAAACTATTCATATTTGCTAAATTAGGCTAAAATAGAAGGCTCGGAGTGATACAAAGGAAAAGTTGTTGGTGACTAAAATGGGATTCTGGAAAAGGAACTAGAAATGTGTAGTACTAGAAACACGAAACCTATGAGAAAAAGAATATATACTGATTGCTTCATTAAATTCAAATTAAATTGCTACAGACAAATGGAAATGCTGAGTTCACAAGTAAGTATTTTTTGTGCAAATAGTGTTTACTCTATGTAGAATACTATAGCATACACCATCAGTAAAGGGCCATCACACTGAAGAAGGACGCCTTCTGAGCTTGGTTGGCTTGTGTGACACCAGAAGCAATTGACAGGTACCGGCAGGCTTTGAAGAATACAGTTTTGACAGTTGCAGAACCAAAAACTTGTGTAGGTGGAGTCCAGTTTAACTATGGAAAATAACTTTCTCGTTGGACATAAAGATATTATGGCAAACCCTCAGACGACTCCAGAGGGGGAAATAGGGCTTTGCCCATGCTGTCTACAGAAGATATGGAGTACTAACCTCAACTGAGGATGTAGTCAGGTAGAAGAAGGAGTACTCTGAAGAACTCCTGAATCCCACTGACATGCCTTTTTGGAGGAAGTACAGTTGGAGAACTTTCCTGTCACTAGGGCTGTGGTCACTAAAGAAATAAAAAAAAAAAAATCTTTAGTGGTAAGGCCATAGGGGTGGATCAGTTTCGCCCTGAGTTATTGAAAGTTCTTGAGGATTTTGATGATGGTCTTGGCTGACATGCTTCTTCAACATTGTGTGGAAATCAGAGGCAGACTGTGGTGGTGGTCCCAATCTTCATGGGGATCATACTCCTCTGGCTCTCTAGAAAAACGTAAGCCAGGGTACTAGAGGGTAGGGTCCATCTGCTAGTTGAAGGCTGGATCCTCTAGAATGTTAATGGGCCCAACCAGTGTATATGTGTTTTGTGGACTTGGAAATGGCATACATCTGTGTCCCCCGGGGGGTCCTGTGAGGGGTGCTTCAGGGATTTGGGGCCCATTAGGTCCCCATATAACTGGAGCGAATGCTTTGTTCTCGTACCTGGCAGTAAGTGAGACTTTCCCAGTGGATATTGCTAGGGCTGCCCTTTCTCACCATTTTAGTATTTTTTTTATGGACAGAATTTCTAAGCGCAGCCAAGGGTTGCCAGGGAGCCTGATATGGAACTCCAAAATTCAAGATTCAAGAACTGTTTATTGTCATTCCACACATGTTTGCACATGTGGTGGAGCGAAATTAAGTATTCAGGTCACGGAAAAGCCACAGAGCTAGTCACACATACTTTTAAATATAAAGATGAAAATTAAGTATGAGGTATTGGAGTATAAATTAGCAGTATGTACAGTGTCCGATACACAGAAGCAGGCATAGAATGGCTTTAATTAAAATAATTTAAATAGTATGTTACAGGGTACACTGCACATATGAGTATATTGCACATCTTATATGTTATATGTCACTTTGGTCTGCTGGTGGTGGAGATGGGGGGGGGGGCTAAAGGAGGGCCCACAGTTCAGCAGTCTTACAGCATCTGGAAAGAAGCTATTACAGTCTGGTGGTCCTACTCTTGATGCTCCTCAGCCTCCTGCCTGAGGGAAGAGGAACAAACAATTTGTACGCTGGGTACTCATAATGCAAGAAGCCCTTCTCTTGCATCTGGTGTTGTAAATGTCAGTGGTAGTGGGTAAGCTGTTCCCCACCACCCTCTGAGCTGCCTTCACCACCTTGTGCAGTCCTTTCTTTTCTGCAGCCGTGCAGCCAGCATGCCATACTGTGACACAGAAAGAGAGAATGTTCTCCACCACACACCCGTAGAAAGAGTTCAGGACTGTGCTCCTGAGTCCAGCTCTCCTCAGCTTCCTGAGGAAATAGAGGCGTTTATGGGCTTTCCTGATAAGTGATAATGTATTTTTAGTCCAAGTGAGGTCCCTGGTGAGGTGTACGCCCAGGTACTTGAAGCTGGAGACCACCTCCACAGGTGCTCCTCCGACACGCAGGGCAAGGGGGGTGTCTGCATTTCCTGAAACCACAATTACCTCCTTAGTTTTCTTTACGTTAATGCAGAGATTATTTTTCCTGCACCAGTCCTCCATGCTCCACCTCCTGTCTGTATGCGGATTCGTCATCATTCCCGAAGCATCCCACCACTACCGTGTCATCCGCTAACTTCAATATCTGACAGCTATGGTGTTTAGCTGAACAGTGCAAGTGTCTTGAGTTTTCTCACCAGTGTCTGTGGGACTATTGCAGATGTGAAGTCCACAAACAGAAGGCGGAGTCCTTGTTCTCTAAATGGGTGAGAGTCATGTGAGCCACTGCAGAGACGGCGTCGTCAGTGGATCTGTTCCTGCGACAGGCGTACTGATGTAGGTTTGCAGTGATATTGATGGAGCTCTTAATGTGGGCCATAACCAACTTCTCAAAGTACTTCATGACAATTGGGGTGAGTGCAATCAGCCGATAGTCATTCAGGCCATCCACTGTGGAGCTTTTGGGGACTGGGGACTGGCTGTCTTCAGGCAGCTGGGAACAGCTTTTTAGTACCTGCCCTGGGATGCTATCTGGGCCTGCAGCCTTGCATGGGTTAATCCTCTGCAGGGTCCTACAGACCTCTGCTGTGGTCACGCTGAGGGGCACTTCTCCAGGAGATGGAGGGAGCCTGGTGCTGGAGGAAGAGATGGTTTTGGGGTCTTCGAAATAGGCGTAGAAGGTGTTTAGGGCATCAGGCAGGAAAGGTTCCCAGGGGCACTGTGCTTCACTGGGTCTGTAGTCAGTGAGGCACTTGATACCCCTCCACATGCTCCACGGGTCACTGGTGGAAAAATTACTCTGTACCTTCTGGGCATATGCAGCCTTTGCCCTCTTTATGCTCGCTGTCAGGTTCTCCTGGCCGCTCTCAGCACATCTGTGTCACCGGACCTGAATGTCACGTTCCTGGCTTTCAACAGAGAATGAACCTCTGTGTTCATCCATGGTGATCCGTCTTTGTGGTGGTGACATCCTGAACACACTCAGAGATATAGCTGAGGACAGTCAGGGTATATTCCTCCGGGTCTACCTCTCTCTCACTTGTAGCTGCATGTTTGAAGACTTGCCAATCTGCGCTCTGTGTCTTGCAGCATGGAGTCAGCGTCACACGGCCACATAGTCACAGGTCTCTGTAAGGGTTTACTGTGTTTGACCAGGGGACTGAGCTGGAACCATCATGATCGAAATATGGTAGAAAATGCTGAGATGAGGGCAGGGGATGGATCTGTATGCTCCTTGTTTGTTTGTGTAAACACAGTCCAAGATGTTATTACCTCGTGTCAGTATGGTGACATGTTGGTAGAAGTTCGGCAGAGTAACTGTCAAATCTACAAGGTTGAAGTCACCCTCTACCACATAGATGTAAACCGCGCTATGACACATACTGCTGTGAGCTCCCAAGGTAAATAATGTGGCCGGCATTTCACAGTGAGATATTCAATTGCCTCGGAGCAGTGATTGCTCACCATAGTACAGTTAATGCACCAACCTTTGCTTATGTAAACGCATAGTCCACCCCTGCGAGTCTTCCCCGCCCAGTGAGTGCGATCTGCTCAGAAGAGTTGTAGTCCATCGATCTGGAAAGCTGAGTCCGACATGTTGTTGTTTAGCCATGTCTCCGTAAGGCAGAGTTCCACACAGCTCCTCATCTCATGGGAAGCTCCCAGCCTTAAATTAATTAAATCCATCTTATCCAGAGAACAGACATTGGCCAAGAAGAGTGATATTTTTCCCAATCAGAGATTATTGCAGAGGCCTTTTATTTAATTTCAGCAGTTTTTATTCCAAATGTCCTTTTTTCAAGCCTTTATTTCAGGGGTCCTCAACTCCGGTCCTGGAGAGCTACTGTCCAGTAGGTTTTCTCTCCTACCTGCCTTCTGATGAGCCACAACTGTTCTCAGGTAAATACCAGGAATAGGTGTGGCTCATCAGAAGCTAGGTGGAATAGAAAACCTACTGGAAAGTAGCTCTCCAGGACTGGAGTTGAGTATGGTTGGGTTAACCGGAAATGCTGTAAGTGACGTCAGACACCGGAGACTTGGCGGAAAACTTGAATGAGCAGCGAGGACAGCGAGGGGAATTTGGAATCAGAATAGAAGAATAGACTGGTACTTGACTGGTACTTCGACGCCATCGTCATGTAGAAGAACCTAAATACATCTTCCCCGGGAAAAAGCGAGATGCCTTCATCTAAACGAAGTCGCCCGGCAGACTCCCCCGGACCAACTTCGCCGACTAGTAAAGACTTTGCCGACATCCTGGATTCAATCAACAAGCGATTATCCAGCTTCAACGCAAGGTGTTCTCTGGTCGAGATTTTACATCAGGAATTCCAATCCCTGAGGGAGTCTTTGGAATTCAGCCAGCAACAGGTGGAAACATTCGCTACTGAAAACGCCTCACTACGGGACTCCGTTAAGTCTCTAAGTGAGAATGTGGCTCATCTAAATGAAGAAAATAAAAAAAATAAAAGAGACTGTCATCGATCTCCAAGCAGCATGAGGGATAACCTAGTGTTTTCAGGCATCCCGGAATCTGCTGAAGAGGATGCAGAAGTTACTGTTAAAACATTTATCAAGACCCACCTGAAACTTCCGGAGGACACTGTGGAAAACATCTGTTTCGAAAGTCCATCGGCTGGGAGCTAAGAGGCCTGGTTCCCTGAGGCCGCGTCCTATTGTGGCTAAATTCGGATATGTCAAGCAGAAGCAGCAGGTGAAGAGTCGCGGCAGGGAGTTCCCCAAAGAGATCCTGGAGCGATGCAAAGTTCTGTTCCCAATCCGACGCAGCTCCATTCAGAAGGGCTCCCGTGCTGTTATCGCCGTGGACCGGCTCTACGTGGATGGGCAGCTCTACCACGACCCTAACATCACTCCCTGGTTATATTAACGACATTCCAGATAAGAACCCATTATATTTTTCTTCCTTTCTCTAATCCTTTTCCATCAATCTACCTTATACACGTTAACGTGCTAATTTAATGTTATGTCATAACATAACAAATACATTACCATCAGTCTCCGTAACACTACAGTGCTGACAATGTTTTCGTTTCTTTGTATTTCACTTATACCCTTACCCGCGTGCCCCTTTGTATGTCTTTTTCACTTCTCACTGCACCGATCATCTGCTTTAAATTCCTACTCAGTCACTCACAACACCCTTGATCTGTACACATCTGAACGGCACGACCATGTTTATATGTACTCAGCGTCACCACAACCACTCCGACCCTATAGTGCACACAGACATACAGTATAGGATACACACACACACACACACACACACAATCACTCACACACTCACACACTCACTCATATCTCACTCATTTGCACATGCAATATTAGCTACACACACACGTTTATGGGCACACTAAGGTTTGTCTCATGGAATGTGCATGGAGCTGGCTCCAGAGAGAGGTTAAAAATATTTAGCCAGCTTAAAAAACTACAGGCAGACGTTGTTTTATTACAAGAGACTCATAGCCCTGCCACAGCTACAGATGAACTTAAAACAGCTGAGTTTCCTAATGTGTTCTCAGCCTGTTATAACTCTAGGCAATGTTAATTTCACAGTACTAAACACAATTATAGATCCAGAGGGTAGATTTATCATCATTAAATTATCTATATTTAATAGTGCTGTCAAGCGATTAAAAATTTTGATCTAATTAATTACATGGTGTGGGGATTAATTAATCTAATTAATTAATTTAATCGCACATACTGTGGTTACCTTCTCCTGGATTCCCCAGTCGTCAGCCACTGTTAGAAACTGTTCATCACATGCATCAGAATAGTGCCGTGTGACTGACTTCAGCACAGTTAACGCGAAGGACGTAAGCTTCCAGTCACAATCGATGATGTGCGCAGTAACACCTAGATAGTTGTGATTACTGATCGACGTCCACTGATCTCCGGTTAGGGTCACATGGTTAGCATGAGCTAAGTTGTCCCGTTTTGATATTTTTTCTGTGTCATTTATTCTGTGTGATTTATTCTCGAAAGTACTGTACCTCTTGACGGTAGTGTGTAGGTTGTGTCGGAGGAAGCGATTCGAAATGCATTCATAAGCCCCTTGTATTCCACAACATTAACAGGCCTACAGTCATTTAGATCTCGCATTTGTTAATGATTGCGATGTAGACTTACTTAATTTGCGGTGACTCATCTCAGTCAGCGTGGTTTGGCGGAGCTTGCTGACCGGAGGTGAGGTGACTACCGAGCTCGCTAAAACATATGCTTTGAGTTCAGGTGGTATTTAAAACTAGAACTGCTTCGATGATAGGCAAATTCCTTGTAACAAACAACGCAAATGACTGGTTTTATCAATGGCTCCACTAGCTTCTCTTTTGTACTTAAAATGGCCCTTTAGCCAGCCATGCAATTCTTCGTCTTTTTCGTTTTGCATCTTGTAGTTTTGTTACTATTGCTTGCTGCAGTTCTACAAAGTGTAACGTTACATGTCTATAGGGGGGCGAGGCGCGTTAATTGCGTTAAAAATATTAACGCGTCATTTTTTTCTGTGATTAATTAATCTAATTAACACGTTAAATTCCCAGCCCTAATATTTAACAAAAAGTTATGTATTGTTACTATATATGGTCCAAATGTTGATAACCCTTCATTCTTAGACGTTTTCTTTACCACACTCTCTGAACACCTAGATAGCACACTTGTTCTTGGGGGCGACCTCAAATAAAGAGATGGACAGACTCAGTACAGCTGTTCAGTGCAATTGGGAATCCATAAATATAGTTAAGCAGTACATGAGTGACTATGGACTTCGCGATGCATGGCATTCTCTTCACCTGAACTGTAGGGAATATACTTTCTTCTCACACGTCCAACACTCTTACTCTCGTCTGGATTATTTCCTAGTCAGCAGCTCACTGCTGAGTGACATTTTAGACACTGAGATACACCCTATAGCTGTCAGCAATCATACTCCTGTACCTTTAACCTTAATAAATAAGAAGGCCATTCCACCAAATAGAAACTGGAGATTTAATACATCTTTGTTTAAAGATGGAGATTTCACTAACTATTTCAAAAAAGAGTGGGCTTTATATTTAGACTATAATGACCTGCCTGGAACATCAGCATCTATTCTCTGGGAAGCAGGCAAAGCTGTGATGAGAGGTAAAATAATTTCATTCTCATCACATAAAAAGAAAAGAGAAAACAAGTGTATTCAGGAATTAGAAGAAACCATCAAATCCTTAGAAGAAGTCTATGTATCATCCCAGGAACAGAAAATACTGAAGAAAATGCGGAAAACAAAATTAGGATTAAATGAAATTATTAATAAAAGAACTCAATTCTTAGCACAAAGACTTTGCTGGCAAAATTATGAACATGGTAACAAATCAGGTAAGTTTCTAGCAAACCAGTTAAAAATAAATAAAGAGAAAACAACTATATGTGCTGTTAAAGATTTAACCGGGGATACAGTATATGACCTTGATAGAATAAACAACACTTTCAGGGACTTTTACAAATCTTTATACTCATCACAGATAAACCCATCTAAAGACGAAATTGACCAGTTTCTTGATAGTATAACCCTTCCGAAATTATCAGATAATCAAACGATGGCATTGGATTCTCCGCTGACACCAAGTGAGCTCTGGGAAGCTTTGAACAGTATGATCAATAATAAGGCTCCAGGCCCAGATGGATTTCCAGTAGAATTCTATAAAGAATTCTGGGCAATTCTGTCACCAACATTCTACAGAATGTTGCAGGAAACCAAGGAAAATGAAAGACTACCACCAAATATGAATTCTGCAAATATTAGTCTCTTGTTAAAACCAGGAAAAAACCGTATATTGCCAACCAGCTATTGTCCAATATCCCTTATTAATGCTGACCTTAAAATAATCTGCAAAGCTCTCTCAAAAAGAATAGAGAAGATAACCCCTCACATACTTCATCCTGACCAAACCGGTTTCATTAAAGGGAGGCACTCATCAACAAACACACGTAGATTACTTAATCTGATAGACTATTCGTGCAATAAAAACCTTCAAATTACAATATTGTCACTAGATGCAGAAAAAGCATTTGATAGAGTTAATTTTTTATTTGCAGCATTACACAAATTTGGTTTTGGAACCTCTTTCATAAACTGGTTAAAAATATTATATAGTTCCCCAACAGCATGTGTTAGGACAAATGACCAAACATCCTCCAGCTTCTGTCTCAAGAGGGGCACCAGGTAGGGATGCCCTCTCTTCCCCTCACTATTTGCAATTTTTATTGAACCACTAGCAGCAGCAATTAGACAGGCTATAGTGATTAAAGGCAGTAAATGCAAGAATGTAGATCATAAGGTCAGTCAGCGGATGATGTGTTACTCTTTCTCCAGATATTCACAAACCACTCTCTCTGTGTTAATTACATTAATAAACTCTTTCTCAAGAGTCTCAGATTATTCAGTAAACTGGTTAAAATCTACAGTTCTTCCAATTAACTGCTCCTTTCAGAATTCTTCAATTCTGAGATAATCTGGAGATATTAAATATTTAGGTATTAATGTTTCACGTAGGCTGGCAGATTTAACTAAATTAAACCACATCCCACTTTTAAAGAAGGTAGAGGATGATCTGGTAAGATGGAAGTCCCTACCCATATCATCAAAAATGATGGTGTTACCAAGTATTATTTATTTGCAATGATTCCAAGCAAACCATCACCTGACTGGTTTAGATCTCTGGACGCCATCTCTAAATTCCTTTGGAAAGATAAACTACTACTTCTTAGCCAACAGGCTTCAAAACATCTCAGGGTGGCTTAAACATACCCTCTTAGATGAACCTTGGCTAGACGTAGAACAGGCACTATGCAATAACGTAGAGATTTCGGATTCTACCATTCATTAGCTCAAACATTAAACGACACAAATGCTTCAAAAGCATCAATATCAGCTCTTCTCTGACAGCATGGTGGGAGTTTCTAAAAACGACAGAGTCTTCATTAATCCCATGCAAACATACTACCATCTGGAACAACCCTGACATACTACTAAACAATAATATGGTAAATTTCCCGGATTGGAGTTCTAAAGGTATTAAATACTTGGAACATATATTCGAAGAAATAGACTTTATCCCCTTTGACATATTAGTTAAAAGATATGGGATTAACAAAAACAGATTTTTAGAATATCAACAAGTTAAATCGATAGTAAAAAGGAATTTCAAGTCTAATCAAATCAAATTACAAATACCACCAAGTGTGGCAGAATTTCTTAATCTCAAAACCCCCAAATTACTGTCTAATATATACAGGACACTTTTGAAAATGGATGAATCAATATCCCTTCCTATTGCAAAATGGGAGGCAGATTTATCAATCAGCTAGGATCGCAATTTCTGGTCTGAGATATGTTTAAAAACCTTTGAACTGATTAGAAGTCCCAGTTTACAATTAATACAATACAAAATCCTGCATA
>JAODKN010000001.1:38031938-38046814 GCA_026774425.1 Petrocephalus zakoni
TCCACTTTCTAAATAATGAAAGTATAGTACGTCTACTAATAATTATAAAGAAATAAATCGGGTTTTACCGATGCAGATACGATAGAAACGATGCATCGCGATACAAATGCCAATTTGTATCCGATGCATACATTTTAAACCGATGCATCGCATCGTTAACTTTTTAAGCCGATGCACAGAGCGAATCGGGGAATCGTCCCATCCCTAGTGTTTATGGTGTATAAAACAAAAAACACAATTCTATAATTACGATCACATGATTCTTAATTTGATTAAATTAAAAACTAATGTGATGACTGAAACAAATAAATCATGTTTAGGTACAAAACGCTAATTTTGATGCCCCAATGGTAACAAAAAGACAACAACAACTGATTTAAAGTTAGAGGTTGAAAAAGGATAACATGATTGAGCTGTTAAATTCCAAATCTAATTACACTGCTTAGCCCATAATGGAATTATGTGTCTTGTGAGCTTGTCAGAAGCTGAACAACAGCATAGGCCTGCGTTTGGCTGTTTTAACTTTACCATGACGTTTGATCACAAGCTCAGGTGGCTTGGATTAAACTAATTACATTGTTAAATGGGACCAGCTGGATGGAACTCAGATAAGGGCCAGAGCTAACTGTTTTTATGCTGGTGTGCTGGAAGTTTCTTTGGTGTTATTTTGAGGCCAGTTTACTTTATGCCTTGCCATATATATGATCACACAGACTGACAGACCGACGGAAGTCTAATGGGGACCATCCTTTTATTTCTAAAACCTTAACCTCAATCACAACACCCTTAACCCCTACCCAGGCCTAACCTTTACAATAAGTAACCAACCCAAATACAAGCCTTTTTGCATTTGTACTTGCATTCCCAGCTTTTTATCAAATTGAGGGTATCCTAACGGGTGCCTGAACAAATGTCCCCAAAAGTATGGTACTTTCAGGCTTTACCTCACTTTGGGGACATTTTGGTCCCCAAATGTGATCTGTGCAACCCCCCACATACAGACTGTCATATTAAAAACATGACATAGGGAGTGCTATAGTGTCTTTAGGCATTAGTTTATTAGTTGTTGCTAATATAGTAAGGAAGCTCCATGCTGATTTGATACTGTGGAAACTTTGCAGTTGGTATGAAATTCAGGCATACCAAAGGGCTTATTTTGGTTATTTTCTCTGTTTCTCCAGGAAAGCATTTTGAGACTTATCAATGTAATGATCCATAATTCTTAAATGTATGCATTCTGAATGGCATAGATCTATAGTGGGAAATAACTGCCAAGTTTTTAACAGGATGCTTCCAAACAGACTGTCTAATGTGGTGCAGTCCACATTTGTACAGAGACTTCAGGACATTTTCTTTTAAGTCTTTCCTCCCCATTGCTGCTTTTATACTAGTGTTTAGTGCCAGGCAAGAAGAGAAGCCCACTCTTGCATACATTTGCATATCTGACTAAGAGTCATACTAAATGAGCCTAGAATGTCTATGAATAATTATGCTGAAAATCAGTGCATCTAAAGCACTCATCTCTGCTACTTGGTTATGGAATCAAAGGAAAGTTAGATGCCAGACTATGTTAAATTTACAAAACAACGAACACGGCTGTTACACTTAAGCACTGATCTTTATCAAGGTTAAAGCACGAGGTATTGATGACATTTTTTACACATAAGTAATATCTTCTACATTGGATTACTCATGTATGAAAGCAAATTCTGAAGAACATATCGAATTAGAAAAATGGAAAAAAAAATCTGCCAAACACTGCTTGATTACTGTACATGACATTTTTTATAACTGAAAATGACTTACATTATGTGACATCATGAGCTATCAATATGAGCTAGCATGAAGTATTTCTTAGGCTTATAGCAATATTTCCCAGAATATCAAAATAATATAAGGGCCTAGTAATCTTTTTACCAGTTTTATTGGCATGGATGTGCTCTGATTCAAAGGTTAAACATAATATTTGTAAGGTGGAAAAAATCTTTTGAATTTTTAGCCTGCATAAAAATCTGCCTGTTTACACCAATTATTAATTAAACCTATCCAGCACATTGAAATTGATTAAAAATGTTCAGCATGCAAATGGAAAAAAAGTATCCCTCAGCTTGTTCCCATAAACTCCAGTACACTGCAGATAAAGATTAGCCAGTGTGCATATTTGTAAACTTACTGATTTTATCAGTAGCACAGTTTCAGTTACAATTATTTGCTTAATGTTTGCATAGGCAGTTACGGGATTGACATTCCACTAGTCATCTTAATATATGTTGGTGTTATTTTCATTTGAAATCTCAAGAGCTGGTTTACAATTCAAAACACCTGATAGTGTTTTGTTCACATAAAAAGTCCTCGAAGGAAAGATGAATTAGTCAAATGTCTTTATTTGCCCTGTCAGACTGGTAGCAGATGTTCTAAAGAATTACACTGCAATGAAGTAGGATTCCTAAAAGCCTCATGATTGATTGTGTGTTGTTTGAATAGATATTTACTGCATAAGCCTCATTTATGCACAAAAGACTGACCAAAGTGGCTTCTTAACATCTCTTTGTTTGTGATTCCACTGTCATTAGTGGTGAAATATGAGAAAAAAAATTCACTGTGTTTGATCAAACACCTCCATGGATCCCATCCATTAAACTGAAATGTCATCTTTGTTTCCTTTCACCACTGAATGTTAATTGTCCTTGTCCAGTTTATACTTAGTTTTTTTTTGTTTACAAGCATTAATAATCATGTTTGGATAAATAGGTGCAAACTAAACAACACGTCAGAAAAACTTATTATTTTTCCAGCAGTATCCAGGTATCGTGTTTGTTGCATTGTTAATGACAATTATAAAGGCCATGCCAATACCAGTGACTCTTAGCATTTTTATTCATATATGAAATTGAATTGACATATGAAACTGTTGTGATACTGCCATGACTAACAATGGTCACTAGATTACAAGTAACCACCATAGGCTGTCCAGTATAACCTGATATTCTTTGACATTTCCCATCTGTCATTTGACTTAAATAGATACTCCTCTGGTAGTTAATCAAACATCCAGAGGATCAGTGGGCATTTAGGTTATGACCCCGAAGCACTTAGATTGATCAACATATTTTTTTGAGGGATAAATATCTGTGTGATGAATGGTTACATGGATTTTATACATTTTGATTAATCTGTCCCTGCATAGAGCAATAAGAATGGAAAAACTATTTTGAAATATTATAGAATAAATCAAAAGGAACAAGCCTACATGAAAAAATAGATACAACAGATAGTATATTGTCCCTCTATAATGAAAATAATTCTCCTTCCATATCATGGTATCAAGCAGAGCCACAACAAGCTGTAGACCTTGCCTTTTGCCTCATGCTGCGTCTGCAGCATGTTTCCTGGGGGAGGCTGAAAACCACGGAACACCTACAGTGACTCTATGTAGGAGTAATGAGTAGAACATCAGCAAAGGATAGCCAGAAAGCTGCCAAATGAAGTCCCGGGAGAGGTCCTGCTGTAGAACCCTTGAGTAAAGTACTTAACCTGCACCAAGTAGCTGTATAAACACGCAAAAAGACTATAAGCTGCTTATGATAAAAATATCTGTTTAACTCAACTCCATGGCCAACATACATTTGTATCTTATTCTGAATATTATAGTTTCAAATAAATATCATTATCAACAGTGTCAAAACAAGATATGAAAACTCTGTAATGCAATGGCCTTGTGTACTGAGCTTCCAGGGATTTTACTCCATGGCTACATGGTAATCTGAATGCATTTTCCTATCTTTGCAAAACCTTTCTGAATGAAGGTGGGGCTGTACCAGAACCCAGAAGCTTTGCCAATGATTTCAGGATTTTCGTAAGATCGAATGAGACAGACTCTATGCTGGCAGAGCTCTGTCCGTTAGCTTCAGTACATGACATGGTTTTTGTTTGAGGTTCAGCACATAAATTAGCCTTCTGGGACAGCCAACCACAGTTAGGAAGGCAGTGGGTTGAATCAGTTTCCATGCACTTAGTGCCTGTGCTTAATTTAGTATTTGAGCATCATTAATGACAAAGAATAAATTATTTTCAGAATATAATAAGCCAAAATAAGGAAGCAAAAGTTTTTCATGTTATGTTTGCATATTTTGAGTAAGCTACTGCTTTTCCTCACATTCAATGATGTGACTCTCTATGCATAACTCATCCATCGCAATACTACAACTGGGCTAAGGAAAGATTAAGGAAGCCCTTTGTAGGAACGTGGACGCTGATAAGTTTTATTCTAGATTGAAATCTAGTGTGTCTCTCTGCTACAGGCTCCATGAACATGCGAGTAATCCTCAATTACATTTCATGAACTCTTCAGATGCTGTGGCTCAATGGCAACAACACGTTTAAGGGTTTAGTCAATGAGACACAGTAAAGCCTGAGGCCTCTGTAAGCCTGGAAATGAGTTTTGAATGCGTACAATCAAATGCGAAGACCAGACACACTCAAAATAAGCTTTCAAAACCAAAGACAGGTGATAAAAGTTTCTCCAAGAAACAAATAACAGCCAAATGTTCTCCAAGACATTCGCCTATATTTTTTCAGTCACTCATCACATGTGTTCATGAGAACTTTCGAAAACCTATTGTGATTAATTGCTTAGCTAGCTTTTTATTGTGCATCCATATACTAAATTCAGCATTTTCATACCATAAAGCTATATCAAAAAAGCAAATCAGTAAAGCGTAAAGCATCATAGACCAAAGGAAAATGACCTGTAAATCACAGCTATACGAAATGAAGACCATAAACATTAGCTGGGGGTTGAACTTAAGTTAATTATCTACTGCAGAAAAATGCACAACCCATTTCTTTTACACTTAAATACAGCTTGGTTCAAATAGGTCACTACACTCAGACATTACTTACTACATATACCAGACCAGTATATAATTGTACTGTATAAAAATAAACATTAGTTACTGCTAAAATATATGATATTTCACTAGTATGCAAACAACAAATTTAATTTTAAAAGTTTAAAAAACGATTCAAATTTGAGACCAAACTCAGGCCGGTAGCCAAAAGTAAAAAAAAAAAAAAATTATATAAATACAACTGGGAGATCTATGCATCAGCTTGTTAGTCTTATTCATTGTCTGTACAATCCCTTGATCCGGGATTCTTTATTTATTTATTTTTAAAGACAATTCCTAGCTGGGGGACATGACATTTATACATAAACCTCAGGCGAAAATAGTAATGTCAACACCTTATCCATCGAGAGACGTATGGACAAAGACAGTGGAAAATTGATTTTCTAGGGAAAAAAGTTGCTTCATTTTCACATCCTCTAAAATGTACTTCAGTTCAGTTTAGCAAAAAAGAAATCACATATTAAATCTAACTTTACTAACAGATGGTAAAATTCTATTTAGCTCTTCTACCCATGCATCCATCCATCCATCAATTTCCTGAAACTGCTATTGTCCTATGTCCTATTCAGGGTCATGGGGGATCCGGAACCTATCCGGGAAACTACAGAACAACCCAGAATGGGGGTCGCCAACCCACTCACACTCATGCATCATTCACTCACACACAGTGTAGCTCATTACAGTTTATCATCATCATTATTATTGTTGTTGTTGTTGTTTTTATTATTATTGTTATTATTACTATTAGTTCTAGGACCAATACTAGTAGACAAATATGCCTGGACAAATGTATTTTTCATTGACAGTGATATAAATGGTGAAAATACTGGTTCAGTCAGCCTACTGTAAAATTTGAAAAATTTTCATAACATGGTGAATACTTGGTGTACAACAAATGAATGGTTGGTGTGGCTTCCTGTAATGATTAAGCTATGTAAACATGGTTAGGAATTCTTGTTTTAACAATTCAAATATTTCTGGATTAAAAAATCAGTTAATGTAAATTTAACAATATAAAATTACCACTAGACTTTTCTGAAATTATGAATTTTTAGGTGCGTTTCCTTAAGGGATGATCTTTTAATTGGATTAATTTCTGCTGTTTAGATAGGAAGAACTTAGGGAACTTTACATTGCCCTACAATGTACTGGAATCCATAACTACCTTGAGTAGAATAGAAGGACAGATGGATGGATGGAAAATACGTAGTCAGTAACAAACATAGTTAAAGCCCACAAAATTGATCCCCACCTAATTGATTAATGGCACGTATTGGCATTGTTAAGAGTAACAAATTAATTACTAATTGATCATGCTATATAGAAATATCCTGCATGTCATGCACACTGCGCCACTTTTGTTGTCTTTTAAAAAATGCTAAATGTAGTCACTTTGAACATCACATTTAAAGGCTTGTAATATGCATGCAATAAAGTAGTAAATAGTGCATTTATAATGTAAGAAGCTACACTAGTCTGTGAGATCCAGTTCTACAAGCACAAGAGTGTTTGCAAAACTTCCATTCTAGCTGTACACGACTGAAATGCAACAGCGACCTCGTGAGTTTTACAGAAAAATATAATTGTAATCACATTACTTTAGAAATAACGACAACAGAAATGTTGATTATGTCGGTCTAAACTCTGCTGGTGAACGCGTATTTTGTTGTGTCCCCCTCTATACCCAGACAGTAGTACTCAACAGTAAGCAAAATGATTCCTAAATTTCCTACAGTAAAAGAAAAACTTTTTGTGTGTGAAACAACGCTTAAAACGTAAATATTTTATCTCGGGCAATTTCTTAGTCTACGCACATACTGAAACGGTCTTAGTTGAAACATTTTAATTTTTAAAAATTTTGACATTATAAAACCTTCGATTGTTCTGGTAAGTCGTATCTACTTACCCACAATATATATACCTATTAACACAATGTCACGAACCGTTCTGCAACATTACTTTTGCAGCATAAGCAATAGGGTGACGTTAATTGGCCACACTTATCTGCATCTGTATCTCTGAATGTTTACTACTGGCACACTGTAGCAACAGCACAGCTTACATTCAAGAAGAGATGACTCAGCAGATATGCAAAATCTGTGAAAAGTATAATTAAACCCCCTAATTCTCCATAAACAATGAAATGAGCAACAAAACACATGCATATACATCTTGTTTTTCTATATTCTGTCTGCATGTTACAGCTTTAAACAACGAATACAAATCTTAACTGCGTTTTCACAAAAAAATAGAGAATGGCACTTTGAATATTTTTTTCATATATATATACATACATATATATATATATATATATATATATATATCATTAAGGATGGGGTTGAATATGTTTTCCTTTTTACAACTATGGATCCCAGTGGTTCTTTGAGACCATGCGAGTCATGCAGGTGTGATACAGCCATTTATGTACATTACATTCATGCGCTCGTGCAGCTTTTTCCAACCAAGTCTTCTTTCTCATCTTGTCTGGTTGCAAATTATCTGCATTGGAGAGGGTCTATACATATATTACAGCTGGTTCATTCGTAAATATTTACTGACACTGTAGTCAGCTGAAGCGAACAAAAAAAGCTATATTCGACCACGCGAATACGAAGCATATGTTTTTTTTTGTCTGTAAAACAGAACACGGTATAGATCGCTTTTACTGTTTTTATTCCTACGATTGTTATTGTTTACTAGTTCTCCGTAATACTAGTCAGTAAGCGTGTGAGTAGCACAGTCATAGGCTCTGTGTGCTCCGTCTGCATGGTAAGGCCCGCTGTGCCAGTACGATGAGTCGCACACTGTTTGCAGGGAATTGATCTCCGACGCCGACGAGTTTCCATCTCTTCGCTTTGATCTTTTACGATTCCTCAAGATAAAGACAAGCATCCCAACTACGGTGAACGCAGATGTGACAAAAACCAAGAGCAGACCAGGGACCAGCACAGAGATGGACACTCTGCTTGGCTCCGGATAGGAGTTGGAGCGCGTCCCCGTATCTGCGGAAATTGAATTGTTTTTAGATGAAGATGTGGGCAGGATTTTGCTGTAAAGTTGGGGGCACAGCAAATCCTTACTGATCATCCGGAAATCTTTTTTCCAGAATTCTTCAGGCGATTCGCATTTTAAGTCGCTCACGACAACCTCTGATCCAAGCGTTTCTGTCCACTGCTTGAAGGGTACAATGTTGCAGGAGCACTCCCATGGATTGCCGTGCAAATCAATTTGTATAATAGCATTCAGCTGGTCTAAGACACCGGTCGCAGGCAGAAATGCAAAGTAATTATTGTGCAGGCTAATTTTTGACAAGGACACTCCAAGAAAAACATCCACGGGTAGTGATTTTAAGAGATTATTGTTAAGGAACAGAACCCTCAGATTAGGCATGGGGTTGAATGTTCCTGCAGTTATGAGTTGGATGTTGTTATATTCCAGACTTAGATATTCTAGATTTTGCAATCCAGTAAACATCTCCGGGATCAGTGTATCCAAATAATTCTTATCCACATATAGCCATCTCAGTGCCATTTGATTTTGAAAAGTAGAATTTTCTATTAATTTTATATTATTTCCTCCCAAATCAAGCAGAGTCACATTCTGATAATCTTGCAGTTGATTCTTTTTCACACTGTGTATGTTGTTGTCTCTTAGATTGAGTTCGTGCACACGAGTGGGTTTAGGTTTTAGGCTGGACAATGTTGCTATTTTTTTACCCTCGCAATTAACTCTGAGACTTCGTCTGGACTCGAGCAGTTTACAGCTACATGAAGTCGGGCAGGACGCGTTGATCTGCTGCTCGCTTTTGCCGTTTGCAGGATCCATAGCCGTGGGCTTGTTTTTCAGCTGCCAGTTTTCACGTGATTTTGAACGCCACTTTTGCCCAGATCCTGGCGTCGGGGATTCAGCTTGTATTTTATAAGACGTTGAAACTGGTCCAGAATCAGCAGTCTCTTCTTGAGTAGGAGGGGCAACCAAACTGGAATCAATCCCACTCTTTGAAGGGCACAGATCCATTTCTGACGTTTCGTTCAGGTCGTTTCCCTGCAGTCGGGTTGGGGCCTCACAAATGACCCTTCCGATCAAAGCATTCTGTGGGATATTCTCAAGCCATTCCTTTAAGGAAACCAAATCGCAGCTGCAGTCCCAGGGGTTGTCCTCCAATAAAAGCTCCACTATCCCTGGTATTTGCTCAAGAAGTCCTTCGTAAGGCAACGTTTTAATTCTGTTCCCACGCAGATCGAGATGGGTTATCGGGACGTGCTGAAACACGTTAATGGGGAGTGCACTGATAAGGTTATCGTTCAGAATTAAAACTTCGAGTTTATTTAAGTCTCTAAATACAGCTGGGTCAATATCTCTCAGCAGATTGAAATCCGCTTGCAAATATTCCAGGTCATCCAAGCCTAAAAATGTGCTCTTTTTAAACGATCGTATCTTGTTGTTATTTATGTGAAGTCGTTTCACAAGCTGTAGTCCCAGAAAAGCCCCGGGAACAATGTCGTGCAAACCGTTGTTTTCCAAATGTAAACTAACAGCATTATAAAAGTTAGCGAACTCGTTGGGAAACAGCCTTGACAATGAATTTCCGTGTAGTAGCAAGTGATAAAACTGAGAGCTGGGACCAGTTAAATGATGGAGATTTGAAAAGCTCCTTTTCTCGCAGTCAATGTGCAAATCACCCTCTATTTCATTGCAGGAGCAGATCTGCTCTTTACAAATGTCCCTTGTAACATTTCCAATAGCAACACAAAGAGTCGCCTTCAGCAACACAATCCAAAGCAGCATTTTTAATGCGAACAATTCATTCCGTTTTCAAGACATGAATGCGATAAAGAAAATTAAGCATTTGCTGTACTTAAATAAAAAAAAAAAGCTGTCTGAAAATTACGACGACAATCCGTAATTACATCCATTCCGGTGTAGCCAGCTTTGTCCAGACGTGCACTGTTACTCACAAAATGCACTACACTGAACGATTCCTTTTGTTCGAAACACCATTTTGCAGCTGAGAACACCAAAAACGACTAAACGCAGCGCTCTGCGGCACATCTTAATTTTACAACAACTGACCTTTTGTTCCAAAAAGATTTTAAAAATAATCCGTCGTCTGTTAATTTATTTATTTATTTATTTATTTTCCCTTGCAGTGCAGCTCTTCCAGTGGGTACTGTTCTTACTCCATGGTGCTGAAATAAAGCAGACCCGAAGATTTACAGCTGATCACGGGGCATTGCAAAATAATCCGCAATCCTTGCATCCCGAGCACTCCCGATCGTTTTCTCCTGCTTCTCTTCCACCGTGTTTTTGAATTATGAAGGGGGTTACGAAAAGGCTCCGTTCGTTACAGCCTGGTACTCTGTAGCAGATCTAACACCCTCTGCTGAGCTGCAATGCAAAAACCTGTCTGCCGAGGGATTTCTTGAGAGGAGGGAAAAAGAGAAGGAAAAAAAGAATCCCCTTGCGTTAAAAATGTTCAAATTGCCACGGATCCTTTGTCTGCACAGATCACTTTGGACCTTGGCCTGTAATGTTTTATCATCTCTTCTTTTGCCGATAAGGTATTCTACCCTTCGTGTATGTAAAGATACTTGATTGCGATTTTCTTATTTTAAAGTTGGTTGCTCTGGCGCTGCTTTTAGTCTTACAGTATCTAAAAGGCAATTAACCCTATGAAACAAAAAACTATTTTCAATAATTAACTAGAATTTAATAACCGACTGCGCCAGACAATGAATACAGGTGTTGCTTACGTTGAGGCTGTTACTTTGCTGAGGCAGAGAACTGCAGTTGAATGCGGATAAATAATTAACTGTATGTCATGTCTGCAAAAGGAATATACCGGTATAGAAAAAAAATAAATCTTGAAGTAATAGCGAATACTCTGTCAATATGTTGACTATGAATATTTAAGTCACGTTTATTTAGACAACGTATGGATTATGTTGTTTATTATGAAGTGTGCGCTATAGAAATCAGTGCAATGTAGCTGAATTGTAACCATTAATCGCTTTCGGAGCCCATAATTACTTTGACCATGATATGTCGCCGAATCCTTTATTCAATCTCTCTGCACCATAGATTTTGCAAACCTAATCCATTAACACGTCATAGCTCTTTCTTTTTAATACCACATGTGATTGGAAAAAAAGTTCAAGACATTATGGTTGGTACAATGAGCTTAGCTGTACTAAAATTGTGTTTTCAATTGATCAATTGATCTTGACTGATCTAGTTTTCAATTTTAATTGTCAGTCATTTTACATTTTAGGTTTCGTCGATCACTAGGTTCAACATATCCAGAAATGGTGGTGGGGGGATTCCTTATGCTGTTTCTTATACGCTTTTGATTAGACTACCACTCCTATTGGCAATGGCATGTTAACCGATACGGCAAAAGGAACGACCGGAGCTATGAAAATGATGGAGAAACATATAAGTTTCTTTGTTTGATTTTTTTGTTATTGATTGAGGTATATATATATATTCGTATGCATGGATAAACAGTACTTACTATATTTATAATTTGGAAACTGACCTTTTGCTCAATGCAGTTTCTATAGAATAAGATAGGGGTTTTATGGCTTGCTACCTATTCTGCTATCCTTGGGAACGTCTTTATAGGTCTATATTTATAAATCTTATTATTGTACCATGGGTTTGCCAGCCTATGAGAATACATGCATATAAGGTCGTTTTGAGGTATTTTATTTAAAAAATCTTATGTGAAAAATATATCAAATGTAATAAGTAAGCTGCACACAACTATCACTAGGCCTTTTTCTTATAATATTTTTATTCATGATAAGTTTTATGTATCATTCCAGTTGTGATTCATATAAAATGAGCACTGCAAGTTATCATCATCACCATCATCCTCTTCTTCATGTAACATAGTTGGCTCTCACCCTACATTTGGCTATTAGCTGAGCAGCAGCTCCCCAATGCTGCTAGTTAGCAATTATTATAATACACCTAACATTCTGGAGCTTATTTACCCAGGTGATAGTTTGCCATCTACTGACTTAAACATTGTAAAATGCTTACTAAGAAATTCTTTTAAATTCCTATCAGGTATATTTTGGTGTAACTATAATGCAATGCTATATTACCACAGTCTCCTGCTTGCTGCTTTTGGTGAAAACTGCATCCTGCTTAGCATATTAGCATATTACAATCTTCCTTGGATGGCTGTAGAGCTCGGTGGGCTGGGCATGTGACTCAGAAACTGGGAATCTGCTGGTGGTAGGTTTGAAGCTGACATTTTTCCTGTTTGTTCTTGGGATTATAGTTGGGGTTTTGTTGTTCCAAGTGTTTTGTAGTATTTGATTTCTGTTCCCAAGTGTTTGTTCTTTTCTATTTTCAGTTTTCCTGCCCTTGGTTCGCCCTCTTTGTGTTCTTTTCTGGCATTGTTTTGTACCATTTAATTTTGTAACTGTATTTAGCTTTCATTTGTATTTCTAGTGTCAGATTAATGGGTTCTAGTTTGTCTGTTAAGTCTCCTAGTTCTGTGAACATCTTTGCGAATTAGTTCCACCTGTTGCTTGTTACCCGGTGTTCTTGTTGATCCGAACAGTTCATAGTGTTGTTCATTGTTACTGTATGTTATGCTCTTTGCTTTATTACCTAGTCCTGCTCCCTGTGTTATCTAGTTGTGTTTATTCCATGACTTTCTTAGTTCCTATTTGGTTTCTGTTTATTTCTGACCCCTTGTGGTCCTTTTGGATTTTGTGATGTGTTTTATTTGGTTAATAAAACCCCATGTGTTCTCGGAGCTGTCAGTGGATCATCACTCTTTGTCTGCCTGCACCCTGCCATGGCACTAAAAATCTGTTAAATTTATTATTTTAAAAATCTACAAACTAGTCTTGGTTATTATGGATAACCAAATAATTAGTTATACAAGTGAATCTACATAATGTGATATGTCCAATAAACTCAAGAAAAGTCAGTTTGTGTGTTAATCTTTGTTTCGTACTAGTCTAATTATATAGCATTTACTTACATTCTTTCTTGGTGATTGGTCAATTCAGTATTATAGCTGTGTCCACAAGGATGTGCGACAGCTAAGTCAATGAAGAACCTCTTCACAAATAACATCATTACACTCACAAGCAGAACATAAACAGATGCATATTGGTAAGTCTGCTTCGCCACATGCACATGTATGTCATTTCACCACTTCATTAATTTTACCTGCACTGCCTGTCATGTCTCCTTGAGCTCTTGCCATAATCAAACATACAACGGCCTCTGTTGTATTAATGCTATATCTTTTGTGATGCAATGTTTAACATATTTCTTGGTGAGTTGTGCTGATGCAGTGAAATACAATGTGGCAACTGGCAACAGACACTGTATCGCTGAGACAACTCTAACCTGCCTAAGGCTGTATTATACTGTGAAACTATCTGTGTTACCAGACAACCGTTTGTTGCATATCATATAAGAATGCAACTTATATTACTTTACTTAAAAAATTATTTAAAAGTGTATATAAAGATCTGTGTACATATACATATACTGGCATTACATTAGTTTAACCTGCAACAGACCTTTGTTTTGCATATATAAATATGAAAAAGTGCCACACAGTCATGAATTCACAGAAAGCTTATGAATCGTAAGGTAACCAAATTATCATTACCAGCCAAATCAATTTCTGCCACCAAACTTCAGTTAGTATGAAATAAATGTTGTTAGCAATATTACAAATAATACAATATATGTACAAGATTACTATTAAGCAGTGTTGCAATTACAATATTTGATAATTTTACTGGACTGCCATCCATTGGTGGAGCCACCACTCTACAGCGCTTGTTTGAAATGATGCACCCCCAGCATTATTTACATGCAAGAGATTATATACAACACAAATTCTTTCACTTTATTGTTTAGTTAATTGCAGTACCCCCCTCCTGGAGCCAACACCTTATCGTGGTGGAGGGGTTTGCGTGTTCCAGTGATCCCAGGAGCTAAGTTGCCCGGGGCTTTATGCCCCTGGCAGGGTCACCCAAGGCAAACAGGTCTGGGGTGAGGAACCAGATGAAGCACGGCTCACCAGACCCCTTATTATGAACAAGAACAGTGATGTACGTTTTCCCTCACCCGGGCGCCGGTCACCGGGGCCCCCCTCTGGAGCCAGGTCTGGGGGTGGGGCTCGATGGCGAGCACCAGGTGGCCAGGCCTGCACCCATGGGGCCTGGCCGGGCACAGCCTGAAGAAGTAGCGTGAGTCCCCTCTTCAATGGGCTCACCACCAGTAGGAGGGTCCATGGGGGTCGGGTGCAGTGTGAGCTTGGCGGTGGCCTTAAGCGGGGACCTTGGCGAAGAAGTTAGCTCTGGGGACATGGAATGTCACCTCTCTAGAGGGGAAGGAGCCTGAGCTGGTGCGCGAGGTTGTGAGGTTCAGACTAGATATAGTCAGGCTCACCTCGATGCATGGCTTGGGCTCTGGCACCAGTCTCCTTGAAGAGGGTTGGACTCTCTTCCACTCCGGAGTTGCTCATGGGGCGAGGCGCCGAGCAGGGGTGGCCATACTTATTGCCCCCTGGCCGGGCGCCTGTACATTGGGGTTTACCCCGGTGAACGAAAGGGTAGCCTCCCTTCGCCTTCGGGTGGGGGGATGGGTCCTGACTGTTGCTTGTGCACCCAATGGCAGTTCAGAATACCCACCCTTTTTGGAGTCCTTGGAAGGGGTGTTAGCTTGTGGGATTCCAGAGGCAGCTGATGGGTACCGGCGGGCCAAGCGGAACACGGCTGTGGCTCCTCGGGTGTGGGAGGAGTTCGGAGAGGGCATGGAGAAGGACTTCCGGACGACTTCGAAGAGATTCTGGTCCACCATCCGGCGGCTCAGGGCGGGAAAGCAGTGCAGCATCAACACTGTTTATAAGAACATAAGAACATAAGAAATATACAAACGAGAGGAGGCCATTCGGCCCATCAAGCTCGCTTGGGGAGAACT
>JAODKN010000001.1:38167139-38181674 GCA_026774425.1 Petrocephalus zakoni
TCACTTTGTAGATATTTCATTTGTTTTATGGGTATTTTAATGGACAATTCAACAAAAACAACTGAAACCTTTTAAATGTGCCAAGTGTTCTAATAATTTTGGCCACCACTGTATAAGTTCAAGAAGTCAAGGCTTTTAATAGCTGTACACAAAGCTGTACACAAACATCATTTAATAATTTAATATACAATGTATGGTTTCGGACATGCGTAAATAATTTGTATTTACAGGTGACGTTGTGTAACATGAACAGCATAATAGAAACATGCCTGGGACTTTTTAGCAAGCATTCACCATTATTAGATGCCATTCCAGGTGCAGAAATAAATACAAAAACCTGCATACGCTGCCATAAATACTAGCAAAATGTATAAGTTTTTGAAGTGGTGGAGCCAGGATTTTAAAACTGTTTAAGTAATGTCTTAGAAGTTTTGTTATGAAACTGCTTAATCACCACTGGATTTGGATAGCATATGGTAAATGTGGCCCTGATGTCTAACATCTGGCCACTTGAATACCAACAAACACATGGTTCACCGGGCGGCCAAAAAATAATCCTGAGAGTACACGAGATGCAAATAATTGTTGTTTGTTAATACAGAATACTGTTTTGTTATTTACATACTATTATGTCAGCCATGCAAATAAAGGACCATCTTAGAATTTTATTTTAAAACCTGAGTTTCCATTGAACTAGCTGTGAGTGCCAATTTGTTGATGCAATATTTTAGCTACATTGTAGTATGCTTGCCTTTAAACAGTACTCTTACACTCCTACTCAGTATTGATCATTTTCACGCTGACCATTAGTTGTTAGAGAAAGTTTAATTAGTTAATTTTTTAATTTAAATTCAGAATGTTTTTTTTTTGGCAAAGGTCACAGACAGATTTCTTAGGTTCTTTCAGAGTTGAATGACAAGGCAGGTTCCTTAAGCTTAAGCAATTTATTGAGACAGAAAGACACAGGAAAATGTTCATACATGGCCAATTCAGTGTCTGTCTGCATCTGTCTCCCCCCAGTAAGGGAACCAGACACTTAATCTATGGTCTTCACACAGACTTCTGGAGCCAGGGGGGTCAGATGACCATGGAGAGAGTGCGTTGCATGAGGCAAAGAACATGATGTGTGGTAGCAAGTAGCAAGGACAGAAAGAAATATAAAAGCTATAAATGAGTGAACTAAATAAAAATAACTACAAATGAACTAGGGAAATGCCTACACAAATGGGAAAAGTTTACAGCATTCATTAAATGCACTCTGAATAGCAACATTTTTAGGGATCTAGGGATTATAAAAATCATTCCTTTCAAGAGAATGCATTTTAATAAGCTAGGAACACTGTAATTTAAAGCAAAAAACTAAATCTTATATTAAGTACAAGAAAAATAATCCAGTGAAAGACTACAGAAATTCACAAAAGTTTTTTGTTTTTACAATGCTTAAAGCATAAAGCAGAATAGTAATACAAGACAAGGTATAAGCAGCATTAGTAATCTAAATTTTACATGGATCTCATTATGAGAATAATCCAGTTTCTGGTTTGTTCAAAGAGAGTGTGGGGTAACACTGCTGACGGCAGGTCCCAACAGCATCTAAAAATAGGAAGAAGACATTGTTCCATATTCCCATAAATAAACAAGATTACGTTGCAAATGCATCATCTTGGTATCACCTAGTATTTGACTTTTGTTAGCTTTGAAACACTGCACAATGCTTGCATATGATGTTCTTGGAAAAACACTTAAAAGAAAAAGTAAAGCAAAAAAGCATGTAAAGAACATTTATGAATGTAAAAAATAATAGACAAAAACAGATTTATAAGGATACTAATGTTGTGTTTTGAGCTTGATTCATAATCAGAATATTAGAATACATCAGAATGAAAAATCTTTTTGCCTGGTTCCTGCCCTAATATTTTTTTATATTGTCAGTTTAAGTTGGTATTATTGCAGGATGTGGTGTTCTCAAGCAAATAAAGCTTGCATCTGGCATCCCCCATGTGGTCATTGGCTGAGCGGGTTTGGCATGTACATTACATACAAATTCAGGACAGGGCATTAACTTTTGATTGACAGTAAGGGATGATATTGCAGGCCTGTCAATGGATATGATGCAAACCTCTGCAATGGTTGGTTTAAGTACGGCAGTGAGCACCTCTTGGAATCATTTTATTCACCCTTTCCCTGGGGTTAAGGTACTATTAAGTCTTTGTAAAAAAACAAAAGAAACAGCTGTTTCTCCATGTAAGGGCATGGTGATTCAGAGGCCAAAACAGAAACCTGATGATTTAGGCCAGAGTATACAAGGCCATTTCAAGGTTCTTGTAGAGACTTACACAAACACTAACCTAGAAAATGTTTGTGGCTGTTGTAAATTTGGTGAGGGGTAAAAGATGGCATTGGGCAGGATTTGCATGATCTCTAGCATTACCACTTGATGGTTAGCAGCTTCCCTATTCCTACAGCTATCTTATATCATGACATTCAGCTGACTTTGGTTGGACTAATTGGCAGTCATGGTTATACAGGATCAGCTGCAGACATTTTTTTCCTTCCTCCTCTTCACTCCATTTCATGTAATTTTGATTCAGAGTGATTTTCTCTTTCGCTTTAGAGATTAAAATTTCATTTTTACATTTTTTTCAAATTGAACCTTGTTTTGCTCTTTAAAGGGTCTCAGACTATTTTGTTTTTCTTAAACCCTGGTGTGGTTTGATTATAGCCTGCCCTTTAGAAAGGCCTCTGCTCAACCTACTGTGTAATATTTTCTCCACAGCTTTCAGTCTGTGTAGTAATTTGATATTAAATTAGATTTTGCATCTTAATCATTGATTGAGGAAACTATTATAACCAGTTTAACTTGTTTAAAGCACTGCATGCACACTAGACAGTGTTACTGGTCTGCTAGCATTTTTTAGCTCAATTTATGAACTCAAACTTTAATTTTCATGCAAATAAGTCACACGGCAATCTAATATGCTACCTTGTTGTAGGCCTTTAGTTTATTTAATCCTTCCTCTGGTGACATCCCAGAGGAAGGATCCTTCCCTTCACTATAGGGAAAGAGAACTCGTTACTTTGTATTGTTTCACTGTCTTCTTATAGCAATTCCTGTTGTGGGTAAATGCCATAGCTGATGGTTCATCCTGTGATCGGCAGGTGTTCCGGAAGGAGTAATGCTGACCTTCTCAAAGGAGGTTGTCAATGCACAAAACAGCTGTATGTTTTCTTTTTGGAAGGTTTTTTTCCCCTTTTCCTCTCCTTTGGGTAGTCTTACAATATTCTGGTTGTATTTCATATCCTCATTTTTTAGATATTTGCCTGCAGTGTAACAGCAATGAGCTAGTATAATCCGCGTAGTTTATGAGGTGCCTTCAAAGTGATTTTAGTGGTGCTCTAACCAACTTAAGTTGCACTTTTAGGTCAGAATATGCTTTTAAATCTGGATGTTCGATGTGGCTCATTTCCACACTGCTAGCAAATTTCACAAAACCTGTTTCCCCCTTTGCTAGAAAATCAGCCTGGGTCACCACATTATCCTGTGCAGTGCACTTTTGTCCTCCTTACACCAAGGTATGGTCTATGACATTGTTTCTCAAACCAGTCCCAGGGAATCAGGAGAAAGCAAAAACATGGACCATCTTGGGGTAACTGGGGACTGGTTTAAGAAACACTACTCTGTGAGACTTCGCAGCCACATGATGGAAGAATTAGTTTCAAACCTCAGATCAGGATGCTTTTCTCAACTCATCTAATCTCACTTCAGGAAATATGTATATGCAGTATCAGATGCAAGGGCATAGCAGACAGGCTGGTGATAAGAACAATTTACAGCTCCTTAAACAAGCAAAGTAATTATCTGGGAGCAGGTTGTTTTCCGGTGCATATGGCACAAGCAGCCTGCTCAGCACATTTACATTAGGAACAGATGGGCCAGAGCAGTACAATAAGGTATATTGTTAATGATGTGCAGTAGCATCCATCTCCATCTCTGAAGCCAAAATGAAGCTTCTAGCTGAATGTGCTACAATGTCACTCCTCAAATGATGTGTTATGGCTGAAAAATTATTGTAGTTTGTTTATGATTCAACTGATGAAACTTGATGCCAGAAATAATTGCTTACATTAGGGAACTCGCCAAATTCTGCTGTTTCAGGGGCTTGTTGAATTATACTTTATTGATCCCCGTGGGGAAATTGACTTTTCACCTCCCCCAACCTTGCTCTCCATGAGAGTAAGCATGGCCGTGAAGGGCAGCCACTTGTGCGGCGCCCAGGGAGGGTTAAGGGCCTTGCTCAAGGGCCCACAGACAGCCAGAGCTTAACCTGCTGAGCCACACTCTGCCCCCAGAGTGTGTTGCGCAGGATGTCGTTACCATGTTCAACTAATGCATGTAATGCACCCAGGTACAATACCCACACACCCCATTCATCCCCATGATTATTATCTTGTTATTGAGCTCTGTATATTTCATATAATCATTTAGACACATAGGATTTTTAAAAATTTAATAATAAATTATTAAATAATATAATTTGCACAATGCAACACATATCAACTTTAAAAGAAGGTCCTTGCAAGTACAAAGTCATTGACTGTAAAACGACAAATATTAAAATACATGAATGCATTTTGTGTTGCACAAAAATGCTGAATACACAAACAAGTGAATGTTTTCAAATTTCTTAAAAATTTTGGCTTCACCCATTATAATTATTATCCACTTGAACACTACGATGATGAAGGAGCCTTAAAAACAGATTGCTTTTGTATAGTGCCCTGTTACATCAGACAGTCTAGTGTACTAATTAATTTATACTATCAGTTGTTACAATATGTACAACTACAACGGATCCATCATGAGTCTACAGGGTTTGATATCTGAAGAACCGAAAGTCAGATTAATTTTGGCAAGTTTTATATCTGAGGCAGGGGAGACTGTATAGAAGTAGGTGCTTTGTCAACAGTGATCATCATCAGAAACGTGCTGAAGGGACCTGCCAGCAGGACAAAGTGTGTGGGCACTGGAAGGCTCTTCAAGGAACCACACTGAAACACAAAATGTCCATTTCCAGCACTGGCACATGTGAGCTGGGTCATAAAAATGGCTATATTGCCCAGATGCGGAGGCTGCAGTTTCACCACATAATTGTCACATGCTCCTCTTTTCAACTCTGGCCCCAAAGTTTCCAGCTGACTGATCATAATGTACACGGGCATGCATTCAGGCAAATTAATACAAGAAACACAACGCCACCCCCGACCCAACTTTTCAATGAACTGCAGTTTCAATTTACAGTTGTAAAATTTGAGCTGCCACATATGAGGATCTGGTACGTCCCAACAATTTACAGTCATGATCCCCTCTCCAGAGACTAGGAATGGTAAAAGTGACCACGTGTTTCAGTCACTGGGGGGAAAAAAAGAGAACTGTTTAGTCAATTGAGAATATATTACTTCATCCATATTTCCACATATATAATGAACACTGAATTCAGAAAGAAACTTTAAAGTTGATTGTTTGTGAAGAGAGCTTCCTAGTTAGCTCCTATTAATTCCATAGTAAATGTGCAACTGCTTAACATATGAAAAATGCCTGTGAAAAAAAACTGTGCTCAACTCACACTAATAGAATTAAAAGGCCTGAGTGGACAGTGTTTTGATGTTTTACAAGCGGAGGGATGCAGTGATACCAGCTCTCATTCATACACATCCTGTCATTTGGATGCTTCCCATGAAAGATATGTAACAATCTCTTCCTCTTTTTTCTGATGTTTAAAAAAAATTGTTATTTAAAGCCACTCTATCTTCTTAGAAAGGGGAAAAACTTCTGTATAATATACACCTGGTCTGTAAATTAGTTACCACTGATTTATTTAACTCCAGTAGTCATTTCACAAAATTGTCATTGTCAGTCTTCCAATAACAAGGAGAATTACAACACCCGGTTCTTCCAAAAAAGCAATTATTTGGAATTTACAAAGAGCAGGGTAGATTTATGAATTGCTGGGCTTAAAATCTCATTATATAAACAGCAAATATTTTGTTGTTTATGATGCAAAGTCTATCTAAAGAGATAGACATAGATTTTCTCCTAGTACGATTTATAGTTGCAAAACTAACTCCTTACATCAAACTGGAGTGGAAAATCTGCAGCCCTAAAATCACACAAATATTTTTTTTTCCTAGTTACTTATTTTTTTCTGTTTTCAATGTCCCTTATTCTGAATAAAATAACACATCCTCTCTTTTTTCTTTGAAACAAATATGCAGTTTAATTTGGAAACAATCTCCCAAATTTGTGAAATATTATTTGATGTTTCTTGCATTTTCATTAATTTTGTCTTTCCCATATAAGACAACCCAGGCCCCATATAAATTTCTGCTGGTCTTAAAATGTCCATTTGCAATTTTTAAAAACGGGAAATATTCCTCTTACATTTCCATAAACAAATGCATGTTCTTCTGTGTGCCTGGTGAAAATATACCAATATTAAACTGCACTTGGCTGTAGCTTTGTCTGGATAAAAGCATAACAAACACTTATTCTTGATCAACATACCTAAACATACCATACCAACATACCACAGAGGGTCATCTACTTTAAATAGTGTGTTATGGCTTATTCAGTGAATGCAGATGTTAAAATATTTCCTCTCCATATGAGGAAGAGCTTATGATGGGAGAAGGGGGTTTAGAGTGAAATAAAGGTCAAAAGCACATTATTTGCCTCTCTTGTAGCCATGATAACTTCAGTAAATGTTAAAGCATTACTTATTACTGTACAGTTAACATTTTACTGTGAGGTTGGAAAACAAGGGAAAAGAATTATATATAAATTAACATATTTTAGATGAATGTCATAATTACAAAGAATGGATCTTTATCATGTCCAACTTTGCCGTGAAATAAATAATCCTCTAATATAATCCGATCAGGTGCCATTTCTGGCTTTGGCTAATTTCTAAAGTGCAAGCAAGCAGCTAAATATAGTTTAGGGGTCTGCGCAAGCTACAATTGAGGAGGGCTGCAACTGTAGAGCTACCAAGGATCCACATGACAACATTACAGTGAAAATATTGGTTGCAGCTTCGGTCCTTAATGGACATTAAAACATGCAATAAATATATTTACCCTGCAGGAGATAATATGGAATTCCATGTCTGAAATATAGTAAGGGCGTTTTCAGTAATTGTATACCAAGTCAAAAAAATAACAGTTTTTTAGAGTTTTTTTTAGGATTGTTTCTATGGTGAACAAAACCTGAAGACTGTTCAAAGTGAAAAATTTATCCCTGATATATCCCTGATTACTTACAGACAAGAGAGTACTCGCACACCTGAAAGCAAAAACAATTGCAAGTGATGGTAATATATAAAGTGGAAATATCTGGGTTAACTTGAATGAACATGATGATGCTGCTCAAAGTTGATGTGTTAAAGTCTCAGTATTCTGTGTTTCAGTTGAAAAAAACATGGTTAAAATTCTTATTATAACTTTGAAACTTTTTTTCTATTTTATCACATCGCTTTAAAAAAAATTACCAGTTCGAGGATTTGACATTTTAAAAATTGCACACACATTTGCTGGTTGATTTGAATAAGTGGCATGAAAATTACTTACCCAGTTTATCAAACAAGCTGTCACACTTTACATACACACAGTCCAGGTTAGCAGCTCGCTAGCCAACAATTTAATAACATCATTACCCAACAGAGAAGTTAAACAGTCAAATAAAAAGATGTGTCTGATGTCCAGTGATTTATAAATGAAACTATACTATATAATTCACTTTACAGGTAGCCTGCATTGCCCAAATTCACTCCTCATGCATTTGAGTGCCAGTTCACAAAAAAGAAAGAAATAAAGGTATTGGAAGTATCAGTGAAATTTATTTTGTCAACTGTCAGCCAATCTATTTCAACTACTATGTCAAGGGAAAGGGAAGAATGGACTTATTGAATAACAGTGTCTTATTGTGTTATAAATATGGTGGTGAAGAATGCCTTTTCCTTTGTGTATTACAAACCTTTATTTTCAGTTCACAAAAGTTATAGCTTTACAACATTAAAGGCACACAAAACGTGACATATATACAAACTTTTGATGAATAAATATTTTAAATAAATTTACGATGGTGTAAAATCAAGTTGTGCTCTTAAAAAGGGATACATTTAAAAGTTGGCCACAGGTGTTTAGTCCAAAAATAACATGCTATTAAGTATCATTCATAAATGCATGTTTCAACATAAAATTACAGATGACATTAGCATATTTGTTTTGTAGTAGCAACCACAGTAGGCTACATGCGTTGGTTAAATACGAAAACTAAAAAATATTACTCAGCAGTATTTATGATTGTCATCCCCATCTTTTAAAATGGTATTGTGGGTAGTGCAATTCTTATCATTAAAACATATTAAAGTAAATATTACCATATAATACATATACACACATCATATATTTATATTCGCAGTAAGTGCTTTTCTGACCCTAGACATTCGGATATTGAGAAGTTCAGGAAGGTTTAATTTTTCTAATTTCCATTATTCATTTTAAAGAATGGAAATTCACAATATATGATTAATTGCTCATATCTGCATTGTAAAACTAAAACTGGCATGTTGTGTGGTATACAGTTTCATCTATATGTTTTGGCTTTTATTTATTTGCTTGTATCACAACATACCAATGACCAAGAAAGACAGCATGGGAAATTAGCCAGAAACAAAATAATGTAGCATTTCTCTCATGAAACGAACCGGATGCACACTTTGTGCAGGCATGTGGATTATTTTATTAGCTTTCCAGCCCTATTTTTTTTTTATCAACAATGACCTGCTGACACTGATCTCTGAGGTCAAATATAATATTGATGCTTTGGATTTCACAAGAATATTTAAAGTATATTGTAAAGAAAAGCAGTTACCAAAGGCACTTTACGTATACAGTAAAAAAAAAAAAAAAAACTGAATATATATTTTTTTCAGTTGAATGTCGTCTGATGTTCCAGGACCTCAAGGTAGTCAGGCTCGGTCTTTAAATTAGCTTTCAGTTCAAAATATTCATTTTTAGTTTGTTCAACCATGACTTTTCTTGGTCTGGTATACATGATTGTCTCCATTAATTTCAGTTCCTCATGTCTTCCCTGACCAGGAACATCCAAAGTAGGCTGTAGCTGGGAGATGTTCTTCCTGAGGTACTCTGTGATTCCAAGCTGCTGGAGCTCCTTTTCATGCTCGATAATGTTCCGGTATAAGCAGTTTGTGTCTCTGAGAGTAACAAAGTCTGATGGGTACTCTGCCAGGGCTCTGAATTTCATGTGTGATCCTGTCAGGGGTGACTCATTCTCCTTTTCCAGGAGACCCCTACAAAAATGCTTTGGCTCAACTAAATCAGCCTCAACCAGTTCTTGATCTTTCTGATGAGAACAATAGGTGGGATTCCTGCACACCTGTATTATAGGGCTGCGTGTCACCTCATCATACATGTTCATTCTTGGCCTTGATGCTATGTGATGTGTGGTTTTCTGGCCAAACATGCTGTATTGCAGATGTATAGGACTGTTGTCCCTAGGTTGGTCCTCAACTTGTTCCTTCTTTGACTTCCGTCGACGGTGTAAGACCAAGACAACAATTCCAGCAGCACAAAAGACAATCATGAGAAAAAGGATCAACAGGCTGAGAATTAACACTGAAAGTGGGACAGTGCCTCTGAGAGAGTGAAAGAAGCCCCTCATAGTGTTTGTTGTGGTAGCAATGGTTGTCACATCTCCATTATCCTCCTCTGTTGGCACAAAGCTGTATGTCACTAGGCTGGGGCATATGGCCTCGTGTCTCAGAGTCCTCAGTTCCATCTTGGCTATTTTCCTTGGGGAGTGACATAAAATAGCACCCACTACTGTATCTTTCCCAAGCTGCTCAACCCATTGTTTAAGGCCAGTTAAGTCACAATTACAGACCCATGGGTTATCTTCCAAATAAATCTGCTCGAGAGTATCCAGCTGGTCCAACACATTGTTAACAGGAAGATGCACGAAGAGGTTTTTTCTCAAATTCAGTTTGGAAAGTGGAACGTTTCGAAATATCTGTGATGGAAGTGTTTTTAAGAGATTGTTGTTTAATGATAGAAGCTTGAGATTTGGCACAGTGTCAAAGGTCCCAGGGAGAATGTCTTTAATTACATTATATTCCAAAAACAAATACTCAAGGTTATGGAGTCCAACAAACATGCTAGATGATAATTGATCAAGTCTGTTGCCATTCAGATACAACTTTCTGAGATGGCCTAAACTGAGAAAAGTTTCATTATCTATATAATAAATTTGGTTGTTTGCCAAATTCAGTAATTCTAAACTTTCATATGCCACAAAGTCATATTTTAGAAGCCTTTGAATCATGTTTCCTGTGAATACAAGCTTTGTTGGACTCTGTAATGGCAATCCAAGATTAGAGATCCTTTGGATACCTCGTTCCTGACAGTGGACTAAGAAACCTGCCACAGGATGACTATGGCAAGAACATACAATACAGAACTTCCCCGGTACAAGTGCTGGTGTTGGGATTTTCCCATCATCCATTGGTTTTGGATTTTGCAAGACTTTTGGGGTAGGCATGTGCTCCATGTCTGATGGCTTGGAAGGTTCCTCCAGATCAGCATGAGAGGGACACAGCACATCCTTCTTCACCTTGCTCAAAAGGCTGCCCTTTAGATGTGGGGGGGCAATGCAAACCACCTCACTGATGGCAGACAGTGCACGCATATTCTCCATCCATATTTTTAGAGGCATTATCTCACAATCGCACACCCAGTCATTGTCATCGAGCAGCAACTCCATAATACGGCCAATGTGCTCAAGAAAACCCACATAAGGCAGCAACTGCAGCTGATTTCCACGCAGATCTAAATGGGTTAAGGGCACAAATCGAAAAATGTTACTGGGCATAAACTCGATTGAATTGTCATTCAGTATGAGCACTTTCAGCCGAACAAGCTTGCTAAAAGTCCCAGGTTCAATAACTTGAATGAAGTTTGTGTCTGCTTGAAGGTACTCCAAATTGACCAAGCCTTGAAAAGTGTCCTCTTTTAACATGACCAAGAAATTTCTGTTGATGTGCAACTTCTTAAGTGAGCTAAACCCATTGAATATTCCTGGCTCCAGCTCTTGTATACTGTTAGCACCAAAATGAAGGGAGACCGCATTCTTGAGATTACTTATGTCTTCAGCGTGCAATTCCACTAGGTCATTTTTGTGTAGATTTAGGTGAAATGGAATGGCTGGTGGCACTTTGATTTGGGAAATTATGGTAATATTTCTTTGCTCACAGTTTATATGTAAGATACCATCTTTTTCTGTGCAAGTGCACAAACTGTCACATGATGTTTTTTCTGATGGCTTGGAAGGCTGGATGCTTTGAGAGGTAGCAGAAACAGTAAAGGAGTAAAAGAAGATCATGCAGGCCAACATTTTCTCTTCGATGTCTGCAAAGACAGAGAAAATTGTTTTTTTTTATCTTCAATAAAAATGACTGAAAGTTCAGGGATTCCTCTAAATTATCATCGCTATTTAATTTACATTTTACATTTACATTTGTAAACTAGGTTGAGCTTACAATGAATGGTACAAGTATAAACTAGGTATACACGTACGCAGGAGCTAAACAACTATTATACAACTACATGTATACTATTAACAAAGTATGAACCTATTAAGACTATTCAAAGGCCAGTAAGTGCAACCTAAGAGCATTCAAAGAACAATTGATGATGAAAAATTATTAAATCTATATTAATCCTTACGTTAGACAGGCATTTATGACAGCCTTTTCACCATGAAATTAAGATCATTTCATTTATTGTGTAAAACAGAGAAAATTGGCTATGTTAACTGTAGGAAAAATACAGCTGACAAACAATTAAAGCATTGACATTAGCTTAAGGCAAAAAATGACAAAGAGAGCAGTTTCTGTTCTATTTTAAGAATGAAATGCAGGTTCTACTGAAGGGAATGTGCGTCCATTTGAAGGAAGTGAAGCCTGCAATTGTTTCTTCATGCACATAAGCCTGAGTGTCTCATCAACAACCATTTACTTAGCTAGCAATTATGATTTATTTGCTAATTATGATTAAATACTAATGATACTTGCCCCCAGCCAAGGCGGTGACAAGTAAACAAGTGCCAAACTTACTGTTTATGTATCACTAGTGATCAGTCTGCACAAATATGCATCCACTATAGGTGCATAAATTGCATTTACTCTATAGAACTTGAGTGCTGCCAATTACATTTTATAGTGATACAATTATTTCTATTGTATTTGAGTGCAGTGAGAATGCATTGTTGACTTTAATATTTGTAAAACATCAATGGCTTTTCCTGTTACTATTACCATGTTACAGTCTCAGTAAACAGCTCCTACTTTTAAATCTCAGTGAGTAGTATACCCTTCCACTCTGCCTCCACTCTGACTCTGAGTTTGAATAATTTCCCCCAATTCATCCCACAGCCCAGAAACATGCACCTAGGATATTTAGTGTCTGAATTTGGCTAAATCTTATGTTTGTGTGTATTGCCCACCCATCCCTCCATCCATACATCCATCCATCCATCATCCATCAATCCATCTAACCTCACATCACTTGCCCTGGTTAGGCTTGTGGTTGTACACAGTAAATATGGAGGAAAAAAAAACTTTATATTTATTTAAGCATCTGTTTAATATCACTTGCATATTTCAAAAACAACTTAATTGCTATATCAACTGTCAAAACATGTTGTGTAATACATCTTTATCGATGCATGCAATTGTGGTTGAATTAATAAATTATATATATATTTGTTATATATTATTATTAATGTTATATTTTGGGGCATCTGTGTGTTTAATCTCTATTTTATTTAACATTTTTCTCAGTTTAGAACATTTGTTTTGTCTACGTAACAGATGTGAAATGCATCTGCTGCAATATCCAATTTTTTTAAAACAAGATGAAGCATTTCAGTTAACCAGCCCAAAGTATGCCCTTTTTAGAAAATGACCTAGTAAAAAGTGTTCCCCAACACAGCAGAGGCTGTATGGGATCTGTTGTCCCCAAAGACATTAAAAAGTTCCCAGCACGAAACCATTCATTATGCAGTCAAGTAATAATGGCATGCCATGTAGGACTGATGGACAGGAAGATAGCAAGTGCCCTTGACACATGGAGAACGTGAATGTCCACTGTTCACTGCCTTCCACTCCCCAATCTTCACCCACGTACAGTACATACCAGCTGGCTGCTGTTAATTATGTAGGCATCCTATAGCGAAAAAGGTTTAAAATAAGCCTCCATCCAGGCATGAATATGCATCTGGTCACTGGCTGGCTTTCGCTATGTAATACATTATAGCAGGTCAACTTTTACAATTAGAATTTAAAGCTCTATCCTAAAACTACTTCAGATGGTTATCCTGTAAGAACCATTGTTTGGGTTAAACACTGTACGGTTAATATCCAAATGATGAGCAGTTGCTCACATATTGTATTGTCATATTGTATTGAAATTACAATGGCCCATAACATAATCGTAAAACTACATGGTTAATTGTCTTTAAAGATATGAAAAATGGGAGAAAAAAAATGCATATAGATGTTACACCAAAAGAACAGCTGGCTTCTTATCGAGGGAGCTGTTTATCAGCTATCATAACATCCAACCATTTATCTAAAATGCCATTTTCTTCTCAAATTCCAGGCAAATTCTGCATCAAACACCAGAACATCAAAACTATTTTTTAGTGCTCTGTCTCTAACAGGAGGCCACACAGTCCCCTAGTGTTTTAATATGATATATTTCCAGCATTTTTATTGCATTATTCTTTTTCACTCAACATCATAAGGCAAACAGAGACATAACCTACAGCAAGGAGTTGAAGGTTGTATTCTGCCGCATGCCGGCGGGGCATCTAGGAGCATGCAGTTAGAGGGCTAGTTAGCTTAAACACAGGAGGAATTTTTGTCAATAAAGAATGCCTGAACTAGAACGAAGGCAACACAGCTACAGCTGAATTACGCCTACAAAGTGTTGCGGCCAATAATTAAATATTAACAATAGTACGTAGTAAGCTGCTATGGGCGTCCCAGTGTTTGTCTCTTTCTACAGAAATACAATTGCAGCCACATATCCAGAGCATGTTTTATTGGCAAACTACAAAAAGTAAGAATGCTCGTCATAACTAGTCATTTAAGAAGTAGCATTCTGATTTATTCGTTTGTGGAAACCAAACAAAACATGGGTGGTAAGGTTATGGACACAGGTAAAAACATCGCACATGCATGCCATTTGTTACAGATGCGTATATTATGCATCGTGTTAAAACGAAAAGGAACGTACATATAGGGACAGGAACGCGGGGCGCAAAGTTCGAAACTTTGCTACCCGACTGTTATAGATCAACAACATCTTAGAGCAGGGGTGACCACACTTTTTCAGCTTGTGAGCTACTTTTAAAATGACCCAGTCAAAAAGATCTACCTACATTAAAAATGCTAAATA
>JAODKN010000001.1:38193183-38216670 GCA_026774425.1 Petrocephalus zakoni
TCAAACCCCCTGGGCATGCTAACATTATTTCACTAAAAACTATTTAATATGCATATCCACATAATTATGGATTATTATAATTACAATATAAAAAAACACTGTATTTTAAAGAAAATACATTAAGAGACAGATTATATTAGATTTATATTTCAAATATGACAGAATTCTGATTTTACAGCAGCAACCCCTCAACAGGAACAATGTGCCCCATCAAGTTAAACATGGGCTACGTTTGCTTTGCATTGTCCCCACCCGATGACAGTGATATAGTATGATGCGATTCTGTATTAGATTCTTGATGAATGTGCCCCTTTTTAACTTCGAGCATCCGCCCCTTCAAACATCTCTGCACGTCCCTGCAGGGCACACTCACATCTATGGGCAATTTGGCAACTCCAGTTAGCCTCAGCATGTTCTTGGACTGTGGGGGCAAAGCTGAGTACCTGGAGGAAACCCCATGACGACATAGGGAGACCATGCAAACTCAACACGCATGGAACCTGGTTGGGGATCCCCCTCCAGTCTCAGTACTTTTCTTTTTTTTAATTATACTGTATGTTCTCATAGATCCTCTCCGCCTGTGATCCGAAGGTCACTGCTTCGAGCTCTGGCTGGCAGAATAGTCTGATGTCCAAGGGCCCTTCAGCAAGAACCTTAACCCCCAGCTCCAGGTTCACTGCACCCTAGCTAACTCTGCACTATGTCCCCCAAGTTTGCTCTTGCCCGTATATGTGTCTGTGTATCTCATGGAGAGCAAGATGAGGCATAGTTTAACCTGAATCGCCACCATAACAATCCCTGAGACATTCTATCTACAGAGATTTTTTTTTTTATCTTAGTAGACTTATTTGGTAATTATTGCATTTGAGTATTAAGTGTAGCTGAAAAATTGGGTAATTTTCTGGAGAAAACAAAAAGACCTAAGGGGTATAGCAAAGTAAATATTTTTCGATGAAAATGCTGAGATAAGCTGCATGGTAGCAGGCAATAACACTTCGACTTTACTTAACAACCACTATAAAATTAACTGCAGCAATAAAATGCACACTGTGAAAGTATGCTTATAATAATAGTTGTAAGACCTGTAGGCCATTTACGATGTAAATTATATTGTAAAGTATTATTGAAGCCATGTTACAGTCAGTTGGTTGTGGTGTATATTTATGTTTAGGAATAAAAATAAATTTAAATATAAAATAGTTTTTTTTAAGTTTTTTTTTTTAAGTTAAAATACATTTCATAATATTGTGAAAACAATAGAATCATATGTATTCTTTCTTAATACCATACCAAAACAAAGTTTCTAAAACATATTTGAACATATTTGTTTTTTAAATGATTGAGTATATTATAAATTTAATCTAATCTTCCAATATTCCATGTTTACCAAACTAGTTGTCCCTTTAACTGAAACACTAAAAAAAACATTAGAGTGAGAATGAATACAATGTATTTCATCTCTGAAGACCACTACTTGTATGAAAAGCATGTTGTCCTTTTAATTGAACTCTCATTTGTTAATCAAAATCTCATTTGTTCTGTTTGTTTGTTGTGGGAATAAGTTATCCTAAAATCTTGACTTGTACTAAATTCTACGCACAGGCAGGTTTGAATTCTCGGATACAGAACAGAATGCTGTGGATCCTTCCATGATAGAAGCAGAGCTCCCCCAATCCTTGACAGCACTAAAGCCTGTTGGTATGATGTGTCTCAAAAGCTGACCACTGCTGAGGCAATAAACCTGCACATGTCTAAATGTTGTTTAAGAATTTTTTTTTATGACTTCCTGGACAATTTTGCACCTTGCTCTGAGCTGACATGGTCGTCCAAACAGCCTTAGAAATGCCTTCATAACCTTCAGCACAATGACAGGTGTCAACCCTTTTCCAGAGGTCTGCCAGATTTCTTTTTTCTTTTCTTTTTTTATTGTGACCTGTCACTAGAGCCTATATGCTGCCAACTTCAATCTGAAGTCCAAAGTGAGGCATATTTACATTGAGCAGGAGTGGCCCAAATAAGCCTGTTCTCAATAATACTGTGGAAATTACTTTGAAAATGGATACATGATTCTAAGAGGTTATAACCAGAAGTCTCACAAATTTTCCCATTTTTTCACAGAAACCATCATAGTTAAAAAATGATTGCTTTTATACTGGATATTGTACCCACACCTTGCCTGCCTATGGAATAATACTGGTATGCTTTATTTATGGAATCTCTGAAATATATAGGAATTGTCAAAGAAAGGGCAGAGGTATGGAGTTTAAATATTTTAGGCTTGGGGATCCTCCATGTAAGTGCGTTTGTATGATTTGTTTATTTTTAGCAGCACAAATGGCAGGTGTTGAAGGGGCGAGTGTGGGAATTCATGTTTCAGTGAGGCGGAATATATTCCCATTCCTCTCCATGACCCACTATTTCTGTGTCTGTTTGCTTTTCTCAAAACAGTAAAATTGAACTGACCTCAACCAGTATTTTATAATTGTTGTATTATTGTTGTAATTATTATATTATATATTATGTTACATAAACTAATCACACTATCATCACAAATAAACCATCACAAGCCTGGCATTACATTTAAATCTAGCTTGAAGTATATTTTTGTGAACTAAAGTTATGTTATTGCATGCAATAGAAATGAATAATAAGCGAAATACATTTTATTACCATGCTATGACATCATGTTGTCCCCAAAAATGTAAGCAAATAGAGACTGACCTGACGTTGGACTTTGCATGGCCCTTCATTCTTAACGTTTGTCCTCAGTTACCACATGCTCTATTAATGGTATCATGCTTCCTGGAGAAAGAAAATATAAGATTTTTTTCTGTTCAATAATAAGGTGGGTATCTTGATAATTCATGAGCCCATGCCTGCTTTCCATGAAGGATATAAATGTGACATATAAGATTGTGTGACCTCTCATGCTTTTTTCCTGTTGAACTCCTTGCTTTTTCCACTTACCAGCACCTAATATAGACATATCCAGAATAGAACGTTTCCACCCATCTGGGATTTTCTTAATTGAATGTCTTTGTGAAGGCTTCCATAAAAAACTATCCCTTTGTGACCCCCTAGCATTAATTATCTCCCATTGCTATATGTCCTAGTTTTATAATTACTGGTCCTACCAAAAATATTACAGTATTAAACCTCCCACTGGATGGAAATCAATTTGGTAAAATGGTACTTTATGACATACAGGAAATGGTTGATGGAGGAGTTAATGTGCCAACCCGTGTATCCATAAATTGTACTGCATTGACAATAACAGCTGCTGAATTTGGAGTTAGAAAAAAGTAATAAGTGAATCAAACACAACAGTATGCAAATGTGATAAATACTGGTGTTGATGTTCATTCAACAGCTTGATGGTATTATATGAGTATAGTCTTTGTTGTTGAGTTTCTTATTTTTTTTTAGAAAGTAAAAAACTAAGACTGTTTAAAATGACAAATGCTGTAAATCTTTTAAAACCAATGTTTGAGCATGCTGGTGTTGATGTTCACCTATCTGAATGGGTAAGAGTACCAACAGATGCCTTTCTTTAATGACTGGGAAAAGTTACATATTATTAGGTAATATGTCACTGCTCATTGTGCTGCATTCATGGGCCTTTTAGGGAATTGATTGGATTTCAGCCAGTAGTGGGGAGGTAATTTATTGGTGATTCTTAGAAAAAAATTATACATTAAATGATTTTGGCCATTGTGTTCAAAATTGTAGCTACATTTTAATCAGTTCAGTTTAGTATGTGCAGCTGTTCCTTTAATTATTTGGGCGTTTGTAATTGAATATGTTAGCCACTAGATGCCATAATTTATCACATTTTTTCATCAACATTTTACATGCAGAAAGGTACAGTGAGGTGCCAAATGTACTCGGTCGAATGGAAAGATTTATCTGTCGAGGCCTGTAGCCTTGCAGCTACATTTCTCATTTTCTAGGCTTTGAGCAGACACTCTCTTTGAGGAGTAACAGCATCAACTATAAATTGGACAAACCTGTAATGATTCTCTGTGTATAATTGACTCCACTCTGTGTAAAGGATGGTATAAAGACATTTGTATTGTATGAAAACATTGGAACTTCCAAACTGCATTCTTCACTTCTGTTTGTAACCATTATTTTGCCCCATATTATGCCACTTTAATTACTTAAACATGGATTAAACATTTGATATGGATTATTTTGATATGGAGTCCATATAAACCATGTTACACAACATTCATAATCAGAAGTTCCAGCATGGTTGGCAATAACTAGTATTCTTTATATAAAATAGTAAACTGCAGGATACTATTTTATATCTAGTCAATTCTGTCTCCCAAACAAACAATAGCATTTACTCTCAAAACTAGGCAAAATTAGTATCTATTTCTTGGACTGGAAGCATTTTCTATCACTCTCTTAAGGAAATGAGTATAATCTATTACAAGAATTAAAAAAAATTATCCTAATGAAACTGGTCGAGGAACTTTGTAGCTGACTTGTCAATATATATGTCTAGGTATTTCAAGGTCTTCAATAACAACCTTCATGAGGTCAACACAGGAAAAAAGTCTTCAATTTGCATTGCAATTACAATCTAGCCGCAAAAAATAACATGTGCTGGCCCTTGGGCATGCTAACAGTTTTGAAAATTCAAGGTCATTGGTTCTTGCTACTTTGTTAGCTTTCAACCAGCTTTGTTGTAAAACAGAGGCTCAGAAATTCCTTTGATCTAGTAGGGAAAGTGAATCAAATTCACAGACTGTTTATAGTACTTATTGTACATTATACAGTAATGTGTGTCTATAGTGTGTGTGTGTGTGTGTATATATATATATATATATACATACACATACTGACAAATAAATAAATAAATAAATATTTATAACTTGGACTCATAAAACTTTCTGTCCTGTGATGAAAACACAGATCTGCCCTTTAAACCTATTAGTCCCCTTGCATACATTTTATTTTCTGGGGTGGCGCAAGAACGATCAGGCATGACATAAAGATTTGATTTAAAAACCCTTTGTACCTGCATAATAAAAATCTACCACTCTGCTCTCTTTAATTGTGTTAGCACTTCAGAGCTTCCATAAACAGTCTTTTATTGAACACACCTGGCATTGTTTGTGCTTTCAAAATCCCAGTCATGTAACAGTTGGGAGTGAATACTGGGTTGTGGCTTTCTTAAGGCTGGCCACATTGTCACTGGCATCATTTTTGTCACCCTGTGATCTGTAGAAATACTGAACATTTAATACTTATAAAACTGGAATATGGCTGAACTTCCTGTTTAAACGGTTTTGTGGTGTGGCTGTTGTTCTTGTGAATGCAGTACTTAAGCTTCCACTGTGTAGGCTTTTACTTTGACCTCTGGTAACCCCATATCATCCTGAACTTGCTCACAGGCATATTTTTCTTGGTCAGGCTAGCAAAATGGTACCAATATCAAGTAAATTATTATGTTTTGGACATACTTGATGACAATACAATACAGTTCTATTCTTTACAGTGATACTTCTCTTAATCCATCCTTCCATCATCTCACCATTTATCCTGATGTTTTAAATGTGTATGTGTATATAAGAATCTGAAAATCCAGGCAGATCTTGTGCAATGATGAGCACAAGCAAAATTTAGTTCTTTTAATTTTATTTTTATACAGTGCCTTTCACAACAGTATCAGGGAAAAGGGAAGACAATGAAAAGAAAGAAAGAAAGCCAAATGACAATGGAAAAAAAACCTCTAAGGGTCCAAGGTCAACTGGCTGGGCAAAACCTGTAGTTATGCTAACATTATTGAAAGAGAAAGAATGGGCTTGATTGCTAAAAGCAAGGTATAAATTGTGATCAAGATCAAAGCCAAAATCCATCAGTGAGTCAATTTTCCATGCTGGCGCATGTAGGGTGGCAGATCGAAGTGTGCACCCATAATGTTATAGTTTTACAGTACAAGTCACATCCACGATGTCACCCTTCCATGGAACAAAAGAGTGGAGATATTTGGTTGAGCCATTGTGATGGTTGTCTTGCCCCATGGGTGGGGCACATTAATCAAGCAGGGACTGGCATCTCCACCTGTTACACTCTATAGAAGCCTGCCTCGCATCATGGTTGGTGCAAAGTATTGCAGCCCATCAATGAGTTGTGCTAAGCATTGGATTATCTTTGTCTTCCATCTCTCGTGTCCTGCCCTGCCTGCTCTTACCTCCTCCGCTCCCATCCGTCCCACACCTGCCCATCTGCGCCGCCCCCTGTTTCTGATCCCTGCTGTCTACATAGGACTGATCTTCCTGGTTACCGGACTCCCTGGACCGTCAACCCCAACCACTAGCAAAGCCCCATGACTTCATTGCTGTCTGCCTGGTTCCCCAAATAAACACCCCAACCTCCAGCATTTGGGTCCCCTGTCTTCCTTGCCTACCGAGCGTGACAATGACATATATTGTTTCATACAAATCTCATACATGTTTGTGGTGTAATTAGAAAACTACTGTTTGTTTTAGGCCCCCTCCAGCTACATTTTACCAATTTTTTATGAGATACTGTTTCATAATCTTAAATACACAGGCAGGAGTGAATCCACTTCATATTGGTCTTAGCTGTAGAAATATTTAGTTTAATAATTTTTTCCTGATGCTTGTTTCATGATTGAGTTTTGAAGCTTTAATGCATTTTAATTTGTCACATATTTTTAATTTTTGGTAAACATCCTGGATCTTGTGTCAGCTGCACTTACCACTCCTGTTTAATTATGTTAATTAATGCATTTCAATATGGGCAAATAAATTGCAGACACAGTTTTCATACTGATTCCGCATTATCTTTGACTATAATTTTAACCAACAATATTCTTTATACTATATTGTGGGGATCATCTATAAAATAAGATTAACAGTGCCAGCAACTACAATCATCAACAGCATGCAATGCTTATTAAACAGTTGACTAGACTTAAAATTTGAATATGCGCATCAAGTAAATAGTTAAGCTACTAATTTGTCAAATGTGGAGAAGATTATAGGCTCCCTTTAAATAGCAAATTTAAATGTGGATTTAATTTTTAATCCTTACCTCTCATTCACAATTGTCATGCAATCTGTACATTGCTAGTTCTAGATGTTGTTCAGTTCCACTTGAACATTTATTTATTTATTTTGCACAGAAGAAAATATCATTGAGGACTCATTGCCAGGATGGTTCTTTATTTGCTTAGTATCTCTATTTCAGTTTGGCTACTGATTAGCATGGAATTGCACAATGATCTGCTCTGCCTTGGCGGAAATTGAAATGACCGACTATGTAATAAGAGTGGTGTGTTTTTTTTAATTCAATTCCTTGCACCTCACGGGGTCGATTGTGGCTTTCTGGTTTTCTGGAGTTCTCAAGCAGATCTTTATGTTGCTGATGGTCAACAGTCAGCAATGAAATTAACACTACAAGTAAATCACTAAATAAAAAGTATCTACACATAAGAGAATGGACATGCTTCTAGTTGTTTACTGTCAAAATGTCAAACAAATGTCATATATTTGGGATATACTTTGGGATACTTATATTTTTCTAGCTAAAAGCCAAAGGCAGCTGGTGAAAAATATTCTAGGTGGGGCTGTTTAGGCATTTCCAGGAATCAGTCCAATACAATTTAGCACAAACTGCAGGGTACTAGTGCTCTGAGAAATAGTAATTTGTCATTAGCATTAAAATCAACAGATAAATATAATATAAATAATGGAAATTATTTCACGAAATTTGTGTATTGTTCGTTCTTTGAATTTTCTATTTCAAAACCACTTTAAAAAACAAATGGCGTTTTCTGTTTTAAAAAAGGTAAAACTGTAAAATTACAGTACTATTTGTACTATTCCCTACATTTTAGGATAATTATATCAACATCAAAACTATAAAATATCTCTGCTGAAAAAAACAGCATAGACCAGCATAGCTGGTTACCAGCATGACCAGCATAATAGTGGTTATACAGGGATTACAGTCCCTTCAGCTAAATAAATGCCACACATCCAGAGATAAAATAAATTGATCAGCAAATTACCTTTAGTGACTTCCATTTGCTCCAGTATTACCCATGACGTTTGAAAAACCATATAAATAACAAAATCCTCATAACGGGTAGCGGGCAGTTCACAACCACTTTGCTTTGAATGTGTAGGGGTCACATCCTGTAATATCCATTTTCTCTTTATATCGTTTTTTTATATCATACGTTTCTCTTATATAGTTATTTCACATCACCATATGCAGGGTACTGAACATGGCTGCTGCAGTATGGCAGCCCAATGCGACTGCGCAATAGTATTTCATCCCTCCAAGTGCACCCTTAATGGTTAAGTGCCCCCAGCATATGCCAGGTTTATCCTGGCCACATGCCAACCCAGGACTCTGCTTGGGGCGATAAATTAAACACCCTTTATACATCTGATTTGAGGATGCTGATTGGCAAATTATATATTGCTGTGTGCATTTCTTATATCAGTAATTAGCTACACTACTGCACGGAATGGGCAGTTTTCTCTAGGAAGAGACATATTAATAAGACTGAGTGAGAGGGGGACAAATATGAAACTGATTTTGGATTTAAATTTTAAAATATATTAAAGAGCGCTCCTCCTGGGGACTCTCTTGTTCTGCTGGGGGACTTCAATGCTCACGTGGGCAATGACAGCGAGACCTGGAGTGGCGTGATTGGGAAGAACGGCCCCCCTTATCTGAATTCGAGCAGTGTTTTATTATTGGACGTCTGTGCTCGTCACGGGTTGTCCATAATGAACACCATGCTGAGTCTGGGGACTCCGGGGTGGACTCCCCTATCTCCGGGTCAGAGGTCGCTGAGGTGGTTAAAAAGCTCCTCGGTGGCCAGGCTCCGGGGGTGGATGAGATCCACCTGGAGTTCCTCAAGGCTCTGGATGTTGTAGGGCTGTCGTGGCTGACACACATCTGCAGCATCGCGTAGACATTGGGGGCAGTGCTTCTGGATTGGCTGACCGGGGTGGTGGTCCCCATCTTTAAGAAAGGGGACCGGAGACTGTGTTCCAACTATAGGGGGATCACACTTCTCAGCCTCCCTGGTAAGGTCTATTCGGGGGTCCTGGAGAGGAGGGTCCGACGGATTGTTGAACCTCGGATTCAGGAGGAGCAATGTGGTTTTTGCCATGGCCGTGGAACAGTGGACCAGCTCTATACTCTTGGCAGGGTCCTGGAGATTGCGTGGGAGTTTGCCCAACCAGTCTACACGTGTTTTGTGGACTTGGAGAAGGCATTCGACCTCGTCCATTGGGGAGTCCTGTGGGGAGTCCCCTGGGAGTATGGGGTGCCGGGCCTCCTTATAAGGGCCGTTCGGTCCCTGTACGACCGGTGTCAGAGCTTGATCCGCATTATCGGCAGTAAGTCAGACTCGTTTGCGGTGAGGGTTGGACTCCGCCAGGGCTGCCCTTTGTCACCAATTCTGTTCATAACTTTTATGGATAGAATTTCTAGGTGCAGCCAGGGCGCCGAGGGTGGCCGGTTCAGTTACCTCAGGATTAGGTCTCTGCTTTTTGCAGATGATGTGGTTCTGTTGGCTTCATCGGACCGTGACCTCCAACTCGCACTGGAGTAGTTTGCAGCCAAGTGCAAAGTGGTTGGGATGAGAATCAGCACCTCCAAATCCGAGGCCAAGGTTTTCAGCCGGAAAAGGGTGGAGTGTTCTCTCCAGGTCGGGGAGGGTGTCCTTCCCTAAGTGGAGGAGTTTAAGTATCTGGAGGTCTTGTTCATGAGTAGGGAAGGATGGAACGGGAGATTGACAGGCAGATCGGTGTGGCACCGGCAGTGATGCGTGCACTGCATCAGTCTATCGTGGTGAAGAAGGAGCTGAGCCAAAAGGCAAAGCTCTCGATTTACCATTCGATCTACATTCCTACCCTCACCTATGGTCATGAGCTGTGGGTAGTGACTGAAAGAACAAGATCGCGAATACAAGCGGCCGAAATGAGTTTACTCCACAGGGTGGCTGGGCTCTCCCTTAAAGATGGGAGATGGGTGAGAAGCTCAGTCATTCGGGTGGAGCTCAGAGTAGAGCCGCTGCTTCTCCGCATCAAGATGAGAAGGCTCGGGAATTTGGTTAGGATGCCTCCCGGGCGCCTCCCAGGGGAGGTGTTCCAGGCTTGTCCCACTGGGAGGAGGCCCCGGGGACGACCCAGGCCACGCTGGAGAGACTATGTCTCTCGGCTGGCCTGGGAACGCCTCAGGATTCCCCCAGAAGAGCTCGTCGAAGTAGCCGGGGAGAGGGAAGTCTGGGCTTCCCTGCATAGGCTGCTGCCCCTGCGACCCAACCCTGAACAGCGGTAGGAGATGGGTGGATGGATGGATGGATGGATATATATTAAATGTTATTATGCAATTTCAACACATACACACTTAAAAATAAGTAAATGTTGTTCTTGTTTAAACCAGGGACAGCGGCTTCCAAGTGCCCTCTATTGACCAGCCAGCTAAAAGTCCTTTTAATCTCATACAAGAGCTGACATTTTGGTGCTAAGGCTACAATGCTTAATCACCATTTCTGAACTGGTACAATTTCTCCATGTTTGGTTTAAAAGATGATGATTCAAAAAAGTACAACGAATCCTCAGAATTTCCTATGAAACTGATTTACTTTTGTATTATTACTATAAATCAACCACCATTGGAAACTCCCGATACATCAATCCATAAAGAGTAAAAAGATCTGGTTGGAAAGTACATGGGATAGCTAAGGTCATAAACATCTCTCTTTGAGAAAATCTATGAAAAGCAGTTATTTCTATATTTCAAACAATGTTGTATTGCTTGGTAGGCAGTTCACTGATGTCATTTTAAATCTGTTCAAAATCATTTTCAATGTCTTTAAAAGGCAGCCATTTCAGTCTTTCTTGAAACAGAAAATGTTTTATGGCTTTATCAGAAATTTATGGTGGTACATTGATGTGATACATATGGTGGTACTTTAGTAATTATGTTGACTAAACTACTAAATATTACTGGTAGCTCCTGGAACACTAGACTTGCTATATGCTACCAATGTGAATGGTGTGTTTAATTTGTAATGATCAATCGAAAACGTGAATAATTCTTTAACACTTTCCGAGTCTAATCTTTCTTGTATCCTACATTGCACAGGCAAACAGAGGTATACGTCTGAAATACTTTCATAAAATCCAAATGTAAACAATATTTTTTTGTAAAGCAAAGCTTTTATTTGTAACCTTCAAATAAAAGAAGTGAATGTATGGTTTTCTATTTTAATGTATTCTATAATGCTGAGTTAGTGAGTGCAGTATATAAATATAGCTTCAAGTAGCAACAATGGGACCAAGCACACATACAAGGCATGGATAGCTTGGAAAGAAATTCCAGAAGAGTAAATATAAAAACATTTGAATATAGAAGATATACCACAAACTAATACACTGAAGGAAATATTCAAATATTCTAACATTTTAAATAGAATCCAATACGGTGGCCACCTCAATTAGATAACATGAATTTGGCAAACGAGCAGACTGGAGACCACCCATGGTGTTAGGAGACATAAGAATGGTTTTTCCAATGGTTTACCCTTCAACCATTATTAGCCAAAATTAATTTTTGCTTATTTGTTCCCTAGTGGTGTAATGACACCATTTTTGTAAGTGCCCTCAGAATTAGGTCCCAAGTCCATATTCTAAATTAAAATTAATTTTATAAAACACCCTTCACCAAAGAGGTGCTTTACATGGGTGAGCTGGGATACATTACCATATGCAAAACAAAATTGAGTAGAAAAGAGAAAATTAAATACGAAGAAATTAAAGAAAGAAAGTGAACTGACAATGGAAAAGAGGAACCAAAAACTCCCAATTAGGGAGAAAAACTGGGGGTCCAAGGTCAATTGGCTGCCCAACCCCCCTGGGCATGCTAACATCACTGAAAAAGAAAGAGTGAGCTGGCTCAAATTTGGTTTTTATACATCAAAGCATTGCTGAGATATGGCCTCATTTCCTGTTTGGTGCCTTTGTCATCTAATTCATTGGAGAACAGCGGCCATATTATTTGACCACTGATTGGATCAGTGACCTAGGAATAGTTAGCAGAAGTAGTTTTCTGAAAATTCAAAATGGCAGAAAGTCCAATATGACGGAAATAAACATTAATGGATGCTTTTGAATCAGGACGACCCATGGATTCCGGTGAATCAAAGATCACAAATCTAGGCCAAAGGGTTTAAAAGTTTACAAAAGATTTGGCCTGATGGTGGGGCTAGAGGGATGGATGGATTGACCCCAAATTTGGTGTATGAATATTTTGAAGTATTTTCTATGAAATTTCAGAAAAAGTTATCAATCGGTTCTATGGGCTGCCATAGACTTTCATGACAGAAAGTATAATAATAAAAATACTAATAATAGTGACAAATCCTAACGAAAACAATAGGTGTCTAAGCACTTATGGTGCTTGGCCCCTATTAATAGTTAAAAACCCTAACAAAAACAATATGTGCCTACTCACCTATGGTGCTTATCCCCTAATGATAAAGATTTTTACCACTTATTAACCATTTATGCCATAGTTTTAACATAGTTTTCTAGAAAGCAAAGTAGCAGTAATATATCAATATATATTCAAAACTACCAACCTGTTTAGTATTTAATATAAAACCAACACAGACATATTTTTTGCTGAGTGATGGAATAACAAGCTGTCAGAATGTATGTGAAGCACAATGATGACCTTGATGGGAAATGAATTGAAAAATATGTTTTTAAAACTGACCTGGATGGCATATCCAATTATTCATTCAGTCATTAATTCATTTGCATTTTCCCAGTTCCTTCTAGTTCCCTGACATAATTTAGCAACATATTCGGACATAAGCAAGCCTGGCAGGTAGGGTTTTTGCAGGGTGGGGTTGAAGAAATGCAACCTCAGAATATCTCTGTGCTGTATTTCAAACCATCTCCTGGCTAAAAACGCAATTTCTCCCAAACATAATTAATTCTTTTGATTTTCTTTCCAGTTCTCTGAAGCTTGTGATAATGTTTTGGAATACTGTTTTTGTGACTATGCATTGCATCAGAAATTATTTTTAGAATTTTCAAATACAGGTTTGAGAAATGAATATGAATTCTTATATTTGGGGATTTCATGGCTTATATATTTTTTTCTGTGTAACATTTTTTGTTATTTTCATTTTATGTTTTACTAAATAAATTCACTTACAGTACCAGAATACTACTTTTTTAACTTATCACACCAATTTTTGTATTAAAATACTACAAAATGATGCCTGTGCATTTTAAAGATTTAACAGTTAATGGATAGTTTCTATGGATAGGGCTCATAGTTCAACTGTAGAGAAAGGATGAATGCCAGCTGGTATATAATAAGTGTGAAATTATAGAGCTTTTCTTCGAATAGCATGTTTGTACTTGAAATATAAGGTCTGGGAAACATAATGTCTGGGAAATGTTAGTACTAATTTCTGACTAAGTGCACTGACTGTAGTCTAGTCTTAAAGTAAGGTGACACTACTTTACATGCGCCGCTTCTCTGCTGTGGTGCAGAAGCACAATTTATAGTCATTCATGAAAATTAACTTATCTTTCATTTATTCCATCACTAAGTGACAGCATGTATACTGTTTCCGGTGTCTTTAAGAACCTTAGAATTACCTATTGTAAATCTGAACCGATGATTGATGTGTTAATTTCCTTATGGAGTTCCGGTATGTTAAATGGTTAATGATGTTCAAACGATAATTTAAAAACTGTAGTGAGTTGTAACAAGTTAAATACATTATGCTGTTGGAGCTGATTGCTATCTGAAAGCACCCCTCCACCTTCCATTATTACCAACTCTTTTGTTTATCACTTCGATATCATCAATTGCCAAAAGCCCAAAAAAAATCTGTTTTACTTGACATTTTGAGAACCTTAAAAATAGTGTTACAGAGAGCAGGAACACTGTTCTTTTTTTTTCTCCAATTAGAATTTTATTTCATTCCTAGTGCATTATATATTTTTTGAACTAAAAGCATTTGTTACTAATGCAATGCAATGGAATTTTATTTATATAGCGCATTTTCACAACATTACATTGTCTCAATGCGCTTTACATAATCTCTGCCACATAAACCCCCCAATGAGCAAGCCAGAGGCAACAGTGGCAAGGAAAAACTCCCTAGAAGGAAGACACCTTGGGAGAAACCAGACCTAAAGGGGGAGCCCATCCTCCAGGGGCTGGCAGAGGAGTCAAATGGCAAAACAAGATGATAAAATCTAAGTTTATATAGAACAGGTGTTTCAAGTTCTGTCTCTATGCAGGGGCAGGCAGGTGCTTGATTCTGCTTCTGATGGCAAGATGAACAGTGGTACAGCGGCAGGGAAGGAAGGAGAGGCATCGCAGGAACAAAGGGCAGGCAGACAGAGGTAGCAGTTAGGGCTGCAACGATGCATCGATTACTTCGAATAACTCGTTTATAAAAAATCCTTGATGCCTCGTTTAATCCACATGGCTATGTACTGCTCAGTGATCATTGTGTTTCACACGGAGGATTATTACTGTCGCACAGTAATAATTAAGCTGATTAAGCTGCATTACGTGTAGCAGAGTGGTAGAAACAGAAAAGTAAGAAACAGAATGGCGCGGCTGTACAGATCAGGTAGCAACAAGGCTGTACAGATTTGGTAGGAACAACGACACTCCCATCAAAAAAAAATGGTGGAGAAATTTTCAGCAAACTTCTGAGTCATGGAGACGGTGAATAGTTCCAAACATTGACTTTCACGGCACGGAATCATGGTCATTTCCATTCCTAATTACCAAGCACTTTAAGTGGTATGTTGATAAAATATCAGATTTAAAAAAACATTTAATACATTGGCTGTCATTAATATACTAAATACTATTTCGTTTTTATATTGGCGCGGTAACACTTTCGGTAAAGTGTCTGTATAATTACGTGTGCATTTTAAGTGCTGCATTTGCAAACAGCACTCAAACAAAAAGTGCTTTTCTCCCAGATTATTCCATCTCCCTCATGTTGAATTACTTAAAATGCTATCATTATGGTATGCAGTTTAACCATTCAAACCAATGAGTTGTTCATTTTAAGAGACCTGTCTTTTTTCTCTTTTGTAAAGTCACTTTAATACTTGCACTTTAATAAGACAAAAGTATTTCTTATGCGATTACTCAATTAATCGATGGAATAATCGGTAGAATACCCGATTACTAAAGTAATCAATAGCCGCAGCCCTAGTAGTGGCCAGGCAGCACACCCCAGAAAGGGTGGGGGTAAGTAAGAAAATAGTGCATTAGCCGTTGGGGAAACTAGAGGCAGTGCAAACAATTGGTTGAGTGCAATATCTATCTAGGCTCTGGCAGATATGGCTATAGCAGCATGAATAAGAGGGAGAGGCAGGTGAGAACACAGGCATGGGGAGTCCCTGAACATCAGCACTCTAGTGTGAGGCTAGAGTGACAGCACTGATGCATCAGTTCATCCAAAGCCAAGGACATCAGTAAACGCCTGGACCGCTGCTTATAAAGCTGGTATCACAATCGGCGATTTGAGCGACTACAAAGCTGCCTCCTACGGTGTTCGGCGCGTGGTGAGAGATGCGAAACGCCAGTACCGGGAGCGTGTGGAGTCTCACTTCCACTGGGGCGACTCACGCAGCATGTAGTATGGACTCCGCACGATAACGGACTACAAGGTCAAAGGCACCGCAACAGTGAGCGTTGACTCTACTTTCGCCGTTGAGCTCAACCTGCTTTGAGGTCAGCCAGATTGCGGGTTATACCTACAGCCTGATAACGGAGGATGGTGACGTCATCAGCGATGAATGCGCCATTAGCGTAGCAGAGCATGACGTGCGCGCAGCACTGCGGCGGGTAAATATCAGGAAAGCTGCGGGTCCTGACGTCATATCCGGACGCCTGCTGCGCTGCTGTGCTGACCAGCTGTCAGGTGTGCTGACCACCATCTATAACGAGTCCCTGGCGCAGTCTTTAGTCCCCACCTGCTTCAAAGAGTCCACCATCGTCCCCATACCCAAGAACAGTAAACCTTCATGCCCAAATGACTACCGGTCATGAAAGTGTTTGAGAGGCTCCTGAAGGACACCATCTCCATCCTCCAAGCTGAGCCATCCTCCTCCTCCATCCCCAACACCACCGACCCCCTGCAGTTCGCCTACCGCTCGCCATCAGATCAACAGAGGACGCCATATCCCACATCCTGCACACGACCCTCAGCCACGTGGACAAGAAACTGGGCAACTATGTGCGATTGCTGTTCGTTGATTATAGTTCAGCATTTAACACAATAGTGCCCAGCAGACTGTTCACTAAACTGAGGAGCTTAGGAGTAAACAACCAACTGTGAGCGTGGGTGCTGGACTTCCTCACCGGCAGGTCACAGGTCTCCAACAGCATCACCACCAACACAGGATCTCCATAAGGGTCCGTACTCAGCCCATTACTGTACGCACTCTACACTCATGACTGCAAGGCCACTCACAGCACCAAAACCATTGTTAAGTTTGCAGATGACACAGTGGTGCTGGGGCACATCACCAACAATGATGAGTTGGCCTACATGGCTGAGGTGAAGAACCTAGCAGTGTGGTGTCACAACAACAGTCTCCAGCTGAATGTGAGCAAGACAAAGGAGCTGGTGGTGGACTTCAGCAGGAGGCAGCAGAGGGCCTACACACCTCTCATCATCGATGGATCTCCTGTGGAGAGGGTGAAGACCTTTAAATATCTGGGTGTTCACATTTCTCATGACCTGACGTGGACTGCTCACACCCAAGCCCTGACCAAAAGGGCTAAGCAGTGCCAGTACCACCTGCGACAACTGAGGAAGTTCAGGGTCTCACCAACAATCCTACGGACTTTCTACCCAGGCGCTGTGGAGAGCATCCTGACTCAGAGAATCGCTTCCTGGTTCGGAAATTGCTGTGTTCAGGACCACAATGCCCTCCAGAGGGTGATCCGCGCAGCAGAACGTTGCTGCAGGTCGGTCCTTCCATCGCTCCAGGACATTTACATCGAGAGATGTAGGAGCAGGGCCTTCAGGGTCAACAAGAACACATCCCACCCCAACAACAGCCTATTTCAGCTCTTGAAATCAGGAAAGAGACTCGGGAACATCATGGCCAGGACTGAGAGACTTAGGAGGAGTTTCTACCCCCAGGCATAAGGTTTCTGAACCTGGACTTGCCATTGCACCTCACACCCTGATGCCCATTGTGCTGTGGTACCCCTCACCATACCCACACTGTTGCACTGTTCACTTTTTTTCATTTGTCCATGTTACCGTTCATTTTGAACATACCTTCTTGCACTTTAACCTTAGCACAATTGGATGTTTTTTTATTGTTCTTTTTTATTAGATGTTTCTTTTGCATAGTCTACAAATTTGCACAGTCTACAAAAGAGTGGTTCAGGAGGCATTTCACTGCATGCTGTACTTTGTATAACCATGCATGTGACAATTAAAGAATCTTGAATCTTGACATTGATCCTCACCCAGCTCTTCACCTCATACTGTGAGCCTAACTGTGAGCTACTAGATGGAGCTAGAACTAGGTTCCCTATACGCTAAACTATACAAGTGCTTTTTTAATCTAGACTTGAATATTTCCTATTTTCCTATTTTTCTCCTAAGTTGTTCTGAAATATTGCAGCAACCCCGCCACCTTTGTGATTGGGTCGAGGAGTATGCTTATAGCAGTATTCAGCTGGAGTGGATTCATTTAGTGCCATGAACTCATTTGGTTTAAGCCAGGTCTCAGTATGGGACAGAGCACCAAGATTAAAATCAATAATTATTTCATTTATAAGCATTGTCTTAGGAGCCAGTGATCTTACATTCAGAAGTCCAAGTTTTAGCTTTACATTACATCTACTATCCAGTAATGAATTTGGTTTAATTTCTATAAGATTTTTAAGACATGCACTACGGTGGAATAAACCTCTGTGATTAAAATTGCGGGGAACAGACACAGTCTCAATTATATGAACCCTGGCTGATGACTCTAAGCGACTAGCAGGCGGTCGGTTAAGCCAGTTTGCCTGCTGCTTTGGCTTGGCTCAGGTTATTCAGCGATTTGCCTTGAAACTATGAGCTATGCTTTTTGACAGCAGATCAGCACCAGCCCACGAGGGGTGAATACCGTCCCTCTTCAAAAGCCAGGGCCTACCCCAAAACGTCCGCTAATGGTCTATATAACCCACACCATTTAATGGGCACCATTCTGACAGCCAGCAATGAAGCAACGATAATCTGCTGTTTTCGTCACCATGACTAGCAGGGATGGGGCCAGAGCACGTTACTGTCGTGGACATCCTCTTCGCAAGGCTGCACGATTGCCTCAATCGTACATCATTAGTGCCGTGGCGCTCTCTTTAGCGGCGCATTTCTACATTCCCATTGGTTGCCACCCAACCGCGTCATAGCTCATTACCATAAAGTTGACTGGGCTTCGACTTCGTTGAAGCTGATCCTCAAAGCCTGCCAACGCTATCTCCCATAGAGAATGAATGACTTCTGGTCACTTTGACACTCTCGCCGCTCGCGGTGTGAACAGAGCAATACACTTACATTTGGCGGGGAAAATTCCGGGATTGGACGGTGAAGTCCTGGGTGAAACAAGCTGTAATTTAGTTGTATATGCTTGTTTGTAATGAGGCAATACTAAAAGTGGTTTAAAAGAGACTTATAAAAGACTTATAAAGGATAAATAGATAAAGTAATAGATAAATCGAAAGCTCTTTTTAGCTACTTGGCGTTCGCTCAGTACACAGACGTGACGTCAGTAAGCAAGATGAGCACTAATTACCAATTACTAATTAGAATCTATTGGATTCTAATCACAATGGACCATACTTTTTTCTTTCCCAGTTTCACATAGTAAAATCTGACCAGTTAAGGGTGATTATAGCCATTTTTTCATAATTCTAAATACCCCATCATGTGATGTAGAGGTTGCAATAAATAATGAATATTATCTTATTTGCATGTCCTACTCATACTGAGGGCACACTCAGTGTCCTTACCATTTACACCAATATTAAACTTTAAAATGAGTAGCTTCATATATTCCTGGCCATTCTTTCATATATAATGTATGTGATAATTTATTCCCGTGAATTTTACTATTTTGTGTCAAAACCAAATTTCTTTAATATTTAACCATCAATTTTCATTCTCAATCTAAGAATTTTATGGTAATTCACACTTAGAGGTGATTTTATGATGGGCAATGACAAAATATTTGTATAGAATTTGTATTGTTGTTTAACTGATGGTACTTAAACACATAAACAAACTAGGAAGATTGTCACAACTACAACAACATATTCCAACGTAGACCTCCTACACCCCTTCCCCACCCCAAATCTTATCCCTTGGCCCACAATAAATTTTGCAGAATGAAACAATATATATACATTATACAAAAAATATTGCCATAAAACCACCCAGGCCTACCCCACACACTCTTCCCACCTCTCCAAAATACCATTTTTAAGTATCCAACTTTGTGTGACTTGCCTGAATGTAATCAGCTTCACCATCTGCATTTCTTATTTTATGTGCTACCACTGACTAAATTACACTATTACATTCCCCCACAATACATTTTGACAAGTTCCTTAGGACAAATTCTGCTGGCTACTGGATAGCTTCCGATACAGTTTGTCGAGTGGGCGGGTTAACATCCATCTTCTGAAACCACTTGTTATATTCAGGGTCAGGGGTGTCTGGAACCTATGGCCAGAAGGCAGGGAACAACCCAGGATGGGGTGCGCAAGGCACACTCACACACCCAAAACTCACATATGCATGTGCTATTTAGTAACTCCAATTAGCCTCAGCAAGTTTTTGGACCATAGGGGGAAAATGGAGTACCCAACAGAAACCTCACAACAACACAGGGAGAACATGCAGACTCCACACACATGGAACCTGAGTGGAGACTTGAACTCTGGTCCTAAAGGTGTGAGGCAATAGTGCCGACCCCTACATCACCATGCCACCCCAGTGAGGTTAACCCTTGTTTGGGGTTAACAACAAAGTGTATTTATAAACTTTATTTTAGAAAATTCTTATCTCGACCCCTCACTGTTTGAGAACCAATGACCTGAACAGTGTTCCTGGGAAGTTTGAAAAATACCCACAAAATATTAAATGTATCATGTTCACAAGCTTCTGTAGCCTCCTTTCCTGTCCTCTGCTGCCACCTTGCACCTAGACCCATATAACATTCATAAAAGTTTTGTGCAATGGAATTAAATGCATCAGTGTAAACAGAGTAATAAGATGGAATCATAATGTTTGCAAGGTCAAGCATCTTCTGGAGTCAACTTTCCCTTAGATGCTAATATCTGGATAATAAAATGGATTGATAATAAAAAAGATTATAACAATGACCAAATTATTAAAACAAATTATCTATCTTTTTTAAATATAGAGAGTCTCTCTCTCTCTCTCTATATATATATATATATATACTAAATGAATACATTTATTTGAACCATTTATGCAGTTTGATACATATTAATTAAGCAACCTGTTATTTTTTTCCTCTTATTTTTTTAAACATTGAGACATACACGAATTTACATACTTACACAATATTTAGAGTCAAAGTAACACATCATAAAGGGATTTAACCAAGCTCACTTGAGTTTTGCGAAGACGAGCACACTCCTGCCATTCTGCTCAGCAGGAATTTTGTTGTTTCCACACATAGCTCTGTTGATGGTCAAGCAATAGACTTCACTATAGATGGAAGAGAGGGTGAGGGATCCAGCTATCTAATCAACCCAATGAATGGATGAGAGCCAGTTTTGTATTCTCTGGACCTTCTTCTCACAGATGGTTAGTGTGGACCAGCAGGGGTCAGTCCTGTGTCTTTGGCCAGAATGCAGTCACTGCAGTCCATATGCTTATCTATGACGTTAGTTTGACTATATTCCTAATATCCAATCCAAAAAAGTTCCATCCCAGTGTTCTAAAACTGTTTGATTTTATGTGGCAAACTGAGTTGATTACACTGTGGCATGGAAATTTTAAGCCTTGGAATCTGCAAAGTAACTCATTCATATGTCTGCTTTCCATCTGTTATGGCAGCATCATACAGAGCATATGGGCTTTGGGAGAATGGGTACCACCTGTTAGAAATGTTCCTTTTGGGCTTTCCTTGAGCTTTTATGTTTTGTATTCTCTTTTGATTGCTAAAAAGTCAGTAGGCTCGTAACATTTATTTAATTTAATTCAATTTCTTTTTAGGGTACATATGGATTTCTAACTGCACATAATGTGATACAACTCTTATGTAAAAATGAATCTCAGTCATCTTTAAATATATAAATATGGCATTTCTCCATGAAATTGACACAATACTTTTCTTACAGTTTGAACAAGAATACAAATATACAAACATACCATATATATATATATGATTTGTCATTGTTTTGTTAATGAAGGAATAAGGAATGAAAGAAGCATCCTGTATACTAGAAGTGAGCATCCTTTTTCATTTTAATATCTGTTTCTCAAAATTACTGGGATTAACAGCACTTATACTTGCAGTTATGTATTTTATGTGTTTCATTATGAACTTTTTGTATTTTACTCACCTCCCACATCATCTTCTGATAGCTTCCCAGAATATCCTGACACGTTTTAATTTTGAATATGTGTGTGTACCCCTCCACCAAGTTGGCCAATTAACTAAGTCAATCAGGCAAATGCTTCAATAACAATCCGAAGTCATATCACCCCTTCTAATAACAAGTGATGTTACAGAACTTGGCCACTGTGTGCAGTTAAAGAAATGTTTTCACTTGGTCTTGACATGGAATCTAGAAATTCTGAGTCCATAGCATATGCCTGCAGCCATTATGTACCTTTATTGTTCCCCCATGTGTTATATTATAGTGATGGCAAGCTTGGTTCAAACTATTTTATTGAACTGTTAAACTAATCAGTTCAGGTCTCATTAAAATTAAACAATATTGTAGGATCACACACCCATGGACACTCCGACATTCCTAGTTTTATGGCCACTGAAGGTATGAGTCGGCCATAGCGGAGAACCAAGGGGGGTCAAATTCGCACCCACAAACCCAAGACTCCCCAGAGTACAGCAGGGGGAGATCCACATTCCAGTTTAATGACTCTCAGATACAGAGGACCAGGGAAGAAAATCCGCTCCCGTGTCACCCTCTACTGGGGATTTTATTTTGTTAGCTGGGAACACATGATAACCTGTTTACATCCATTTTCCCGGGGAGACCTATCGACCTCCTTTTTAAGCCATCTGAATGCACTCTTGACTGCGATATGCTCTTGACTCAGTCGCTAATTAATATTTCTGTTAGCTAGTCAGTAGCAGACTGTCTGTGTGGAGCTTCATCATTCAGCTTAAAAGTAAATATGCAGGATCTTTCAAGGATGTAAGGCAGGCATGCAGATCCTTCAATACAACCCATCAATCACATACAATAGGATTAATATGCATGCAGGACACAGCAACAAATTCACATAACACTGGATAGCCAATAAGTGTAACCTCGCAAAAGAAAGAAAATTACAAACAGCACAACAAAAACACCAGTAGGGCAAAAAAAAAAAAAACCCAAACAGAAATACACACAACCCACCACACACCCCCCAAAATATCAACAAAACAAAATAGCAGATTTGCCAAGAGACATAAGCCATAAACTTGGAAGTGGCCACTTGCTGTCATAAACTGCCTGGCCTCTTAATGTTGGCAAGCAGAAGCACAGCTGCCCAGGCAGCAACAGGGAAGAAGAGCCACAGCAAAGACCGCGGTTCAGATCATGATTAACAGACCAAAAGAAATATAAAATCATAAAAATGACAAATAGATTGGCAACATAAAATAATCCAAACTACACTAAATTGCCAAAAGTACTGGGACACCCCTCCCAATCAGTCATTCAGGTGTTCCTAGGCATGTAGCATAACATTTTTGAAATAATGTGTTACTCTCAGGAGCTCAGTAGATTCAAGGGTGGTAGGATGCGACCAGTGGAATGTCCATTCGTGAAATTTCCTTGCTACAAAATATGTCACAGCACCTCAACCAGCCAGCAAAACTACAGACACACGAACATGGAAGCCAGATTCCCTGAAGGATTGGAAATGGTGAAATAGGTCTCCAGATAGCTGTCACCTGCCTAAATATAACACACAATTAATCTGGCCAGTAATTACGGTACCCCTGATTCATCCAATCCAGTCTAAAAGCCAATTAAGTAAGCAAAACAAAAAGAGAGAAACCTAATTTGGCTACATTTATATAGAAAAAAGGTTGAATATATATGGTTTCACTATACCCGGTGTCACGTGCGCGGTGGGAGGAACGACCCATGATTGCGGGCTGCAGGGTTAGGCCCTTCACAAGGGCGTTTATTAGCCAAAATACAAGACGG
>JAODKN010000001.1:38281247-38292917 GCA_026774425.1 Petrocephalus zakoni
AGTTAAGTTCTCCCCAAGCGAGCTTGATGGGCCGAATGGCCTCCTCTCGTTTGTATAGTTCTTATGTTCTTATTATTGTCCTCTAATCCACAGCCCTATGTGATGTTTGTCAATCATATTTTTTTTATTCTGCTTGATCCCCCAGTCGAACATAATTGTGGCGTGGTCATCTCCACTAGATTTAAAAAAAATATTCTTAAAAAATACTCTTGGCAAAGTTGAGTGACTCCTCCCTAGTAGCAAAACTTGACAGCTTCAACTGGCTACCTGTTGCTTAGCTACAAAGTTTGATAATACTTTTGGCCTTCAACATAGTGATAAGCTGCAGAGCTCATAAGGTGGATATTCATACAACAAGGGGTAAAATGAAATAGCTAGCAGAAGCTTTGAGACCAACATAAGGTGCAAATAATGCAGATACACAGAGGTATCAATTTCAGGTCCAGAAAGTAAAAATCCAGACCAGGATTTTGTTTCAACCAAGTAGTTGAGCACTCTGTGACTCTTACATATACATATGTAATTGATTACTTGTGATCATTACATCGTGAGACAATAACTGGTATGTGTTTTGATAATATCCAAATGACTACATTCTCTAAATGTTGTATACTACTAAATGTTATACAACACTAAATAATATTCTATATACGAATATGGTAAAATTCCATAAGCATGCATTTGGATAAAAAGAAGTGACATGGCACTTCTTCTTCTTCTTCTTCTTATTATTATTATTATTATTATTATACTATATATAAAATGTATCACCAGTATATGTACATTAACAATATTTTATGTTGCATATCATACTGCCCTCTATAGGCTGGGTCCTTCTGCGTCCAAACTATTTATTAATTGATTTATTTATTTATTTAAATAATAATAATAAAAAAAATTCGATTGCACACGGTAAACTTTTTTGTTGAATTCCCGGAATTTTACTAATATTTCTACTAAAGCCATTTATCTGTGTCTCTTTCCCAGCTTTTAATCAAAGTCGAATCAGTATTGTGATAACAGTGTGATCTAATTCCCAAATCACTTGACTTTAGGTGTGAATTATGTGTGAGTGCGCTCTGTGATGGGTTGGTGCCCCAGCCTGGGTTGTTTCCTGCTTTGTGCCCATAACAAGCTGGAATTCTTTATCATTTTTAAATGTAATCGAAACGCACGCAACGTGTAATGTATGCCTTCTAATGGTGCTAAATATATATACGATGGCACTGTCGACCTTTATCCTGAAAGAAATGCAAAAAGGAATATTCAGGAAGATATGTTCGCAACGCAGCACAAATAAGCGTACCACTCGAAAGATGTTGGGGGTTCCATACTTTATTTTGCCGTTTCATCCTTGTGTTCTGCAGCAAAATGACCCATACCTTCACGCAACCGATTTCTTTTATGATTTTGCGAGTATTTATAGGGCTCTTTTAATGTATACACTTCATACATTGCCTGATTAAAATTGCTGTGTGGAAGTCAGACTGAAAAACACTGTAACCTGCTTTGTCTGCTTGACCGTCACGTTGCAGGCGTGAATAAGGCAATTCAACGCAGGCTGCACGGAGCTCAGAGGCTCTACTTGAAGGATTTTACAGTCAAGAAAAACGAGAGAGCAGAGAAGTAAATATGAGTCTGAGCAGTACGGGAGGAACCTGCTTTTATTGTAATGGTTTGGTATTCAGAGAGTCTGACGGGGTAAGAAATTTCATCCGAAGTAATTGCCGGTTTCCCATCGATTTTTACCAAAACCAGAAAAAGGTCTGTGGTCGTGAAATGCAATTTGTGTCTGATTCTCTGGATTTAATCCATATATAATTATTTTAACAAAGTATCCAAGACAGTAGAATTAAGCCTTATTCATGGATCACTACATGGTGAAACGGAATACTGGCACATCTCTGCCCGTGCGGGAAAAACGCCAAAACAGGAACGCCAAATTACAGGAATGACTTTAGAAAATTACGAAAATATTTAGGCTCTAAACTTGGCATTATGGAGACAGCCTGGATATATATATATATATATATATATATATATATATATACACACACACACACACACATCCCAGAATAAATTAGTTTTTCCGAGTGTGTGGTGTGAGCGGCTGTGTGAAGATATGTCTGTTTCTGTGTGTGTGTGTGTGTGTGTGTGACAGAGAGAGAGAGAGGGGAGAGTGTGAGAGAGAGGGAGAGAGAGATACAGAGAGAGAGACGGGGGAGTGTGTTTGTGTGTGAATCAAGAGGTTCTTCAGCGAAATCGGCATACGGAAAAGGGCTTAATATTGTATTATTTTTTACCGATCGAGATGAAACTGCGTATTAAGACAATGACGTAGTCCATCCGTTTGTGCTTTTTAATTAACTCGGCTTTTTTCCCTTTGGAGCTGTGACTGTCGTCGGTGTTACAATCAGCATTTCTTGCCCTTGTGAGATTGGCGATGGACATTTCTCTTGATAAATTCCGCTACCTGCTTGCTTTTCGTGGGCCCGTTTTACGACGCGTTAAACGAAATAGTTTGCAATCGGAAAAATGCAATGCCACTTTTAAGTCGTTGGATATGCATGGTGAGTACAGAGGATGCATTTGGAATAGGCTGCGTTATCGATATTAAATATGCTTTCAGACTGTAAGAATGACGTACGAATCGGAAAATTTTGCTCTGCATGGTAACGAAAAAATGTCGGGCGTTACCTGTAAGTTTGTGCATTTTAACAATTTGTTTCAAAAGATTATGCTAATAATACGTGTCACATTTTTCAGGCCGGCTATGCATTTTATATAGCCACAAACTGCGTTGTTAAGCCATCAGAATAGTTGCATTTGTTTCATAAAAATCGTGATGCTATATTCAATCGTTTAAGTGGAATTTCATGTTATGTCATGGATGGATGTGTCGAAATTATTTGGTTGTACCTATTGATAGTCTGTAACTACTACAAGAGGACCTATCCTATTTATGGCTAATAGTCTGAAAATCTTGTATGCCTCCATGCCATCTTATGCAGTATTAATGCTCATTTTGCTATAGAAGAAAAGGTTATGTAGATCAATGAAAATAATGTAAATATTAAAATTGTTGTTAGGGTTAAAGTTAATATTTATTATAGACTTATTTTAACCTGCTTTAATTTATTAATTTTGGTTGTTCACTCTACGTGTGTTAATTGTTGAATCACTGTAGTCTTATATTTCAGTGATTATATATATAGGAATTTCTTATGTTTAACTTTAGATTAATATACCACAGTTTGATGTTGGCTGAGTGAATTTAGTTAGTTAATTATTACTATAATTATTATTATTATCATTATGTTTATTTATTTATTTTTATTTTTTAGATGATGTTACATACTGCTACTGCGCTACAGTAAATCTGGCCGTCTTTTTCTGTGAAAATGCATATCTGGATATGGAAATTCACCCTGCTTGTTACCACATCTCTAAGCTTTGCAGAGATGTATGACGGTTATGGAGAGATTTGTAGAAATCTCTGTACATGCGAGGAAAAGGATGGGATCCTAACAGTGAGCTGTGAGAACAGAGGGATCGTCCGGCTATCAGAAATTAGCCCCATAAATTTCCCCATGTACCATCTCCTACTGACTGGAAATCTCCTAAAGAGGCTATCTCCAAATGACTTCATCAATTACACGGGGGTTACTATTTTACATTTAGGGAACAATGACATATCTGAAGTTGAAACGGGTGCATTCAATGGACTCCAGGGATTAAGGCGGTTGCATCTCAACAATAACAAAATAGATGCCCTGAGGGATGATACTTTTGTGGGCCTTGAGAGATTGGAGTACCTGCAGATTGACTACAATTACATCACCCACATAGAACCCAATGCCTTCGGTAAACTTCACCACCTGGAAGTGCTGATTCTGAATGACAACTTGCTATCAACTCTGCCTACGAATATTTTCCGGCATGTTCCCCTGACTCACCTTGATTTGAGGGGTAATCGGCTGAAAATGTTCCCATATGTGGGCCTTCTGGAACACATGGATAAAGTAGTGGAATTACAGTTAGAGGAGAACCCATGGAATTGTTCTTGCGAGCTCATTACTCTGAAGGCCTGGCTGGAGAGCATCTCCTATACTGCCTTAGTGGGGGAGGTCGTTTGTGAGACACCTTTTCGGCTGCATGGGAGAGACCTGGATGAGGTTTCCAAGCAGGAATTATGCCCCAGGAGAGCCATTTCAGAGTATGAAATGCGGCCACAGCCTCCTCTGAGCACGACTGGATACTTCCAGACAACGCCTGCAGTGGTGACGGTGTCGGCTACATCATCTGCAGTTTTCCGGTCTTCTTCAAGGCCAACAAAGGGCACTGGTCAATCGAGCAGGTCAAAGACCAAACCCACATCTCGCATCCCTCCTAATGTCCCATACAACTATGGTCCAATAATTGCTTATCAAACTAAATCTCCTGTGCCTTTGGACTGCCCAACTGCTTGCACATGCAATTTACAAATCTCTGACCTTGGCCTGAATGTTAACTGCCAAGAGAGAAAAATAGAAAACATCTCTGATTTAAAGCCTAAACCGTACAATCCAAAAAAGATGTACCTTACAGGGAATTATGTTTCAGTTGTTCGAAGATCTGATTTCATTGAGGCCACTGGATTAGATCTACTTCACCTTGGAAACAACCGAATAGCTGTCATTCATGACAGAGCCTTTGGGGACTTAGCACATTTGCGTAGGTTGTACTTGAATGGCAATTTGATTGAACGCCTCACAGTAGATATGTTTTATGGTCTCCAAAGTCTGCAGTACTTGTACTTAGAATATAATGTAATCAGAGAAATAGTGTCAGGCACCTTTCAATATCTGCCTAATCTCCAGTTACTTTTCCTAAACAACAATGTTCTGAAAACCTTGCCTGGTGGCGTATTTTCTGGCTTGACTCTAGCTAGACTTAATCTCTGCAGTAACCATTTTCAGAATCTGCCAGTGAATGGTGTCTTAGATCAGCTGAAATCTCTTGTACAGATAGACCTGCATGAGAACCCATGGGATTGTTCCTGCGATGTGGCAGGCATAAAAATGTGGCTGGAGCAGCTTAATGCCGGCACGGTGGTGAATGACGTGCTGTGCGAAACGCCAAAAAAATTCAATGGGCAGGATATGCGTTCCATCACATCTGATCATCTGTGTCCAGACTATTCTGACCTGATTGTTTCAACATTGTCTCCGACTGAGGAGTCTTTCTCAGACAGCCCAACTACCACAGAAAACTCCCTGAGGTACACACCTTCCAGCACAGTCCCGCTGTCTGTATTGATTTTGAGCCTCCTTTTGGTGTTTATAATGTCCGTTTTTGTTGCTGCAGGACTGTTCGTGGTCGTTATGAAACGACGTAAAAAGTCTCAAAATGACCGTACCAGCACAAATAACTCTGACGTGAGCTCTTTCAACCTACAGTATAGTCTTTACAGTAACAGGTCCGTCCCAAAAGTTAAAACCCCTGTGGGTCATGTTTATGAATATATTCCACACTCGCTAGGTCACATGTGCAAAAATCCCATTTATAGGTCTAGAGAAGGCAATGCGGTGGAGGATTATAGAGACCTGCATGAGCTAAAGGTGTCATACAGGAACAACACTGACGAAGAGAGGGACAGTAGTCTTAGAAGTCCAACATACAGTGTAAGCACTATAGAACCACGTGATGATCCCTCCCCTGTGCAAGATGCTGAACACTTCTTCAGAGCCATTCTTGAGCCTGACAAACAGTCACCCTCTGGACACAGTTATGAGTATAAGTATAGTGGCCCTGCTTCTTATACCTATACATCAAACTATGATGTCAGGCGCCAGTTCTTGCATCCCGAGAGAATACGAGAGACTGTGTTGTACAGCACAACACCAAGTACTGTTTACGTTGAGCCTACCAGAAATGAATATTTGGAATTAAAAGCTAAACTTCAAGTGGAGCCGGACTACCTCGAAGTTCTTGAGAAACAAACAACATTTAGCCAATTTTGAACTGCTTGACTATATATAAATATACAAATATGAATTTCTTTAAGTTGGAGGGTGCCTTGGCATAAGGAACCATCATTAAGGAAGATAAAAATGGGGTGTGCCGGACTATGTTATTGATATTTTTAGAACTGCAGTACGTTACAGACATCAGATGCCCTCAAAACGAAAATGGACAGATATAAAAGGTTGTGATTCATATCTGGTGATGCAAAATATATTTTTTTATTTTTAAGATTACATAAATATTAATGTAGATGTACAGGTAATTCTACCAAAATGAGGCTTAATGAGTATAATCATATATACAGTATATTGTGAAAACAAATGTTTATTATTCATCCTCTGATAAAAAAAAAAAAACAGAAAAAAACAGAAAAAATAATGCTGCATATTTTATTGTGCAGGACCTTTCTGCTCTTGTCTGGTACTATTTATTGGTATATTCTCCTAAAATCCATCATGTACTTTTAACGGTTGATTCTTCCTTGATATTTTATGAGTTCTGTTTTATTGTCACACCTAAAGCCTCTGTCAGTTGTTTTGGATCATTTACAGTAGCTTGCGTAGTCAAGGTGGCTTTATTTTAAGTTGGCACACCCCAATGTCAAACCAGACATTGTGTCAAAAAAGTGTCTTTGTATGCTTTCTGCACTTTTTATAAGGGGTGGAGGGAATTGTCTTCACAATTTCTCAAAAAGAAAACATAGGATTATCATATATTAATAATGAATATATGTATTCATTCTTAATATGGATTTTTCATTGTATTTAAAACCCATACATAATATTAAAGTAATAATTATGTTGTGTAATACTGATATTTGAACATAACATCTATTTTTTATACAGACATTGGAAACCTTCCCCTTACTGCTTTTGGTTTGGTTTGCTTTCATTTGCTTTGCACATATTGCACTACTTATATTGACCAAAATATGTTTATATCAACAATAAATATGATATCAGGTTTTCATACACTCATTCTATTTGAAATATTTCTACAAAAAATCTGAGGCAGCTATTGGTATTGGCTATTTAATCATTGGTAAGGCACAATCTTTTTTCTACATTTCTTGTGAATTGGCAATACATGTAAGCATTTTCAGTTACAACTAGCAAATACAGAAGTTGTACTGGTGGCTTTAATTAATTATGACTCTGTATATATGTGTGTATATATATATATATATATATATATATATCAGATGAGATAAAGTGAGAGTATATACTTCGTTTAGAATGTTAATTTTTTTTCACCTTCTTATGATGGTGCCAATTATTATTATTATTATTATTTAAAAACTAAGGAATAATACCAATAACAAGAAGTCTAATCATGGTAAAGGGATAGATGAAGGCCATGTTCCACAATTCATATAACATGGACAAAAAAATTCTATATTATTGATACTCTTATACCTTTCAGAAACATTTTATTTTCCACCTTTTCAATGTCCACTGTATATAGGCTCTGGAAGTGTGCATTTGTGTTTGGTATGTGCGCATTTTCCTGGTTAAGTCATTTGGTCTGCTTTGGAGAAATGTAGCACCAGCTAATTTCCTTCCTGCATATTCTCTCAAGGACGTCAAACAATGGGTTCACAAAATTTCTTTACAAAATTTCTTTAAACTTGCATAGGGTGCACTGTATAATCTTTACAATAACAATTATATAGAGGTCATCTGAGCAATAACTCATCTTAACACCAATTGGAGTTACAGGTGTTTTGATAGAAAATAGCAATGCGTGTGCGACTGTTTATGTGTGTGGGGGTCCAAGAGACTGTGTTTTTCTGTTTACTTAAAAAAAAAAAATAATAAAAACCTTAACTTTTTGTTGGCAGACATATTTCCCAGCTTCCTAGTTGAAATAGCATAATTGAATGAAAAAATAATAATGTTTTTTTTTAAAGTCTGTAAAAGGCTGTAGCTAATCCATCCATTTCAGAGCTAGCTCTCTGGGGCAGGTTCAAACAACACTGAAAACCTGACAAGAATAACGGGCATACAAAATATGTTAATGGAATCCAGGTTGGGCATTTTTTTATCCCTACTTCTGAAAACAGAAATAGTACCTTTATCAAGTTGTGCCCTCTTTGATACTGTTGGTTGACAAACTAAAAATTTTTACTTAAATATCTAGCATAAGCAAGTGTGGAAAATATAGCATTTTTTTTTCTTTTAAATCAATTTTACAGCAAACAATGTATATGAGAACAGCAACAAGTTTATTTTATATTTTTTAAGAGTTAAAAAAATTAAAAGCATGGAAACAAATTGTTCATCTATGAAGTTGTCTTTTGTCTTTAATACTATGTAATTATAATCATTTTTTATTTTTTTTTCCCCAGATGAAACTGCAGTATCCATGTTTGTTTCCATGTATGTACTATAATCGTCTGCTTTGTTTATTCTCAAAATGCAGTTATTTTGTAATTGAGCAATGGAAATGCAACTTTTTGGTGTATTTAAAAAGAAAAACAAAAAAATGCTTTCTGCTCATTTTATTTACTGCCTTTTGTTCCCTCACATATTCAGTTTTTTTCTTTATCCAATTACTATATAAATAGTTTTTATTTGTTCTTTCTGGGAATAAACAAGTAAATGCACATTTTATACTTTTAGAAATAATACGAGAGATATAACTTGAAAGGGGGAGGAGCTGGGTCATCAGTAACGTCTTTGGAATCAGCTGACTTCATAATGAGTACTCCTGTATGATGAATTGTACTGTTTGCAAACCTGGATCATCCCACAAGTTTGGCCTGCCCCTCTGAGTGCTTTTGAGGCACCCTATTCCAAAAGAAGGTCTTTGTTGTAGTCATTGTCTGTTCCCTGTTTTCTTGCGGTGTTACTTTTGCTGATCCGATACTGTGGTGTCCCTGACATTTGATGAATTGCAGTCACAATGTTATTGACTCTCAGAATGTTTGCCCAAAAACCGGAAGATGATTAATTGTTTCCACCGTCATGTCAATAATTCAATTGTATATCTGCACTGTTATTTAATAGCATCCCTTTTTCAGTGGGAGTAAAGTAGGTTTGATTAAAAATGGTGAGTGCCAGTGGCAATAAGAATCAATGTATCGGGAGTCCCAAGCAGAGGTGTATGTATATTGTGTACATATAAAACATTGTATTCCAGTTAGAAGGTGGGCAGGATGGTAGTAAAAGATGGTTGGTGATTTGCCATAATCCATTTTTCCATCCTGTTAAGTTTGGTTATGGTGAAAGGCAAATTAATCCATGATTTTGTTTTTATTTCATTAAACTTACATATCACAATCATACCTATGGAATTTCTCGTAGCTTAAGCACACACTTAGCTGTGATTTTGCCTGGGCTATTTTTTATTAGAGGGTGATAAAGGAATGTTGATTGGCATTATTTGTGTCTTTCGTAACTTGAAACTGTTACAAATGGATTCAGTATCTGTGCTTTGGTGTATAGCAAATTATGAGCAGGTAAAGATATAGATTGTCATATAGATATAGAACACAGAAGTAACAACAAAAAAAAAATTTGATTGATTTGAAAATTTGATTTCCTGCTTTTCCATGGGGGAGTTACTATTATTGTTTCATTATTTTGCATATACATATGGTATTATTATTTTTCAGTAAATGGATTTAGTTCCCTAGCACACACTAATCAAAAGCAATCTGTACAGCTGACCATTTCACTTTAAAGAAAAAATCAAACGACACATGGCGCACTAGGAGTCAGCAGTTCATGCCGCAAACTTTAACACATTAATTATTTGACCAGAAGAATAGTGACTGTATAAAACACAGCGTGACTCCTCGGTTAATACGTTGCTCTGATCACTGATCTGTCACTGAGTGCAGCAGTCTCAAGTAAATGAGCATGAGGAGGCTGAGCATTGCAAACATTCATTGCAAGCTAACAAGATAACTCCTTTTAATTCAGTACTGAAGACAAAAGACTAATGCTGAATTCAGGTTACAGAAGTTTCAAATTAGAATATGTTTTATAAAATGTACTCCAAGTACAGTGGGTTATGTTTAAAATGCTAAATATATTTTCACATGATTTTTATACTATTTTAAAAATATATCACATAAGAGGAATATGCATTATACTGCAATTTATGTTTGTATTACAGTGCTATTCCAGCTTTCAGGTGGTTTACAGTTCTGAAAGACAGTATTTTTTAAATGTAAATGATTATGAATCAACTGGGCTGTTTTTACATATTTGTGTTTATGTAAGATTTTATTTTTTTTCTGAGTTACTGGGGTTTGATATTGTCAAAGCTGGTGCCCACACATATCTTACAGCATTTTTTTTTGAATGAACATGGACTGGATTCTTAGGAAGAAACAGAGTATCTGTTCAGTTTGAGTTACTCAGTGTGTACAAGGTTCATTGTGGCTTATAGCTAAACACAAAGAAGGCTGGGGATATGGGGCGCAAAATACTAAGGAGCAGGCTAAATTTTGTGAAACTCTAAGACAACACACCGTCAATGCGTGTTAAACTGATTCATCATGCCTGACTGAATTTGCATTTGTGATAGACCCCAGTCAATATTCCACCTACATAGTGCTTCAGAGAGAACAGGACCTTGCTGAATTTCCCACAGGAGTTCTTGGCAAAGGCAAAGATTGATTTCAGCCCTTTTTTCCAATTAATTACCCATTTTCAACAGCCAGTATTTTCAAAGCTTGGGTTCTTACCCAGGTTTGAATGATATCCTCGCAGAGACACTCATGCATAGATTTCGGCCATCATACAATTCAGAAGGCCTTATAACCATTATTTTAATTATTACTTATAGTTTTTTTTGTTTGTTTTGTTTAATGTGTAACAGAGATGGTTATTTTGGATGGAAAAGTAATATTCCTTTAATAGTGAAGTTTGTTTTCTGTCTAAGCTAAGTGTAATAAAATAGAATCACATTGATTGATAGTTTTCACTTTCTCCCTGAACTTTTCCTGTTCAACTTTAATTAGCTATCTTGATCCACAAAATGATCAGTCAGATTAGTCTAACAGATGTGCAGTGGTGAAATAGTGGGCTTCACAGGACAAATATATCTTTAGACACAAAACTGTATGCATGATGTATTTAGGGGCTGGGTAGAAAGGTTTGAATGCCCATAGGCTGCAATGAAATTTTATGTACATTAGGAAGTAATAATTAACACATGAAATAATGTTTATATTACACATTTACACTGAGACATATACTGGTATGTGAACAAAAATGAGCATAATGCAGGATGGATTTTTAGCAGGATGAATGATAGGCATGCTTTGTGATGGATGAAGATTTCAGAAAGGTCCTTGCAATTCTAGAAACCCGAATTACTGTTCTTTGAAATGTGTTTGACAGGCTGTCAGTTTTCCTATCTTGCGAGCAATTCAAGTGCTTAAGATGTTAGCACTGGGTAATCATAAACTATTGGTCCTGGAAAGAAAATTATTGGTCAAGAGATAAGAACATAAGAACTATACAAGCGAGAGGAGGCCATTCGGCCCATCAAGCTCGCTTGGGGAGAAATTAACTAATAACTCAGAGTTGTTAAAATCTTATCTAGCTCTGATTTAAAGGAACCTAAGGATTTAGCTTGCACTACGTTATCCGGAAGACTATTCCATACTCTAACTACCCGCTGTGTAAAGAAGTGCTTCCTTAAATCCAG
>JAODKN010000001.1:38500721-38512840 GCA_026774425.1 Petrocephalus zakoni
TAAGAGCTTCTGGGACTTGTGAGTTTAACATTGAAGGATTCTTTGTTAACCTAGACACAGATTCAAACAGGAATTTAAGATTGTTTTTGTTCTCTTCTATTAGTTTTGAGAGATACATAGACCTAGCAGTCACTAGTGCTTGTCTATACTTAGACAGGCTCTCTTTCCAGGCAGATGTAAAAACTTTCCTGAATCTCCCGCAACGTCCGGATACGTCCCTCTAAGTCCGCGATCTTTTCCGTCAGCCTGAAAATTAGTTGACACACCGCAGACAAACGTACCGCTAATGACGGGAGAAGAATAACTAAACATACTGCACTCGGCGCAAACGTCAGGAGCCATAGCGATACACTTACGTTTGGCGGGGAAACTCCGGGCTCGGAAAGGTGAAGTTCCGGAGAGCTGGAGAGCTGACGGCGTTCGAACTTGCGATCAAGTTATAATTTGGTTGATTATAATAAAGCTAATAAATGGCTTTGTTGGCATAGTCTAGAGCGCTCTAAACTGCTATGTGATCGCTCAGTACACGGACATGACGTCAATATCATCAATGGACAGTGATCCAGCTTCACTGATGAGGTGGTATGTTTTGGATCATGAGCAGTTCCTTTCCTTCTTCATACTCTTCTCTTCCCACCACTCTGGTACAAGTTGATCTTTGTCTCATCTGTCCATAGGATGTTGTTCCAGAACTGTAAAGGCTTTTTTAGATGCTGTTTGGCAAACTCTAATTTGGCCTTCCTGTTTTTGAGGCTCACCAATGGTTTACATCTTGTGGTGAACCCTCTGTATTCACTGTCTTCTCTTGATTGTTGACTTTGACACACATACATCTACCTCTTGGAGAGTGTTCTTGATCTGGCCAACTGTTCTGAAGGGGGTTTTCTTTACCAGAGAAAAAATTCTTCGGTCATCCACCACAGTTGTTTTCCGTGGTCTTTTGGTGTTGTTGAGCTCACCGGTGCGTTCTCTCTTTTTAAGAATGTTCCAAACAGTTAATTTGGCCACACCTAATGTTTTTACTCTCTCTGATGGGTTTTTTTTTTTTTTTTTTTTTTAATTGGAGAAAAAACAATGCCAAGTAATGGCAAGCAAAATCCTTTCCTTTGAACATGGATAGTGACAGCTCTTTGGATCTCATATTGAGAGTTGATGGCAACAGATTCAAAATGCAAATAGCACACTTGAAATGAACTCTAGAACTTTTATCTGCTCCTTGTAAATAAGATAATGAGGGAATAACACACACCTGGCAATGGAACAGCTGAGCAGCCAATTTTCCCATTATTTTTGGTCCCTTAAAAAGTGGGAGGCACATATACAAACTGTTGTAATTCCTATACCATTCACCTGATTTCTATGTACCATGTATACTCGAGTATAAGAGTTTTTCAGCACCTAAAATGTGCTAAAAATGTCAGCCTTGGCTTATACTCGAGTCAGGCGCCATGGGTTCCTCCAAACTGGCACCCTCTGTCCTCTGTGTGACCCCCCTGCTATCCGATTCTTGCTCCCGCTGCCCCTGCCGACCCACAGAGATTGTACCTGGTTCACGGCGTGCAGAAATCCATGCATGGCTGACCAGCGCCCACCTGACTCTACAGGCTTGTGTGCACTGCAGGCAGTGGATGAATGTCAGGATTTGGCATCCATCAGACCCCCTTAGCATGCACCTGTGGCTGGCTGTTAATCCTGACTCTTTAGGGTTGTGTCCGCTGCGGCCACTTGATGAATGGTGGCTGGGCTCTCTGCCCACTGTCAGCACTCGGCATCCTCCGGATCCCCTCCTGCGTGCACCCAAACAGCACCTTTGGCACGCCTAGCTATGCCCCCGTTAGCGATGTCTGTAAGAAGCAGTCTCCGCCAGTGATCAGACTGATCGCTGACAGATACTGAAGTACAGACAATGTCATTCTGCGCTATAGAGGGGGGCGGGTGCATGAGGAGAGGGGGAGGAATCGGTGCCCCGCACCTCTCTATAGCAAGTGACAGGCTTGGCTGCTTGTCAGCGGTGGGGGGTCATTCATGGATCCGGAAGGACGGCTCTATGTATGAGCCTCTGCCGTTCACATTTAGACATCAGATTGTTGTTCAACAGTAGCCCTCAGGCTCCTGTCAGGTGACTTTGATTGGATGTCTGTATGTAGCTTAATACAGGTACAGATGGCATAAATACTTTTAGGTACCGTCATTTTGTTGGTATATATTTTGATGATTGAAACCTATAAGCAGCTACTGCAATAACAGCATCAATAAGTTTTTCCTGTTTTCTTAGGCAAAATCAGGTACCTCAGCTTATATTCTTGTATATACTTGAGTATATACAGTAAATACCCTAAAATTAAAGCACATTTTGTTCATTTCATTTCAAATGCATTGTGGTGGTGTATAGAGCCAAAAAAGATGATAAACCTCACTCCTTATGGGTAACACATCAGTCCACGTAAGCATGCAATCATTTTGTGGGAAATAAAAAATAAATCACTTTATTACACGGCTCTCTGAAATGCTTGATTCTGATTGGTCAGTTGAGACATTTGCAGGTTCGTTCTTTTCAAATAATAACTGCTCCAAAGTAATAACGCATAGCCGGTACTACTTGTATGTTTAAAATCCCTCCGCGCCAACAAAGATTACCGTTTGGCGCCATCTTGTGACAAACACTGGACAACCACAATTAACAATGGAAAATTTCGACATTAATTTTAACATGTACGGTAAAAACAAAACGTTTGAATAGTGGATAGATTCGGATGAATCAAATGACTCCCCAATTAAGACGAAAAAACTAAAATTGAACTACGAAGAACAAACAACGACAAGACACAGAGAGCTTACTGAGACTGAACTTACCAAAATAGAGCATGACAGCCAACACACAAAAAAATACAGAATGGGCAATAAAACTTCTCAAAGACTGGCTAAAAGTGAAAAAAATGGAGACAGACTACTACAAGTAAGAAGCAGAGGATCTTAATAAGGTATTACGATCATTTTATGCATCTGTTCAAAATGCGAACTGTCAGACTTATTCAATAGCCAGCTATATGGCCATCAGGACTGGCATTGCCAGATATTTTAAAAAGTTTGATATCCTGAAAAGTCCAACCTTCAGCTCCAGCAATGCAGTTTTTAAATCTACAATTAAAGCCATTCGTAAAGCTGGCAGAGACATTAGTCACCATCATCCACCGATCTCACCAGCAGACATGCATCTAATACGAAACTCCGATGTGCTGTCGCCAGACACAGCAACTGGTCTAGTTCGGAAAGTGTGGTTTGATGTACAACTACATCTAGCAAGACGAGGCAGAGAAGGGAACCAAGATTTAAGAAGGGATTCTTTTACCATGAAATGTGACGACAAAGGCACCGAATACATTACTCTCGAATACATTGTCCCACAATGCAGAGACTAAAAACCACAAAGACCCGAAAGATCCATGTAAAGAAAATTACAGAGGCTGCATCTTCGCTGAACCCAACAACCATAAGTGTCCTGTTGCTACTTTCAAAAAAAACCTGGCACTCTGTCTCAGACGCATTTTATCTTCATCCACTACGACAAAACCAGGAAACACTGAACAAAAGAACAGTCTGGTAACTCTAAAGAGCCGATGGGTCATAACTACTTTACCAAGATGATGCCCACAATCAGCGAAGCAGCTGGCCTCTCACGAAGATACACAAACCACAGTTTAAGAAGCACGGCTGTGCAACTTCTCTCGCGTGCCGTGCAGTCTAAAGACTTACTGGACTCCGACCACCGCTGACAGACAGAAATGGAGCAGTATACTCTCATCAAATCCTGACAACAGCTTGGCAAGCAGTAAGTGTTCGTATTAAATATAATATTTATCATAAAATTCAATCACCAACATAATTTAATGATAAGTGTGATTTTAGGTGCAGTCAACAAAAAGTCCATAGAGAAAACTTTCGCTGACTCTACCAAAAACATCAACTTCAACATCCCCGCTGGGACCACATTTACAATGTCACAGTTCACAATTAATGGAAATGTGCAATTTAATACTTGTAAATAAATAAAATACATGCGTTATTACATATTCATATGTAGATGTTATAAATTGTCTTACTAACGTTTGAATGTTAGTCACGTGGTACTATATCATTTTGCGGAAGGATAAAAATGTTAATTTAAAACAAATATGCCAATAAAATGTTTCAAATTCATATTCATGTCCAGTTTTTTTCCTTATGTGGCAAGTAGCCGTGTAATAAGCGGAATAATGTACAGGCAGCCTATAGTTATCGCAAAATAAGCCCCTTCAGTGTCACACAAGACTGATCACACTGTCGGGGCTTATTTCTGCGATAACTACCGGCTGCCTGTACATTATCCCTTACTTAGAAACCAGTCCTTGCTTCTATACAGCAACAATACTTTTTTAGCCACAATCATTTCTTACCACTTCTTATTTTGCTCCAGAAGAGAAATAAACTTTGGGATGACCTGAGGAACAAACACAAATTTGTCAGACATTTCGAAGTGTGGCTATTCAATTTCATAACATTATTCATCACACACATTTTACATTGGGAAGGGGCTGCTCACCTTTTCCAGGTACTGATTTGGTCCATAAACATTGTTGCTTCGTGTCACCATTACAGGAAACTTAAAGAAAACACACACACACACATATATATATATATATATATATATAGAACTGGGGGAGAACCTGAAAATAAAATACAAAATTAACAAATTGAATAATCTAACCGTAAATGTGATTTTTGCCAACTAGGTGCACGAACCCTCCTCTCCATATTGTTGTATCACACCAATTTATTTTTATTTACTCTGTAAAACACCTGCACGCACCAATATGTGCGCATGTTATTCATATTGAGATGAGCAATGGCACAAGAGCCGAAAGAAAAGTTGTGTTACTGTCATAACATGAGAATGTCCTCTGTGCATCATTATTGACCATTAAAGACTATTCCAGGGTACTTTTTGGGGAAAACATCCTTTACATGTAAGTAAACCTGTAGTGTCGACTAGGGGTGTGCAGTATAAACGGCATAAGCAGCATACGGTATAAATTTGGCAAACGGGAGAGAATTTGACTATACCGGCTTACCGCGATAGTGGTTATTCATGACCAGAGCATGTCAGCAGAGCGCTGAGAATTTCTACTTCTAGGGTGTTGGCTCTGCCTGCTCCTCCACTCAGTACTGCTCTGCGCTCCACTAAAATTCATCCTGCTCCAGTGAAATTGCTCCGCACTTGTTCTAATTTGGGCATAACTCGCAGTGTGAGTGCTATCAGAGTTTAAATAAAAAAAACCCTCCATGCTCCGACATGATGCAGCTTCAAGGCACTCCGGAAGTTTCAGCTTTATCCTTCCAGCTGCAGCAAGAGTCCACACTAATAAAATACACTTACAGATGTTTTTTAAAAAGCGCGTTCTTATTAATTAAGAAATCGAACCACAATTAAAAACATTCAGAAACGTTTTTTTAAAAGTGTGCTTCCATTCCTTAATTTAGAAATCGTTCACATTTAGCTTGATAGCATAATCGACGCGTTTCACTAGATAATGTATATTTAGCTTGGCAGCGATGTGATTTATCCATCATAACAGACACGTTTTATGAGATTATTGATGTAGGGTAGACCAGGTATGGTTGTAACATGGGGAAGTGGGGAAACACTACCAATTCCACCAATCATGATGAGAGTCATGTAATCATTTCAGTGTTCACCCACTTCCTCCCTAAACCCACATGGTGGATAGCAAGGCTGGAAACAGGTACATATAAATTCTATTAAAATTCTATTTAAAGAAAAAAATTTTGAGGTATGAAAAGAAGACTATATTTTGTTTAGTATTTATACTATTGTAGATACACAATGGCTAAGAGGGGTGGGGTGGGTTGTAACACATCTTTAAAAAGTCTCCTTACTGTCACGCTCAGCCCCGCCCTTCGTGTCTATTCCCCTGTTTTGCCCTCAGGCGGGGCTTGATTCGCTGTTGTGCTTTGCCTCGTGTTTTTCTCCTCTTGTTTGCCCTGAACAGCTGCCTTGTGTTTAATCCTTGATGTCTTGCCCTATTTAGTCGGTTTGCGTCCTGTTTCCCCTGTCGGTTGTTGTCAATATTACGTGTAGCCTGCTTCTCATTTCTTCCTGTTATTTTTCCCATTCTGGAAATAAACACCCCTTTGAGGGGTTTAAACCGGCAGCCTGCATCATGGGTCGTTCATCCCGCCGAAAGCGTGACAGAACAGCCGACCTAACAAAGCGACCCAGCGGCTGTATACCGGCACTACCCGCGGTGGACCTGGTTCGAGGAGCTGCTCCGGGGCCTTACCCTTCGGGAAGAGCACCCTCTGATCCCAGAGATCGATCTGCTGGGGGATAGGATTCTAGTGATCTCCCCGGGAACCCCAGCGGAGCAGACGAGGCAGCTTGAGCGCCGCCTCTCCCAATTGGAGGAGGAGGTCTGGGAATCTGAGAATGAGGACGCCGTATACTCTGCTCTGCACCTCACCTCTCCGCGGATGCCGCCTCTGACCCGTGCGTCCCCAGGGATCTTCGTGGGTTCCACCTCCCTCTCCGCGGATGGTGATGAGGGCCTCTTCTTTTGGCACGGGATCGGCTGTTGTCCGAGGAGGAATGGCTGTGGCAGCAGGTGATGGAAGAGGAGGACGAGGACGCTGGACCTCACCTCTCCGCGGATACTGCCGCCGACCCGGGCGGAGGATGTCCCTTCGTTGTGCTCCGGCTCCTTCCCAGGGATATTCGTGGGTTCCACCTCTCTCTCTGCAGGCGAAGCCACTCCGTGCCAGGGGGACCCACTCCTGAGCCAGAAGAGGGCGAGGTGCTGCTCAGACTCGGTCCTCGCTTCCCCGCACCTCCTTGCAGCACCTCAGTTTCCGGAGGGTCCGGCGGCGGTCCGAGCGCCAGAGGTAACTGCGTCTCCACCAATCTGTCCGGAGGAGTACTTCACCCTAAAGGAGCTTTGGTGGAGGTTGGCGGTGGACCCGTCGATGCGCGAAGATCCTGAAGCCTCCCAGTCCCTGGACTCCCTGCAGCGGGCATTTGCCTTAGTCACCCCGGACTTGTCTCTGGTGGTGCAAGAAGAAGTCCAGGGGAGGATGAGGGACCTGCTCCGCAGGTGCCGGTGCCTCTCGTGCCGCCTGTTTCTGTTCCCGCTCCGGCGCCACCTGTTCCTGTTCCTCCCGTGCTGCCTGTTCCAGTCCCAGTTCCTGTGCCTCCCGTGCTGCCTGTTCCCGTTCCGGCGCCTCCCGTGCTGCCTCTTCCCAATCCTGCTCCTCCCAATCCTGTGCCTCCCGATCCGGCGCCTCCCAATCCTGCGCCTGCTCCGGTGCTTCCGGATCCTGCTCCTCCGGACCCCATGCCTTCCTCTGAGGAAGAATTAGACTGGGACCCCGCGGGGCTTGCCCTGACTAGCCCCGGGGACCCCGTTGGTGACGGTACTCCTCCGCCACGCCCGCAGAGGGGCAAAACCCGGTCGCTTCCCGCCTGCCCTGCCCCCTGGCTCGCCCTTGGTTGCCCTGTTGGGGGTTTGTGGGGTGCCTGCGGTCCCGCCGACCTCCGTGGTCGGCGACGCCTTTGCCGGCTGGGGCTGCGCCGTCGCCTGCGGCGGCTATGCCCCCCTCCTCGCCTTCTGGTGTGGCCCCTTCGACTCCCTCTTCGGCCCCTTAGCCCGTCCCTCCGTCTCCCTGTGTCTCCGGTTTTGCTGCCCTTGTGCTTCCTTGCCCTTCCTGATGTGTGTCAGCTGCTGTCCGTCCTGCTCCCGGTGTGCCTTTTCTGTGTTTCGGTCCTGTCTCTGGTGCTCTGTGCTTGTTGTGGTTTTGTTTTAGGTTTTAGGCTTGTTTTTTTGTTGTAGGTTACCACAGCAGCAACAAAGTTTTCAAGCATTGGTGGAAGACGAACATGTAAAAAAAAAAATAGAAAGTATATTGGGAAAGACTAAATGCAAGCAAAAGGAGTGAGCCCACCAAGAAAATGTTGAAAGCCTGTGCTGAAGATTCTGAGATTTCTGATGATGAAAACTTTTGTGTCATCTGTATGAAGCCCTTTGGCAACTCAAATCCAAAGGAAGTATGGATCAAATATGCCCTATGCAGTCTCTGGGCCCACCAAGCTTGTATTCCAGGGTTACCAAGATTCATTTGTCAGCATTGTGACTCCAATTATGAATACACACACATTATTTTTATTAGAAATATATTTATTAGATTATTTTATTTCTGTACAGATGCATTTTAATAAAGCGTTGATTAAGCATACATACCATTAAGGACGTTTGTTCTAGCAGACTAATACACACATATACACAGAGTCACAGAGACAAATACATTGTTCTGGATTGTTCATTTATTTCAGTTAACCTCTTTTTGAAGCATACAGTATGGTGTGGCCAATGTTTCTGCTTCTTTTGTCTAACTGTTACAACTCATCCCAGCATGTGTTACCACCTACCCCGGTACTGGGGTAGGTAGTAACAAAGGAACACAAATGTTAGGAATTTGACTTTAACGATATGCATTTAATTGCAGGGCTAGCTAGATAACATGTAATATACATTTTCACAAATTGCCCGTAGGTGTGCGTGTGTGAGTGTGCCCAGCGATGGGCTGGCCCCCCATCCTGGGTTGTTCCCTGCCTTGTGCCCGTTGCTTCCGGGATAGGCTCCGGACCCCCCACAACCCAGTAAGGATAAGCGAGTTGGAAGATGGATGGATATATCGAGTATATCCCAGGTGTGCTAGGAACCACTATTATATACATGATTAATCTAATAAAATGTTAGTTATAAATCGACAAAACAGTTCACTATGGATCTAAATGTATGACATATCGGATGTAATGAAACCCAATGTAAACGATTTCTTAATAATGAGAGGAGCTCATTACAAAGACTGGTGCAACGTCCATATGGTTTGGATTCAAGGTCTCTGATACTGAGCAGAAAAACAATCTGCAAAATATGTCGGATGACAGTGATTGCAAAGATTTGGCATTCATTAGTAAAAGCAATGAGAATAATAGGAAAATTTATAAGGAAAAATGGTTTGAGACCAATTTTCTCATCCTTTGCAACCATTTTCAATCATTAAGTTCAAAAAGAACTTCAAGGAAGTTTTGAAGGAAGGGAAGGCCTTGGCTGTGGCAGTCAATATAACTGGCAAGCAGCTTTTCTCATATCTTTCCAAATAAAAGTTAAAAGTTTGCTCACTTCACTCTCTACATGATTTTATGATTCCCTTGACTGATAAATTAAGTTTTGATCAATTAAAAAAATGTACAATTTTTATTTTTGATAATGGTTATAAACGAAAGTTTATCTAGCCCTCATGGTGCCTCCATGGTTATTAAAAAAGATCAAGGTCACTCATCCCCTGCAACAGCATTCTTACCTATATCTACAATGAAGGCTTGCTGCGGTGGAGAGCCATACCGCTTCGGTAATAAGAAATTGACTATAAAGGATCATGCAGAGGACTTTTTTACTTCCTGAATGTCATAACATGACAGCTACCTTGAACATTTCTAGAGCATATCATGCTAATTTCAAAGCTATCACAAACCCCAAACAGCAGTAATTCATCTAACAATAGTAATATGCAATGTGTATTTCTTTACAGACATTTTGTTTGTAATTCGATTTATATAATGTATAACAATTCTTATTTATTCTGTTACTTTAAAAAAAATTATTTCAGCTTTTAATAAAATTATCTAAAAAACAGGTAAATCATCAAGTATTTTGTGGCAATGACAAATTAAGGAAATGTTAAAAAAAAAGAAAATAAAAAGTAAACTACACAGAGTTTTACGTAGCTCTCTACATGAGTTTTTATTAAATCTATTTTCAAAATTGCCAGATAATATATATTTTTAATTTATTTATTTGATGTAATGACACACTGCAGTAATAATACATTTTTGCAGTCATCATCTTTAAAACACAAATAAGCACACAAAAACATCCAACAAATGCTCTGAAAATAATGTTCACAGTAGGTTTATACATTATAATTAAATGGAAAATTGTCTTTCAGTGTCATTTGAAATTTTTCACATTGGACATCTTGTAAGTCAGGATTTCATGAGAATTTCCCAGTAATGGTACAGACATGCCACCTTATACTACATAAATATTCTGCAATTGCTAAAGCAGGGTGCCTACACCGGTTTCCTTACCTTATATTTGTTCCAGTAAAACAGCGCGACTGACTCCGCAGCAGCTTTCGAGGCAGAGTATGGATTTGTGGGTCTCCTTGGGCTAAACTCATCATGCTCCTGAGAAGCAAACCAACTGTCTTCATTAATATGTCTACTGACTTAACAATAGTGTTGTCTGGAAAATCACAGACAAGAAACTTGTGCATGTCAACTGTTAAACATTTCACAAATGTATAAAGAGTTTAGGCATAAACATAGCATAGCATACAGCATATCAGAAAAATACTGCATGCAGTTGCTCATTGGCAATGAGCTGGGTATCTGACCTGCTCAGTGCTTTCCCCATACACCTCATCCGTACTTGCGTAAATGAATCGTTTGACCCCAGCCTTGTGTGCTGCCTGGAGCAGCACACGGGTTCCCTCCACGTTGACGCTCTGGAACTCTGCGGGACACCTGAAGGAGTCGTCTATAAAAATACAAACCACAATAAAAATATAACTTTAACTATGGATCCCATACCAACAACGACACTCCAGGTTACACCCCAGTGAGAAGATTCTCAAGCTGAGTTGAGGATCACTACTCATGGGGACTAAATGATGGCTTGGAAGATGAGCCGAATTGCTCAGCAGTCTAATACTGCTGATACTCACCTACGTGTGACCGAGCAGCAAAATGAAAGACGATGTCAATATTTTCAGTCTCAAAGAGACCATTTATGAGGTACAGATCGCATACGTCTCCCTTTTAATAAAAAAATATAAAGGTAGACAATCAGATCACTTTCATGCAATTGAGCTATATTTAGAATCACAGCTCGTCATTAAATCTTCATTAAATCTACTTCTTACCTGTATGAATTTATAATTTGCGCTGTGTTCGACAGCTGAGACATTCTTCAAACTTGAGCACTTATCCAACTACAACAAACCAGACAGTCCCATTAATACTCAGTATTACTGATCACACACCACCTACACATGGAGGGCCCAATAAATAAGGTTGTATACTACACATTTAAATATGTGTATAAACTATAAATCCGTTTCTGTCCGACTGCAAGTCAAAGTCTTATAAACTATATGCACAGTATGACAGAGACATCTGTACATCAAACTGTTTGTGGAGAGGCTCAACTAGCCCTTACATAAACAAAAATACACAAAATATAACCAAGAAATAAAGGTATGGTGAATTAATAAAATATAAATTTAAAAGAAATGACAAAATATTGTGCTGTGCTGCGAGGTTTACAATAAGGCAGTTCACCATAACTGAATGTAGTGTCACTATTATTGAAAGTGAGGCATCAATTGCCTATTTAGAATGTGACTGGTGTTCTACCATTTTTGGTAGCCTAGCCAGAATTTGCTGCTGCAGCAGGAATTTTCACTTATATCTGTCGGCTTTTGCTACTCTACCAAAATATCCTACCCAGAACTTATGCAGACTTATGCTATCAAAATAACTGTCCTATACTTTAATGTATAATAATGGGGGTAGCAGTTCTTTTTTAAACACATAATTGCATGCTCCCAGGCACTGCTACCTATTGTTTTCAGGGGGTAGCAGTTTTTACAACTAATTTTATGCTGCCAGAAACTGCAACCTATCATTTACAGAAGAGAAAAAAGGTGATAATGAAACATCAAGGTACACTGTTTAGCTTTCTTATATGTGCGTATGTTTGCATGGTATGCATATGAAGAGACATCTCACTTCTTTTCTATAGCTCTACAAATAGGATTAAAAACCAAAATTAGTAGTTAGTTTTCTTCTGAGTTTGTTCATACATAATGGTAATAAATTTGTAGCGTTACATTAACAGTGTTACCATGATAAGTTAATTCAGGCCATTTAGCAAGCAGAATAATGGTCTGAATGCACTGCTGTGTCAGACATATTTACTTTGCCATGAGGGGCTCTATAAACT
>JAODKN010000001.1:38519367-38530752 GCA_026774425.1 Petrocephalus zakoni
AGGCAGTTCTGAAGGCGAAAGGGGGTCAAACACCGTATTAGTATGGTGTTCCTAATAATCCTTTAGGTGAGTGTACTTGTTTGAGGCTGAACAGATTCAGCTCAGCTAACCTCTCCTCATAAGACATTCCTGTAAGACCAGGAATCATTTTTGTAGCTATGTAGCCCTATGGTGACACCTTTCTAAGGCAGCAACTTCAAGTTTTACAAACTACTTTAAACCTGAAAGGCTCATTTGCTTGGCTAAATAGTTAATTTTTTCTTGTGCTTTGACTGGTTTGTTTCCTTGACTCATCCAGCTGTTTCACATTAACATTAGTGATACGTGTATGAATGTTATCCATGTTCTTTTAATTGAAATGGAAGTTTACAAATCCTGTCCTAGCTCAAAGTATCTGGGATGACATGGATTATCTGGTCACCCTATCTATATAGAAATAGACATTTATATAGAAATGTCTATTTCCCTGGAAGGAGAATGCTAAGATGTACCCACTGCTTTCTCCTCTAGCTAAGGCATACCTCACTACACCAGCCACCTCTGTCACTAGTGAAAGGGTTTTTTCAACTGCAGGGGTCGTTGTCAATTTAAAGAGATCTCAGCTTCAGCCTGAGAATGTTGACATTAATTTTCTTTAAAAAACATAAATTCATAGATGTTCGTGCAAGCATTAGTTTATTCATTTGATGTGGAATTTGTTTTAAAAAACAATATTTAATTTCAGTTGCACTTTTAAAAAGAGGACATGTTTTGCACAGTTTGGTAAGATAAGAAATATTTTTGAGTAAAAATGTGAGAAAATCGTCTTGTGAACTTAGAATCGTGAATCACATTGAATCGTGAGTTAAGTGTATCCCTACAATCTATGTACAATACTTCTGATAATTTTTGCAGTATTGTATCATAAAGCGCAAAGTACTTGTGCCTTAAATTTCTGTTCCCTGCATGGATTATCTTACATTTGTCTACATTAAATTTCATCTGCCAGGTATCGGATCAGTCACTAATTCAATCAAGATCCTGCTGTAGCCTCTGTCCCGCTAGTTCAGTATGTGCTACACTACCCACGTTGGTGTCATCTGCAAATTTGAGCAATTTAATGAAAATCTAAGTAAATCACATCGTTTTTAAATCTTTTTAAAATTTGGAGTACTTGTCACCGGCATCAGCGCTATGTTGGTGGAAAAGGGATATCTGGATTCTTCTAAAAGCATGCAGTTAGCTGAATCCTGGGTTAATCTCTGGATCTCAGATTAGAGATTAGACCAATGCGCAGACTGTTGAGGATATTAAGGTCTGTAACTTACATCTCAGCCTGTCATCCTTCCTTACCATGCCCCCTGATCTCTCCCTCCACCCGCCAGGCCTACACAGCTTTTATTTCTTGCTGATCCTCGCCTACTTTGTGGCAGCCTGTATCTGCGCACAGCCTCTGTGGCAGGTGCTGCACAAAGGTGGCCCCATGCACACTGTGCTGAAGGTTCTCTCAGCTGCACTCCTACTGCAGGCTTGCTCTGCCCTCCTCAACTACGTCCACATGTCCAGGTGAGGCCCTGCTGCTAAACGCTCTACGGCTGTGGGTCCCACTGGACGTGATACAGCACCTTCCATTTGAAGTATTAAGGATTCAAGGGCTTAATTTGGCACATGCAAGGTATATAGTCAGAGTGTTAACTGCAGTGAAATGAAAGGTTGTCCAATACACCTCAATAAAATAGCAAAAGCTATTAAAAATAACAATATAATAAATGCCATAAATAAGGAAAGTTATACTGTAAAGATAAATGGCAAAAATGTGCAAGAGATCAGAAGTGAGACTACAGAATGACAAGGTGGAGTTTTCAGCATGTATATTGATGAATTGATATATACCAGTACATGCATACATCAACACATATATCATTCAGTTATCTTAGAGTGTTGATTGCTGATAGCTCATCAGTGTGATTTTTTTTTTTTTTTAGGTGTGTTTTTTATATCATAGACGTGAAAATTTTGATGTCCCGAGAATAAAGTTACTTTTTCTGGAAGTTGAAATACATAAACTTGCGTTTGACTTGATGCAACCCTCTTGATAACCTGGTGTTGATAACCTCCACCCCTCCATTTCTCAGGTATGCCATGGATGGCGTCGGAGCTCCCGTGATTGGCAGCTTGGCAGAATGTGAGTATCCACCCCTCCCTGATTTTCCCATGCTGTTGTTACAATCATGTAATGATGTACTGCAGGCCTTGGCTTGCAATCCCACATCTGGAGGGGCAGCGATATCGTCAGCTTCAGAAAAACCATTAATCTGCTCAGCTCTTAAACCTTTCTGCTGTCAGTTAGCTAATGATATTTCAGTCCTATTGGATAAAGACGTCACCTTAACTCCTAACCTGTAAGAGCTCTTGCACTTACACCATTTCAGACAAGCATTCTTCTTGCTGCTTTTACGGCAGCTAAGAAGCTGCTAGTTGGAACCGCTGGAACCCCCCACATTTAATGTGTAAGCACTTATGGGCTCTTAGTCTGCTTAGTATTACCTCAATGGAGCTGTCAACCGCTAGGATGCATGGGGCTAGGTCCCAAACACTTACAAGATGGAGTGCTGCTTTTGGCCGGGTTTAGGCTTTTATTTCTGATAATCTTGTTTAACTAAGGAACCCTTTATTCTGTACTTATTTCTGAGGGTTATACTTTTACCTGTCATAATATGTGGGGTTTTTGTATTTATTTGTATATCAGATGTTTACCGCAGGGTTTTTGTTTTTTTTTTGGGGGGGGGGGTGCTGGAAGTATATTCTTGTGCCTTTCTACTTGTTCTCTTCTTTGCTTTTTCAAAATAAAAACAATTTTTCACAAAAAAGAAAAGCCGTTAATCTGAATTACACTAGTTAAAAATTGCTTAGGACAGTTTTTACTTTTAATTACGTTTATAAATAATTTCTGTTGTCCGTCCAGTGCCAAGGTGAACTGGAGTTGCCAAATTGTTCGCAGGCATGAATGTGTGCGTGAATGGTGTATGTTCTAGTGCAATGGTCCTGTCATGTGTAAATCTCTGCCTTGCATCTGTAGCTTCTGGGATACGCTCTGGACCCCTGTGACCCTGCACAGGACAAGTAGGTTCTATAACAGCTATTTAATACAGGCTTAATGAGCCTGGAGCCTGTACCAGGAAGGCAGGGTGCACCCCATCACAAGCTAAAGACCAATCATGAACACTCTTTTGCCTATCCGTGTTCTTTTGCAACCCCCCTACTTAAATGGTGACTGTTGTCAATACTGAAGGGCCACAGGATGGCTCTCACATCTTGCGCCCCACCCCCCTCCGCTGTGTGGTCCCTCAAGATGACACCTGTTTGTTGTGAACTGCAGTCTGCGACATGGTGTCCCAAATCCAGATGCTCTACCTGCTGCTGAGCCTATGCATGGGCTGGACGCTGAGCCGGACACACAGATTCCAGAGCAAGCCCCTGCAATGGGACACCTCGCCCGCCTCAACCACACTTGCCCTTGGGGGTGTGGCCACCCAGGTAAGCCCCTACCACCCAGACACATCTCTTCTATTACTTTTCTGCAGCTCCTAGTTAAATGGATGGCTCTTGACATTCACTTGTTCTCTTTTTCTCATCAGTTTTTAATTATTTTTAAATAATAATTATTTTTTTATTATGCAACTAAACAGGACAAATATAACAGTGGGGGGTGACAAAAAACACACAAAAAAAGAATTATTCACACTATTAACCACAATAAGAGGATTACTCAAGTAAAATATAATGCATTTACCATTCATACACCTTGTTATCTTCATAGATAAGGGTCATGTCATTTATCAAATAGATTAGTAAAGTAATTTGACATGTAGATATTTTTTTCATTACATGGTACTTACACATACTTTCTATACATCGCTTTATGCATGACGCCCAGACTGCTGGGTGCAATCAGACTGACATCCATACTCTGTCAACCACAGTCAACTGTTCTGAATCTACAGGGGGCGTTGTTAGTCTGGGAGCAATTTGAAGACACCGAGCACCATAGCTACCATGCCCAAGGCAGTGTGCCGGGCCTGCTTCTCATTGGCCTGCGCATCATCTTAGCCCTGCTGCTCGCCTCTATTCTCTACCCGATCATCACAGCAGAGAGGAGTACTCTGAAACGAGATTTCTACCTCTGCTTTGCAAAGGTACCATGGGCCCCATTGTGGGGGGCAAACTTTAAAGGGACCAGATTTCCACAGGACAGCGATATTCCTGTCATGCAATGTATGGTCATGGGGAAAATGCAGATTTGGCCTTTGTTATTGTCATTCTAAAGGATACCATGTGCATAACTTAAACGTGCCATAGAATGCATTTTTCAGTATTTTTAATTGTTCTCTTGTGTCCACAAAGAATGTATGTGAACTTGGTTTGGTTGCAAAATGTGTTTGTGTTTTTCAGGGCTGTTTCTTGTGGTTCCTGTGTCACCCAGTCCTTGTCCTGATCTCTTTGGCTTTCCGCGAGCACCAAAGAGAGAAGGTAAGAAGGTACTATGACCATGGCCAGAGACCGCGCGTGTACTAAGTGTACTAAGCTTACTAATCTGGTCTGCATTCCCCATCCCAGGTCATCACCATTGGTGTCATACTTTGCCAAACCGCTTCGGTGGTCGTCCTCTACAGACTCTTCCTTTCCCGTAGTTTGTACTGGGAAGTTTCCTCGCTCTCCTCAGTCACACTGCCGCTGACCATGTCCAGAGGGCACCGGAGTCGTTACTAACATCCCCCGTGCAACGAGGAATGGTAGAACCACTGCGGGTAACAGCTGTCCAAGAGCACTGTCTGAATAGGACCGTGACCCCTACAGACATGGATGGAGTTTGTCTGGGCTGCAAGTGAGTGCAACCAGTGACTTTGGGTGGAGTCAAGCAAGGCGTTACTGGGCAGCATGCATTTTAATGAGCACCTGACTGCCTTCCACTTCAAGAGATGTGCGTACAGCATACTTCAAATTCAAGTGACTCCTGAGAATCGGACACAGTCCCTCTGTATTTTTCATGTTTTTGTTTGGATCATATTTATATATCATTTTGCCGTTTAATTTTTCCTGGGTCGTGACCAAACCTAATATAAATGTAATTGTAAATCAGTTATTGTTTGCCTTGCTATTCTATTTGTTTGACCAGATAAATGTGCTGGGTCTTTGCATTAAAAAGTCAAACCAAATAGACTGCATGCATCATGAAGGGGATGGGGGAAAATCCTCGGGAGCCTGTTGTCAAGACAGAACTGCTTGAGAGCCAATAGGGTCAGGCCTGTTGGGTATCGTAATTGGTGTGGTGCTGACACAGCAGCACTCGGGTTGTAAATTGAGGCGGTCCATCACCTAGGCACGTGGTAGGATTCTCTGAGATTCATAGACTGGGGAGTGGTCATATCTCCGGAGGTGGGTACAACAATTAATTATTGGTCTAGTCGCTCTGTTGGCTGCCATATTAAGGGAATTGCTGTTGCAGTGGAGGATCAGGTCCTCTCAATGGTGTCCAGTGCTGCTCCTTTCAACGAAATGTGAAACTCAACGTATTGTGAGACTCAGATTAAGGCACTGTCTGGGTATCTTGTCTGTTGTCTCAGTGTATGTTTATCAGTGTATGTATGAGTGATGGCTCTGTGAGGGAAACATTTTATTTGCCCACAAGGTGACACTCCTTTGGTCATGTGTGACTGCAATGTGATGACTGGTACTGGACCGTGCCAGTCCCCATGGGTCTGGCGACCATGTTGAAAGTGACTCCATGTTCCTTGACAGGTTCCAGCACCCTGAGCCACATTGTTGGACTTGGTACTCCAACATTGGTGATGTGGCGAAGGAGGCAGATACTGGCGGCTCCTACAGAACTGCAGGATCAATAGAAGTGCCCAGTTTGTGAATTCTGACCACAGACTTGCTGCTACTCTGAAAATTTAGCTTAGGTCCAGTAGGTTACCACCTACTTGGAGAATGAGGTTGGACCAGGACAGACTCAAGATCAGGCTGTTTCTAATGAGTCTGCACATGGTATGTGTGAGGAACTTGCAGATTTTGGTACAACTGCTGATACTAATGTGATGTGGGAGACCCGTGACAAGACCCTGAAGGCTACTGAGGGTTGTGTTGGTGTTTCCAAAAGGAGGTGCTTCATCTGGCAGGGCACCCTGGATATTATTGAAATTAGTTCATGGCAACTCTGGTCTGTATAGGAAACTAAGAAGGACTGTTACATGGGCACTGAAGGCATATAAGGAGGCATTGTTAGAGGAATCAATGACACACCACTTATGGTCTTATGATCCACATCCTGTTTACAGAGGAATCAAAGCATTACATGTATCCGAATCAGTTCCATAGAAAGTCACAGTCAGGGCAGGTTATGGAACAGACCTTACGGATGACAGTGCAGTTGTAACCAGCTGGGCTGGCTACTTTGAGCAGCTGATTAAATGAATCCTGGACGTTTTTGATACTTGATCAAGCTTATACTGCCTGCTGGTTATAATCACGCATCACACAAATGCACTGTAAAATCGCTGAAGACGGCCGAGTTTAAATAAAGCGATAACCTTACCGAAAACGTCCTCTATATCTGGCGCCTAGGTATCCAAAACCGAAAACCAAGTGAAAGACATAACCTTAGTGTAAAATGTTAACTAGTTAATCCTTATGTTACATCATTTAAAGCTGATCCTTCAGCTAGGACATTGGGCATCTCTAGGTCCACAAGGCTCATCCTCCAATTAGCTGTGAGTAGGGAAAGCTGTACTTATGTAATTATGATTTGGCATTGTGCTTGTCTAATGTGGGTAATAGTGAAAGTTAGGCATGCCTTGGTTGAGGAGCCTTATCACCTTAGGATAAAAGCTCCTCCTGAGTCTCTCTGTTCTTGTCATGAGGCTAGAAAACAGTTTGCCCAAGTTCAGCATCAGATCTCCAATAGCACTCCACTCTTAATCACTCTTTGCAGGGCTTTGAGGTCTTGGATGAAGCCAAATGAGGATACGAAAGCACACTATGATGCTCATGGTCAAGATTCTCTCAATAGCACCTATGTAGAAGGCTTGAGGATCACAGAAGAGACCTTAAACCTCCTGCCTCAGATGATAAAGTAGCTGCCTCACCTTAGTAATCTGTCCATATATGAGCGTGGACGAGGTGAGATCATCTGTGAGCTGAACCACAAGCTACTTAAAATTGCTCACCTTCTCCACTGGAGTCCCACTGATATAGCAGCACTGCTGTTTTCTGCTGTTTTACTGGCGTTCAGCTGGAGACTGTTATCTTGGCACTACTTTGCCAAGTTCTCCACTTCCTTCAAGTATGGTGGATATAAAAAGTGTACACACCCCTGTTAAAATACCAGTTTTTTATATTGTAAAAAAAAATGAGACCATGATAAGTCAATTAAAATTTTTTCCCCCTTTAATGTGACCTATGACCTGCACAATTCAATTGAAAAACAAACAAATCTGTTAGAGGGAAAAATCTAAAAAATAAGCTGGCTGCATAAATGTGCACACCTTTAATTCTTTGTTGAAGCACCTTTTGGTTTAATTACAGCAATTGAATTGTACAGGTTATAGGTCACATTAAAGGTGGAAAAAAGTTCTGAAATGATTTATCATGATCTCATGTTTGCCTGCCATTTTAACAGGGGTGTGTAACAGGGGGCCACGCAGTTGTACAGCTCAAGATGTATCAGTGATAAAGTTGATGGTGCTGGGCACACAGCTGTCCAATCTACACACCTGGGGTCTACCTGTAAGGAAGTCCAGCACTTATCTGCACCGCTGGGTGTTCAGTCCTAAATCCCTCAGTTTAGTGGTCAGTCTGAGCGGGATTACAGTATTAAAAGCTAAAATGTAATCTAGGAACAGCAGTCTCTCATAATTCCCTTTATTACTGTCCACGTGAGTAAAGGTGGTGTCCACTCAGTCACCTTCATGACTAGAGATGGTAGTGCAACAGGACGGTAGTCATTCAGGCTGGAGGGCTTGATGTGCTTTGGCACCTGGATCTTTTGAAGCATACAGGCATGACGGATTGAGACGGAGACTCATTAATACCATCAGGTCCAGCAGCTTTCCTGGTGCTCGTGCTTCAGAGCCTTCCACACATAATGGTTAGGTGCTCCAGGTGAGGTAAGCAGGAATGGGAGAGAATTCCAAGGGTCACACCATCTGTTGTTGGTCATGAAACAAAGTCCACCGCCTTTGGATTTTCCAGCCTCAGCTGTTCTGTCTCCACCGTCCAACTGTCTAAAAACTGGTAAGTTAGCCGGTGTCTTATGTTCAAAACGGTCACACTGCCGTAAGTAATAAAAGCTGCGCTTGTGTGTGTAAAAAGGACAATCAGAAAAAGGTAGAAAATAAGATGGAGCTTACAGGAAAGCATCTGACCCCAGCCATGCTATGCTGAAAACTAAAAACTTTAAGGTGGAAAAGATAATTATACAATTAAGAAATGCCTGTCAGAGACTTGTGTTTTGTACTAATTTATTTTGCTTGAATATGAAATAATGGTGGTTATTCTCCATTAAAAAGCTATTTGTGTGCCTGTTTAGCTGACTAAAGATTAACTGACAGTGTCGTTCATCTGTTGGCAGTGCCTCTGTCAGTGTCTAGAGGGCACATATGTATTTGTACAGGTAATTTTATCTGTAAATAAAGGCTGTATTTACTGTAAAACTTATTCAGCCATATGCTCTGCACTATAATAGTTATGTGCAGTCCAGTAGTCAGATGGTTACCGTGGATCCCCCAGAGTGTGGTTAGCCTTCAGCCGAAGAAAAAATAAAGAACTTATAAGCAGTACCACAGCATGAAATGCAGTGCGAAAGTTTTATAGCTTACATTTTTTTCAGATGGGAGCAGAATGTGCAATTGTGAGGGTAAATGTATAGTTTTATTTTTGGAAATTAACCAACTCCTCTGCAAAACCCACAGCGTTCCGTGGACATATGAAGAACTGGGGCAGTTTTTGGAACCCCTAGTGTAAAGTGTCTGGATATGGGTTTGGTTTAGAAATATTACTTTTATTTGCCAACCTGGGGGGTTTCTTAGTAAATTACTGTGAATTGTATGTGATAGTCTGTTATCAAAAGGGGCAATCTGTTAAATGTGCCGGCCAGGTGGGGGTGGGGGCAATGATGAGCTTGGGGGCATGAAGCCTGGAAATGATCCCAGGCAGCATAGAGCACCAGGCTGGGATATACCCTGGACATGATGCCAGTGCAACCAATATCCAGTTTAGGTGTCAGGGTGTCCCCAGCCTAGTTCCCTGTATTTCCTAGGACAGCTTCCAAAGCTTTTTTTGGATGAGTGGTTTTGAAAATGGTTAGATGTCATACTTAAACAAAAGACCCTTGCAATTATGCAGTATGGCCTGATGATGGGAGCAAAGTCAAGGTTAATTGTTGTGCAGAAATGTGAACAATAATACAACCACTGATGTGCAAAACTCATTTCAGCAAAATAATTTCTATAATTTTTTCTCCAAAAGGGATCTCTAAAAAAGGCAATGGTATTTTAAATGATACACAATTAAAGATTCTCTACCACTCTCATGAAAATCCCGGAGGGGTAAATTCCAGTAGGAAATCAAACTGCAGTTTTTGGGCAGTCCCTGTGGCCATACTATGGTAAAACTACCTCCAATCGGATCAATTAATAATGCAGAACACTTTTCAGCTCCAGAGACCAACAGCATGTTGCTATGATGTGCAAATGGGATCATAACAGTAAAGTTAACTTCCAAATTTAGAATGGATTTTTACAGTTTTTATTACAACCCCAAATCAGAAAAAGTTGGGACAGTATGGAAAACGCAAATAAAAAAAGAGTAGTGATTTCTAAATTTACTTTGACTTGCATTATACTAAAAAATCTGTTCTTCATGAATTTTATTGTTTTTTACAAAATAAACACCTATTCCAATTTTGGTTCTTGCAATATATTTTAAAAAGAGTTGGGACAGTAAAGCATTTACAACTTTGTTGCCATTCCTTTTCACAATACTTAAAGGATGTTTAGGAACTGAAGACACCAAGTGAAGAAGTGTTTCAGGTGTAATTTTGTCCCATTCTTCCTGCAAACAAGTCTTAAAGTGGGCAACAGTATGGGGTCTTTGATGTCGCATTTTGTGCTTACATTTGTGGATGTAACTGTATTGTGGTACTTGACAAAGGTTTGCCAAAGTAGTCCTGAGCCCCTGTGGTGATATCGCTTATATTTAGATGAATGATGATGGTTGATGCAGTGCCGCCTGAGGGATCGGAGTAGAGCCGTGTTTTTTTCATTCCGCTCCCGCTGAATTTCTGACCATTACCGCCTGCTCCTGCTGTCTGTCTCTGTCACTCCCAGCCACTCCCACAATATTTCTGTCCAATCCTGCCTGCACCCGCAGACACATTTAATGTAGGCATTAAATGTTAACTAGTTAATGTATGATGAAATGTTTATATGCATTAAATGTTTTATTCCAGTAGAACAAGAACTGAATAAATAAATTCAACAAAAATCTCAACTTTGAATCGCAAATAAATATATGTTTCCAAGCACTTTGCCACACTTCTCACAACACACAAAGTCCAGGGGGGTATTCTACGTACGTCACTTAAATAATCCAGGATCAGAAGCCTCATCTTGGACCAGTTAACGGCGGTGAAAATCATCCGGTTAAGTCAGTTCCTTGAATGCACTTCAGGAATGGATTATTTTAGCTGGATCCCATCATCCGAGATGATTGTGCTGCTTGAAAAGCCTTTATGTATCGAGTCTAGGAAACATGATCGGCAAGTCTCTCATTGGCTTCTACAAAACAAGAAGAGAATTTCAAAAAAGGGTGTTGTGGGATCGGCAAGATCCTTTATTGTTTCCTCATAATATTCATTTCAAGAGATACCACTTCAACCAAGCTGGAATATTAACCCTGAATAATAAAAAAAAAAAAAACAGTCTGTCTGGCCCTGAAATACATCCTCCGGGTTCCCATAGCTTGTCCTGGACACCTGCATGTGAGTATATTTGTATGTGTGAGATGTCTATTTTTAGCCACCTGCTCCCGTCTCTGCCTGTGGCAAACTTAAAACTGCCCGTTCCCACGAGATTTCCACTGCAGGGCTCTAGATCGGAGATCACGGTTGTTCAGCTTAGGCTTGTGCCCTTGTCCTTTACGCACTGTTGAAGGTGAAATATACAAATTTCTTCCTATCTTTCTTTGAGGAACATTGTTTTTAAACATTTCAATGATTTTCTCACGTATTTGTTGGCAAACTGGTGATCCTCGGCCCATCTTTGCTCCTAAAGGATGCTGCTTTTGTACCAAATCATAATTACAATCACCTGTTGACATCACCTGTTTCAAATCACATCATTATTTAAC
>JAODKN010000001.1:38544031-38563190 GCA_026774425.1 Petrocephalus zakoni
AAATCAGAGCTAGATAAGATTTTAACAACTCTGAGCTATTAGTTAAGTTCTCCCCAAGCGAGCTTGATGGGCCGAATCACCTCCTCTCGTTTGTATAGTTCTTATGTTCTTATGTATTCAAAATGCAGCAGCTTGAAATGTGTGTGAAAAGTGCTCTTAGTTTCCTGCACTGGCTTCCTGTAAGGTTCAGGACTGACTTCAAAGTTCACCTACTTGCAAATAAGGCACTTGCCTGATTTACAAGCACCTGCCTACCTAACAGAATTAATTCAAGTTTACAAGCATTGTACACTTAGGTCACAGAATGCAGGTCTCCTTGTTGTGCCACATATAAGTAAAGTGACAATTGGGGGTAGAGCATTCTGCTACAGGGCTCCAATATTGTGGAATAGTTTGCCCGCCCTTGTTCTGACCATCCATGCTATCTGCCTTCCCTTGGGCAGCTACTTTGACCTTGGACCCCCAGAGGTTTTTTTTCTCCCTGCTTGGGAGTTTTTGGTTCCTCTCCTTCACTGTCAATTGGCTTTCTTTCTTTCTTTCTTTTTCTTTCTTCCTGGGAAAGGTCTGTTGAAGAGCGCTATATTAAAATAAATTGAACTGAATTTAATTGAATTGATAGCCAAAATGACACTTCAGGAACAATTTTATCTATTTTTGGATACCACTAGATGGAGATCTCTGTTCAAGATAAGCACAAGAAAATAACACCAAAAGTGCCATGTGGGCTCAAAAATTATCACAGATGGTTCTTGAAGTGTTGTCTTGGCCATCACTACCAAACGGCATTTTACAGATAGAAGATGGACAGGTTACTTTAGTCATCACTGAAGAAACGCCTCCACTGGCATTTTTAGATTTTGCTGGGTTATCCTGATTGGAGGGTTTCTTTGGACATACCTTCTCTTAAGGGTGAGTTGTCCTGTTGTTATTGATGGTTTTGTCTTTCGTCTGCCGGCCTAACTGGCCTATCGCATTCTCTTCTTTACTCAATGGCTGTGTCTGCGTTTCTGCTCCACTGCCGATCCGGACAGGCAGTCACAGAGAAGTGACATCATTTTGTGAAGCGAAGTATGGCATGTTTGGTCTGAAATTATATTGATTATTTGGCATATCGATATCGAGGGATTATACCATGATAATTGTGTCATTGTTTTGTTGCCCAGCCTTAGGTCAAACTTGGATGAAGTCATTATCTTTGTTGTACTGTACATAAATTATCCTTTCTGAGATATGAGAAAATTAGGCTGAGAATTGTATCCAAACATAGGCTTGGTTTAAATATTATTTACGTCTACACTGCTTGCTATTTGAAAGAACACTGTGACAGATCTTAGTTTTTTTCCGGGTTGGTTTTTTGTGTATTGCATAACGCTTTGGTCCATGTGACCAAAACTGGATCCAGCACAATTTAAGTTCAGTTCACAACTTGTTCAGGACCCAAAACACACAGGAGCGAAATATAAACCAAATGTCACAGATACGGCGAGTATAGTTTTATATGTGTCTTTCAATTCCAAATGTTTTTTGAATAAAATGTTTTAGAATGTGACATCCCTGTTTGAGTTATTTATCCTTTGTTAAATCAATAAGTCATAATGGAAGTGGAAGAAAATTTTAAAGCCATGTATAGGCTACTCTGAATGCATGCATTTTGCAATGTCTAACTACAGTTGAAAATAAAAGGAGACAGTAGGAATACGGGATGCATGTGTATGTGAGTAAACTCCTACCTGCAGCAAACACAGGCTATAAATATCTTAAGATGGTAGACAGTTTGATGAGTTCAAACATCACAGTTATTCAACCCTACTTATGCATGCTACTTATCAAAGTTTTATTTTTCTCCCTTCAAAAGTGGAGGGGGGACAGACCAGGGTGCCAGGATTTTAATCAGAAGCCTGACATCTTCCCCCATCATCTATACCCCTGCCCTTGTGGGTACAGCCCCAGTGACAAATAATTATATCATCAAAGGTACAAATTGGTACTTTTTTCTGACAGTGTACTAGATTGTGATTCCATTGTGGGAGACTGACTCCTTGGCTTCTGCATCAGTATTTTTCTCCCAGTGCATTTTCTGAGACTCTTGCTCTTCTACTTGGACAGGGCTGTAACAACCCTCCCCCTCCCACAAGTTACAAGTTTATCATTGAATCCATAATTACAGTAGTTTCGTGCGAAGATCTTGAGGAAATTCCTCTGTCAACTCCCTGAAGAAATCTTGTTTAACTTGTTGGCTTCGTTTGAAGAATTCTGTGCCTGGAGGTAAATGATGAGTAATTGAGATGACAATACAAAAGTTAAAAACGCACACACACACACACACACACACCCAGTTGTCTATAGTTGTTTTTTTGCAGTATTTACTCTAGATCATAAACATTCACAAAGATTCCAGTAACTCCCAGGTAAACCCTTTGATAAGCATCTAAAGATCGTGCTGATGTTGACCCAGAACTATAGGAATAATGCATTTCCGTCAACAAGGCATTTTCATATTGTTTGACTTGAAGTGAAACAAACAAAGGATAACACCCAAACAATGAAGATGATGTTTTCAGTATTACAAGTGAATAGCCTTGCACAGTTCACACACTGAAATGCCACCAGCATTTTTTGCATTCTGTCGTGTTTATACAACAGAATTATTGTTTGACATAGGACGTCATTTATAGAGAGAATAATTTCATAAAATATAAACCCACACCCTCTGATAGATGCCTTTTTTGCACATCTTCACCCGACTGAAAGCAACTTAGGGCTTAATCTTTTTTGCCGTCCTGTCACACGGGCTATGCTGGAGTGCTGGGTGTACATGGCCACACCAAGGGCAGCCCTACCCACGATGGACGAACAGGGCTCGCATTCGCCCTTTTAATGGATCCAGCAGAAATCGTTCAACCAGAATGGCCCTTTCGCAATGGAGCCAAACACTCCCAATGGTTAATGTCACACACTCCTTCCAAATAATTTCAGATGGAACCGGCTGAGGCTCACCAGATTAGACTGCAAAATGTACCTCATTAAAATAACCTTTGTCAGCCTTAAAAATACCAGCATACATGCTTGGAATGCTTGTATGTTTGTGTGTGCATACATATACATATATATGAGAGCACGATACAAACTAATTTTTATCTGGAATGGGGTCCTTCTTGCCTCTTGGATTTTGGTTCTAATTTAACATCCTAATGTCGTGGCAAAGGTGCAGTCCGAGATAATTTAGATGCACTTCGCCTCCTAGGAGCATATACTGTAGGAATGAGCAAATGTGGCAAATCCACTTGAAAATTGTAGGTAAATGTGGTATGCAGTGGCCATAAACATTCCCTCCATAAACCCAGCGATGGGCAGATTGCTGCCGGAAAGGCTTTTCACACTTTGATGACCCAAAAATGAGACGAGAGAGCCGGCGGTGTCTTTGAGGCTCAGCAGATGGGCACGGGGGCTCTCTCACCTCTGCTGCATCAGTGCTGCTGAGAGCAGGATGCCCACAGAAAAGTCAAAGTTTAAAAGCACAAGAGGGAGGAAAACTAGATAGATGTCAAGCATGTCAGTATGGCAAAGACAGTCCCTAATATAGAGCAATGCCGATTTTCAAAGCCAGGGTTTTAATCTGAAGCCTGCCAGTGTGACTTGCAGCTCTTCCTGTAATGTGGATCCACTCAGAATATCCAATTCCGGTCAATATAGAGTTTAATCATTGCCATACATGCATGTTAAATTAATTTACATAATCTTGCATTTACAAATGTCTTACAATGTCTTACAGGGAGAGCCTTCTGTATTTTCATTTTCATTCAGGTCTTTCTTAATTTTTTCCATTGTCTAAGATGTTTAATACAATATTAAACTAATTATACTGACTACCATTCCATCAGCACCAAAGTTCTTCCCATCAATGTTGCATAATAATTTTAGGGGACAGATGAAATTATCTTGTTTTGGTGCTTATATGTTTCAATTTTAGATTGCAATCAACATATTTCTCCTTAATTTTAAAAATGCATCCTGAGAGTCAATATTTGTGCTTCTCCTAATTTATTTCCATATAAATACATATATATATTTATTTTTGTCTGGCTTCCAGTGGATTTTCAGACAGCTGAGTTGCTGCTTCAGTTGCTACCACAAGCAGATCTACTGATGAAGTAAAGAACACCAGCTAATACCAGATGGTGAGGTCTGTTGGTTTCAGCTGAAATCTAGGAACACGCTGCACCTGGACACTTTGTCCAGCTAGGATAAGCAGTTGGAAGATCAATGGTAATATTTCCTCTGAGTTACTGGGTTTTAGCACGAGGAAGTCTAACTCTGTTAATTCTGCAATACAGAAAAAAAAATGACTGACAGGACAGGAATTTCACTATAAAGAAAAACATTTCGTCACTCTGGTGAATTCCAGGTGGGCCGCTTAGCTGTAGTGCAGGTCAGAAACAAAATAAGTTGACAAGTTTAAAATTGAGCCAGTCGGAAACAAAACAATTTTACAACTTCAAAATTCTAGATCAACGGTTCAGAATGTCGACGCCCCCCCCCCTCCCCCACCACACACAAGTTAGACGACGCAAATACTCGGCACACGCGCGTGTTCGCCTGTCATTTGGAACGTGAGTGAAGGCAGCGCGTGGGGTGCTAGAAGTAATCGCTTGCTATTGCTCATCACTGAACGTTTCTCAAACGGTAGACATTAGGAACATAGAAGGGGATGAAGAAGTCTGAGTTCTTTAACAGTTCAAAATGCTGTTTATTATGTTCTTCTTGAAATAGGCTGGTCATAGGCAAGAACTCTTGGGATGAAAATTAGTCCCACTCTGTGCCTGTCACTGTACAAGACTTCAGAGAGAAACAATGACGTCCCGAATCAGCAGGACACATTAAGTAAGAAGTTCGACCAGTCCATTGCAGATTCATTCAAAGATGTGGTACCTTTAATCAAGCTTTCACGGTTCTCATATTGTAGGACAGCCCCCCCCCCCCCCATCTCAAATTTTGTCCCAATACACTGCGCCACATAATATTTTTGCACAACAAAAATTACAAGAACCAAATAAGAAAAGTGAAAAATGTACAATTTAGATTTTTTAAATCTATTTATAGAGCACTAACAACATCTCTCGAGTTTGTTTAAATCCCCGACCAATAAGATTCCAACCCCACGCGCTACTCTAATTTGGAGAGCAGATTAAAATTTGAATATTTTAAAGGAACAAAATGTGTTGCGTAGCCGTATGGCTCTGGTTTTGGTATAAATGACGACATTATTCGATTTTACATCACTTTAAATTAATGTCTCATCGAATTTAAGCTCTTCTCCAAAGCATCACTGAATCCTCAAACAAATGTTCTGCTTCTAAATACTGAATAATTCCAATTATTGTTGAAATATTTATCATTCTCGTTAGTGCGTAAATGATTGGATGCGTAAATAAGTTACATCCTAATTCATTTTTTACTGAATATTTACAAACAGAACGTTCACTTATTCTCGTATTACACAGTCTTGTATTTTATTGTAATACCGTTTACCCTATCCCCCACTCACAGTGAAACCCATAGCATGAGGGGTTACTTTCAGAAATCATTAATAACTAAGTAATTGTACATGTAAACTGCTTTTTAAACATACGTGTAAAACCTATGTGTAAAAAGGTGGATGTTAAAAAAATTATGCGGAGTCGTGACATGACTTTTAAAATCAATGTGAGGAAAGCAGTGTGACCTTTGCGAACTTATTATTTATATATTATATATAAATATTTTTTAACATTGGTCATTATATTCATGCAGTCAGCCTTCTGGGGGAAAAAAAACTTATTTTCTTTATTTTTCCTCTAAAAAGTTTTCTTACTCTTTATCCATTTGCATGGCTGCATCTTTACGTTTCAGTCACATTTATGCATATGAAAAAGCATATCTATTCAAAAGGCATTTAGTCTAGTTCTTTCTTGGCCGGTAAACCTATTCATCAATTGTTCTGCCTTGTAGATTGTATTATAATGCTAATCTAGCGTGTTAAATATTTTTTTGTTCCATTTCACCGTCTTGTCATTCAGTTTATCCAGTTTTGGTCACCCATTTTATTTATTTATGCGCCTGCTCCTATTCATGCGCTCATGTATTTTTTATTATGTTGTTTCACTGTCACGCAGTGTCAACTCACTCTATTGAATGCGTGCTACTTGAAGGGCTCGGGGGGACAAAGCGTGTACACATAGCAGCGCTATTCACTCCGGCCAGCTGGATCGGCTGAAAAAAAGACCGCTGTGAAAAGAAATCCTCCACAATGGACACAGAAGAACTGCACAATGCTAACAGTTTTCCAAATACCACTGATTGCTTTCATCACAATGAGCGAAAGCAGGCGCTTTTAGCGGAGCTCCACTTCAACAAACAGCCCCCTTACAAAAACCTTCCAACCCTCGTTTTGTTCTCAGACAAAAACCCCTCGACTGTATAAACGCTCTCCCTAAAGAAGAAAGAAAAAAAACTTTTCGGTTATCTTCACGGCTTCCCCTAAGTAAAACACAATAAAAAGTGCAAGGACAGAGGGAAAACGACAAGTGAGTTGATAATGTGCGTCCTTCTAGAAGCTGAATGACATTTTTTTTTCCTTTTCATCATTAGGCCTATATGGCAGGCATGCCATCTGGTAACCATACCATACAAAAACTATTGTATAAACGTTTATATACCAGAACGTGTTTAGTATTTAATACTTAATATATAGTGCCTTCCAGAAAATTATCTGTTTTGGACACCGGAAAAAAATTGACTGTGAAACGCACTAACAAACTTTACATTATGTACATATATATTAAGCTGCACGGTTGAATTCAGCTTGACCTGCACGGAATAAGGTCATGTTTATTTCACATGAGGGGAAAAGTAGGAAGTTCTGTGGACATGAGTAATTGCGTGTTACAATGCAAAGTGAGGAGGAGTGAAAGGGTTTAATTAACCATGTCAGAGATAATTATCCTTAGACAGTCCAAATTAGTCTTGCATAATCACTCTGATCCATATGAATTAATTACCTAATATCACTAAACAGGGGAGTTCAAATGATTAACATATGGTATATATCGTCGATATTTATAAATATCGCAGACATTCAAATAAACATGATATACAGATTAGGCAAACTGTCGCAAAATAAATCCTTAGTCAAATACTGTTAAGGATATACCGTTTTGGGGAATTTCAGAAAAATCTGTGCAATACCAGTTCTCCTGCATGATTTCACCAGCTTTGGAACGTTTTTAAAATATGTATTCCCATGCCTTGTTTAAAAATGTGATAAATCATGTTTCTAGCTCTTGATTACAACAGGCTTGATAAAATTACCAAGTAATTCAAGTAATAAAAGGCCAAACAAAAGCGCCCTTTGGGGCTGCCTTACATGTCACCTCTAATTCTTAAAAAGATCTTGTAAGCAATTCACCACACGTTTGGAGTACTTTCTTATGGCTAACGATAATTAGTTGTTTTCTATGTACTGGTATTTGGCAAGTTTTTTTTAACACAGTAAGAAACGGAATTATAAGGCAAAAATGTGCACGTTAACTAGTTTATAAAATAGTGCATTGAATCTATTAAATCCAGTGGTCGTGGAGAGTTGCCAAGAAATATTCAATTTAGTTTCATTTATTAACTGCATTTTCAATTTAAAAATTAATCCAGTGCGTTTCCATAAAATTCTAAGTATTAACATAGTAATAAGCACTGCTATTTACTGTGCAAATGTTACAGGATGAGTCGGTCCGCTATTGAATCAAGGAGGTGACCATAAAAAAGGTTTTTAAAAACCCAATAAATATTACATAGATCTCTAGAACATTTTTCTAAACTGTATAACCCAGCACAACCCAGCATTTTCCAGGTGATATGCACAGACTCAGGTAACTAAGTCACACTCCTTCATTTTAACTATACATATTTACATATTTTATCACCCTGCATAAAAACAGGGAGGTCGACATTACACTTGACTGAGTAATTTCTGAATCAATCTACTATTCATTGTGAATCATATTCATCTATTAACAGTCATATATATACATACGAACATTACCAGCAGAAACACAATGAGTCATTTTTAACAGTAATTGCTCAACATTGTGTGACAAAGCGGACTACTTGCGATTCAAACAGGTCCGTCCTGCAGGTGCTTCTGGAACAGGCTGAAAACAAATACGGAGTACAGCGTTCACCATTTGCCAAAAACAATTGCCCGCTTTGAACATTTGTCCTACTCTTCTTCACAATCAGTCCAGTACAAGTCATTAAATGTTCCTTAATATCTTCTGAGATGCAACACAATATCAAACTAAATATAAAAACAGCCTTTTACAAAGGCATTAATATCTACATAAGCGCATGTAATATGTAACAGTATTACACGTTTAGATTTGTCCGTGCATTAGATAATCCTTCGCACTAATTGTCTTTACATGTTTAAACCTTAAAGGATTAATATATCATAGCGCTGATGCGTAGGCAGGATATGGTTCAAGCTGTGGTTTACCCATACCGGGCAGCAAAATGTAAGCCAAGGGTGGTTGGATACCCGCAGGAGACCAGCCTGTACAGTTACAGGGAATCATATACCCAGGATTGCTCGGGGAAGGATGAGAGTGAGTGTGAGTGCCACTGCCAACGGTGCCTGTGCCCGTGAAGGCAGTCGCATCACTAGCGTATCCAAGCGGGGAAGGGTAAGGAAACGACGGAGAGGTGATTCCTGCCATCTTCGACCCGAGGTCAAAGACGGAGTACGGATTTGAGGACGCAGCCGGGTTAAAGAAGACTCTGGCCGCCGCGGCCACGGCCGCAGCGGCAGCTTTGTCTGGACTCCCAAGTAAAGAATCCGAGAATGATCCACTGGCCAAACCGCTCGCCTTCAGTGCTTCGTGTTCTCCAAGATTGTAAGGCACCGGGAACACAAATTTATCTTTTTTCATTAGAGTCTTCGGCTTTCGCCTGGGTCTATATTTATAATCAGGATGCTCCTTCATGTGCATGGCTCTCAATCGCTTTGCCTCGTCGATAAACGGCCTTTTTTCGGACTCGGTCAGAAGTTTCCAGTCCGCGCCGAGTCTTTTGCTGATTTCGGAGTTGTGCATTTTGGGGTTCTCCTGAGCCATTTTCCGCCTCTGAGCGCGCGACCACACCATAAAAGCATTCATAGGACGCTTTACGTGATCCATGGGTTTTGCCATGTCGTGCAAGGCACTTTTTACTCGTGGACTTCAATGCTCTTTGGATTCTTTCACTTCTTCAGCGTTCAATCTTCAAGAAGTTCAGTCACCCCGCTCTGTCAAATTGTTGCAGCCCTCCGCATAAAATGCGTTATGCACGATGGTTCGGTCTTCGTTAATGAGACGAAAGTATTGAGCATCAGTGATTATTGCCAGTCATAAGTGCACTTACTTTGATGCCTGAGATGTAGGGTTTGAATCGCTCAGTACGCAAAGGTCCGTTTTCTGGAATCCCCTTTAAAAGTTCACCTAAAACAAAAATTGTTTTTCAACCCGACACAGAAATGGCGATATTTTGCTCAAATGCAAATTATCGTTTGTTTGTTCACCCGCTCCTGTAGGTAGCATTAACGCGACTGATTCGTACCTCGGGGTTGCCCCATGTGAAATAATAGGAACCGGACCAGCAGGTAGCGCGAGGGTTTTTGCGCGTGCGCAGTATCCTGTGTCCCATGCAGACGAGTCATATTAGGTTAATGGTGGCCGAGAGAACGCAGGTATAAAGATAACCGGAGACCCCCGGACAATTACGGGGTACATCTGCTGATATGGAGACTTTTTGTATTCATTATTTGGCTACATAAAACACACGTGTACGATTTATTGAGACTATCATAATCGTTTATGAAACACATATAACATAATTGACAGTTACACACTCAAGTTTCACTTCATTTATAAGAATATTCTTATTCAGTATTCCTATATATCTTTTTGAATTAGAGTACTAAATTAGAATTAGAGTACTAAAACGATACTATTTCACAGCCTAATAAATCAGCAAAGCTGTACGTATTAGCAAAGTAATTTTAAATAACCAACACAGAAGTTCACGGAAGTAATCACTGTGCGGCTTTACACTTTAATCGTTTAGTTCCTCCAAGTGTATAAGGACATTTGCAGTATTTTTCAGAAATCACCGTCTAGATTTATTGTGGTGATCTTATATTTCTTTTCGACGGAGTGTTTTTTTTAACGAAAAATTAGGCTCTCAGCGTCTGATTGGCAAAACCTGACTGTATAGGCTAATAGTTTTGCAGTATATTTCGTTTTCATGGTTTTATTTAAAGTTTGTGGTACACTTGCAATGTTAGAAGCAATACGGACGCGCGTGAACTTGTGTTATTTCTGCCACCGGAATTATAACCGTAGACGAAACCCGATGACAGGCCACCATAACCGCTCAGCCGTGGGGCGATTATAGCAGCCTTGGCTTGTAGCCATACTAAAAATCATTTAAGTTCTCTTTGCCGGCAGCTAATTGTAAAACGAATTAGAGGCATGGATGGTAGTCTAATATTCTGCAAAACAAATTTTAAGTATACTTTCACAATTGAGACGTGATTGTAATAATCCATTTTATATGGAAATTTACGGAACACGGAATACAAACAATTCTTACGATATTTATATGTGTTTTAATTTTACATTGAGCGCTGGTCCATTCCTTCAACTCTGACTTGGGTGCCCGTTCTTTTGTTGATTTGTTGAAAATAGTAAACCTCAGACAAAATTACTTTTCAGCGATTTCAGTCAGATGATAAGTTTACAGTCTACACATTTTTTTTCAGGATTACAGGGATTACATATATTGTCGGCATATTTCTTAAATCTGATAAAGCTAGAAAAAGTAAGTTTTATATACTGAATCCTCGATTTATGTAAAATACAACCTTAATACAACAGGAGAACACTTACTGAAACGCACACTTTCTTTACTTTAGTCGTTATTGAAATAGCATATACAAAACTGGACGATTTGTAAGAAAGTCTGTAACATACTGTTTAAAAAGTAATATTTGTATCAGATAATAGAGATTTTATTCTTTGATATTCACAGTCCAGAGAGAAGAGAGAGAGAGAGAGAGAGAGAGAGAGAGACTACGACTTAACACAGTCAAGTAAAAATTTATATACTTGGCATTATTCATTATATACTGCGAAAACACACGGAAAATTACCAATTTTCTTCACAATTATCTGACCATTATTAATTAAACGGGTTTATTTTGGCAGCTACATGAATATGCTGAGTACCACTACATGAATGTGTTTGTGGGGAGGGATACGCGGGGCGAAGGACAAAATAAATCTATATAAAATCCTCCGTATTTCTTAGTTGCTTTTTTGGTTTACTTTCAGAATTAATCCACAGTATAACTGATCTATTGAAAAATTATAACACCATGCAGCTGAAGGCAGCTAATTTAAATGTAGTGATAGAAGCTGATTGTGTCTATAATTGACATGCAGATTAAATGCAATGACTGCGTCATTTAAACGAGAACACGTGAATCGCGTCTCCTTCAAATTTACAATTAAACCTGGTTTAAACCGAAAACTTGTTCAAAGACACACGTTTATCGTTATCATTTTGTCACGTGCGTAAAAAAGAACAACATGGAAAAAAGTAAATGCGTCTCGTTATCGGAACACCTAAAATGTCAAGCATGAATATTTCGAATTTGCTGTTACAAGTTTTTTCTAAGGTCTCATTCTTGTTGTCTTAATTATACTGAATTTAACAGAGAGCCCCTGTGTGAACTCTCTCGTATGGGGGGGAGTCAGAATGAAAACACCAGACCTGCAAGACGCGATTCAAACTTCCCTTTGCACAGGACTGAAAAGATATTGTGTCGTGAAAAGAGGCATTCAGCCAAGCAAATGTACATCCTAAATAAACTGCCAGAAAGACCAAAGCCCGAATTATCACAAAAACGCACCCAGATAATACAAGTGCAAGACCATAAAAAGACTGGTCCTCTCAACATTTTTATTCCTGAAAGTATTGCAGCTTTTAGATTGGGAAAGTCAAAAAATATCCACTTGCTATCAGTAAGTCTATGGCAAATAATTGTTGAATATGCCATCAAGAGTAATTAAAATGAGTGGAAGAAAATACTTGATTTTTTTCTGATGTACCCAGAAATTACATGGTATTGCTTGGTAGACATGGGGGAGCACTGTTTGAAAATTGAAAATTCACTTTATCTCTTGGAATCTCTGTCATCTTCATGTGATACAATGAACAGAGAAGAGTAAACAGTAGCTTGCTATTATGGACCACTTCAGACCCAAACAGTTCTGTGTATTTACTTAAAGATTAAAAGATTGGCAAAGTCCTGGGAGAATGTTGGCCGATCGACTCTCTTCAGTTTGCTGTGAGCCTTTCTGCCTCTGACACAGAAACACAGCTTTGTACAAGAAAACACACCCTTCCTGTCTAGCAGTATATCAAGTTAAAAGCTTAATTCGTGTTTTTTTTCCCCTCACTGTTGAAAGAGAGAAACAGAGATGCAAATGCAACCCAATCACAATTTCACGTTGTCTAATTTTACATCTTTTATTCGGGTGTTACTGTTGTTGTAGTTAAAGTTGCACTTCACTCTGAATAATCAGCTGTCGGGCAAGCCGGGTGGCGTAGTGGTTAGGGATGCAACCCTATAGTCAAAATATTGCTGGTTCAAGTCTCCGATCTGCACGTACCGTTGAGGTACTCTGAGCAAGGCACTCATGTAGCTGCCCCCTGCTGTGTCATGATGTCACATGGGTTAAATGCAGAGGACACATTTCATTGTTGTGTGCTGTGGTGCATCAACAATGACAATTAATCACCTTTACTATTCAAATTACTATGCTGTCAGGTTGCAAGAAGCAGTCAGCAATGGCATGACTGACACTCCAATTCAGGTGCTGTGGGGATTAAAAACCATTTCACTGCATACAAGCTTGCTGAAAGGTACCAAGTTGAAGGCTTACATGTAATACTTATCATTTACTACAATAAGAAAAAATATCTAACTTTCAAATTGTAAGCCTATCATTAAGGCCATAGTTGCATTCCTTAAAAACTTCACAGTAGCAAATTTGCGCTAATGAATAAGCAGAGGTGATGTCAAAATGGGCTTGGGGCAAAACTCAATATTTCCTAGGTCATGCACAAAAAAGACAAAAAACTCAAAAGAATGATATCACTGAGACATAAATCACAAGTACATAATTAACAGATAAATATTATAATGAAAATAAAGCATTTTGAATTGTTTGCTGGTAAAAGTAGGTGTTTAATTGTTGCTGCTTCATTGTGAAGTGATTACTACATTCTTTTTCTCTTGGCTTAGATGACTATTAAAACCATATAGTCACATAACAGCACATTCCTTTGTTAACATCCACCCAACTGGCACAGTGGCCTCCAGGGAGGTGGAGGTGGCTTGGTCAGTTGGTGTTTCTCAATTGTTCATAATGTATGAGTATATGACCTGCAATTTACTCCTGTCCAAGGTGTCCCTTTAGGGGGGATTGCATTTAGGGTGTTCTCAAGGCATACACATTTTGATGTGCAAAAGGTGCACTCCCCATCTTCAACCAAGAACTGGATGCAGAAACAAAAAAGATTGATGGTTGCAGCACTTGAAAGAAAGGTGGTAGAATATTCTCCAAAGAGAACAATAATTGATGCAGCCGTGTAAACAGCTGCATGACTTTACTACCAAGAAGTAAAAGACTTTCAACCATACTTTATCAATTCCTGAGTAAGTTGATCCAGATGCATGGACACCAAATTTGGATTACTTGATTGCTGAAGAAATTGTGCATGAACGTCAGGTATGAATTTCATGTTATGAATCATAAAGCTGAAAGGGGTGTTGCCCTTATGCAGGAATATAATTGTCTGCTGATCAAAGATGAGGAAAAGACAGAGTTTGCTCTGCAGGGTATCATTCAGCACAGCAAACTCTATCCAGCACAAAATCTACTAGAGTGTAGTGCAGGCAGTCCAGAAACTTCACAGTATTTGAGTACATCCTAAAAAATCAAAACAAATATTTTTTTTTTGCACAAAAAGACTTGAATGAAGGGCTGAGAGCATTTTTGTGGTTTTTGTGTTTAATTTTACCAGTGCTGCAAAAATTTGTTTTAGCTTGAAATAAAACAACTGGGTAAATAAATCATAATACGCTTAAATTTCAGTCCGAGACAGAACTAAACATTGTTAGTCCTTTTTAGCCTAAATTTACCAGTCCTTAAGCCCTTTACAAAAAATAATTTCATCCTAGAATAATTGCAATGAATAATTTGTCAAGCCCTCATTGGAAACCCAAGTTGAATACAAATCTGGATACTGAACACACAAGGAGCGCTCCTAAGGTGAGGCTGACACGTAATGAAACCAAACTGAATTTAAAGATAAATATATATTTTGATGCAGCGAATGAAGTGACCTATTTTACGATGTGTGGTGAGCACTTCTATTGCCTGCCAGAAGACTATGCCAATATTCTGATGGTTGTAAATACTTGCAGGATCTTAAATGTACCCCCAGGGCCATGATTCCAGTCACATCTCCTGCTTAGTTAGTGTGATAAAGGACTCCTACATGGTGCCTTAGAAAACCCACATCTACCTCATAACCAGAAGTCAAAAACTGGCATACTTACCAAGAAGGGAAGTGCTTGCAAACATCTGCGATATCTACTGCCTCTGATTGCATTTCGACACACCTATCCAAATATTTCACATGCAAGATATTTTGACCCCAATTTGCCAGGAGACTCTCTTTATGCTTTCAGTTTCTCCATCTCTAAAAATAAATCTGGCAGGTATGCTATGTATTTAATTTTTAATGTATTTGGTAAGCCACGTATTGAAGGTTAAAGGCAGAGAGATGGAGAGATTACAGCTACCGGTCATATTGGATGATGAGTAAACTGAAGCAGATCCATTTTGGTGTGATGCTATCCAACTATGTTGAGAAGTCCTGTTGAATCGGACATAAGGCACTAATTTGTCAATCATGTTCCGAGTCTCAGAACCCCCCCCCACTTTTGTGTCAACATCTGCACACAGCGAAAACACAAGGCCGTAATTACCCCGTCACATAAAATAGCTTTGCTATTGACACCCCCGCCCCATGAATTAATCTCTGAGATATTATAAACAGTTTCTGAAAGATCCAATTAAGGGAAATCATAACAAAGCCTTTTTCTGTTTTGTTTAGTTTCCGATGGGGCTCTCATTATGTTTGATTCTTTAATGCCCACATACTTGTCAAGGCAGAAGGACTCTAGATGCCGTTTAACAGGCATCTCACACTAGAATATCCTCTACTCATCAAACATTATCATCTCAGGTGTCTCAGGTCGCCTGTGTTTGAATGAACGAGATCCTTAAGATTAATTTGAAGAGGTAGGTAGTTCAGCCACACATACAGACTTTTGTAAGATCAAATAAGTTGGGGGTTCACATAAATTTCCTACTCGGCATACACTTATCTGGGCAGCGTGGTAGTATGGCATGTAACATTGTTTCCTCACCCCTCTACAGTAGCGTTTGGGAGTTTCAATCCCAACTCCACTGTGTGTGTGTGTGTCCTGTGAAGAACAGGCATCCCATCAAGGGTGTACACCTGCCTTGTGCCCTGAATTACCTAGGATAATCTCCTTCTCAGTCCTGAATGTACAACCTGAGTAGTTTCTAATGTTGTGATCTGTAACAAGAGTAACTGAAGTCAGAATGGCTATAGGCAGAAGCATTAGTGCTGGAGGGCCTGAAGGCCTCATTTCCAAGGCAACCGTTCCCATGGCCTAGATGTCGTCCTATCAAGTATTCTAAGACAGTTTTAAAATGGAAATTAATCTCATTTGTGCTGATTAAGTGACCAGGATAACAGCCATGTAATTGTGATAATAAAAGTCTTTCTACTCTATGGAGGGAAATAACAGTGTTGCAGCAAAAGACTTATTGTTGTAGTTGAAAGTCACATTTCTCACTGGGGACCCACCATTGTGGCGTTGTTTGACATAGCTGAGTGACACAATCGCCGCCAGTGCTCTCTTCAGGAACTTTCTCATGGGTCTTCAATGTCTTGCACTGCCCACGTTACGGCCGGGACCCGGTATGTCGTGTGGTTTTTCTCACACAGCTGCCCCAGAGTGGCCTCGCCAATGTCCCGCTGGGGGCCAGAGAACGTGTCATGAAGGAATGAGGTGAACAGAGGACAGCTGTGTATATGTCTTTCCTGCAGAGGCCCCCAACTGCTTACGGGGTTCACACTCCATTGGAAAATATCTAGCCTTATTCACCAAAGATTTTAAGGGAGTCATATAAAGGCTTTGCCAAAGCCTATTGTTTGTATACATTTATATGCATTCTTTATATATTGAAACTGATAGCTTGCATAGTTCTCTACATTTAGCTTAAGCAGTGAGGGTAGATTCCCCCTAAGTGACAGTATAGCCATTATCCATCCATACATCCATCCATCCATCTTCTAATCCAGGGGCCCACAACAATTTTTCTCCATGGGTCAAATTCCATCGGCAACATAAAGTCAAGATCCACTCGGTATGAAAAAGAATTTTTCTTTTGGATGTGGACTGGAGTGCACCAGTTGGTGACTACTTTTCTAATCAGTTTTCTATTATCCAAGTACCAAATTTCTTCAACATGAATAAGTCACAATGTAAAATTTAAATGTGATTAACATACAAGAGATGGAAATGTTCCTGCCACAAGGAACCATTGGTTACTTTGTTGAAGGGACAATTTGAAACTAGGACTTCATGTGCACAAAAGTAAAAAAAAAATGTTTCAATCCATACATCTTGCTCTTCTTTAAAATGCACGCCCAGAACAACGGCGTGGGGGTGGGTTCAGCTCTAATCAATAGGTTAATCTATAAATTATCCAGGGCAATAGTCACCACTTGTAGCTGTAATTGCAACAGGCATTGATTCAGCTGTAAGATTCAATGTTGGCGAAGTACAACACATATCGCCAGTTAATCACAGAGCATACCAGAGAAAGCAGCACTGGTAGGAGGCTATGGAAAAGGCCAGACAGATGAGTCAAAGAGGATCATGTGCTGATCATGACTTACCTCAATAACTCTGTTTAATCGACACACACACAGAAAGCATGTTATGTAAGGGATTTTTTCTGCATTTAGCAGGACAGCAAGACTAAGAAATTGTTGCTAAATAATATAATGTCAGCATACAAAACTAAAGATTCTGCCCAATCGAATTTTTTTTATGGAGACACGTTCTTGTGTAAAATTTAGGTTCTTTCCTCCAGCTACTCAACTTGCAGAGCTGTTAATCAGCATTGACAGTCAGCCAATATTTTCATAAAATGCAGGAAAAGTTCCTTTTTAAACTGTACATATGAAGCCACAGCCACTAGTTCTGAAATTATCGCCCTTACTTCTGTGGTCAGGATAATTGCAGTTTAATTGGGTGGCAGTAACGGAAGCCTGTATCCATATTATCTAGCATTATCTCTTTCTCTTAGAAGCACCGGCAACTCAAAGGAGGCCATCTATCATGGCAGGGAGGGCTCCTGTCTGCTTAGCCTCTGAGAGAGAGCCGGAGAGCGAGTCAGGAAGAGGAGGGGGACGAACGGAGAGAGGGTGTTGTCAGACAGGGGAATGCTGACAGCAAAGAAGAATGTTTATGCAGCTTATCATGACTGCACATCCGTCTCCAAGATGCATATCCTTCCTAAGGCTGTATAATCAATAGCTATTATGTTGATGTATGAAAATCAAGGTGTGAACTTCCAAAAAAAGTAGATTCTGTTTTTTGTTTTTGCTTTTGTCAGCCACCCCACTAGCTAGAGATTTTTAAAATGCATCCATTGATACATAGCAAACATTACATTGAAAGGGTCAGACTTAGTGGTCAGCAATCCTCTTTATTCTTTATTCTAACACAAACCAAATTTTTTTAAATTATGCAAAATTCCAATGTATTGCATGGAAGTAGAAGGAAAATTCATAAGGGACTGACAGACCCTACAGCATGATTCACTTTTAGCATTTTTCCATTATAAAAGTGCATAAAGTAAACAATCCCTTCCTTCAATATGGTTGGAAGAGTCCAACCATTTTTGTGCATCCCCCTAGTCTACTGGTAAGCAATAAATATGGAGCCATTCAGGACCTCAACTTTTGCTGCACCTTCCCTTTTGTTTGGGCCATACTCAACTTTAAAAAGGCCCTTTTAGAGCAGCTGAATGAACTTCATCTGTCTGAAAGAGCTCCTCATTGATAGCTCGGAAAAAATAGGATGGTTGTTCAGTATATGAAGGAGAGACAATGAATGCCAAAATGAAAGCTCTGGGATTTCATTGTGAACAAGGCGCTCTGCTCCCCTAAGTTGTTTTGACATTTCTATCACAATGATGCATCCTTGCTGAAGTCTGTTGCAACCATCTTTCAGGAAAAATCTTAAAGCCACCCACCAGTCTCCTTCACCACCATCAGGGCCAGGGTTATTAAGCATGCTGCAGAAGGACCAAGGTGAGGGGTAGATCCAGCAGGAAAATGCCATTGCTGCTAGTACTCATCAGTTTGGCAGGCAGTTTAACCTACATCATTTCACATGGGATGGCAGGTTAGCCTGGCTAACAGAAGTCCTGGTATATATTGACAGAAGGGCTTACATTCTGAATGCTATGACACTACTCAATGTTTATGACTTTTAAAATTAATGTTTATTATGTTGATTTTACAACACATTAAGACAAAGCTGAAATGCACCATGTAAAATAGGGGTGTAAAATAGGGGTTCCCAATCACCAGGCTGCAGAATGCTGGGGGTGAGGTTACCACCTGTCCCATATTGAAAAAGAAAAGCCATGATCCATGAAAATATGCAATTTGTCCTGCATAGCACATGATACCTACACCAAAATATTTTCATTAGGAAAATTGTCTTTCGAGACAAGTCTGCACACACATGTTTAGGAACATGATGATTTTGGGTTCAGAAAAATTAAGTGAGTTTTACATGTGTCAGGAAGATATGTGGGAGTTGCATACAGGTCAGTACCGGTCTTGGCCAATGCGACGCCCTAGGCGAGCATCTCTGCTGCTGCCCCTCGTCGGAGACAAAGTG
>JAODKN010000001.1:38601242-38613627 GCA_026774425.1 Petrocephalus zakoni
TATTTTCAGAAAATCGCGCCACTTTCAATAATCATGGAGGAAGTTTTTTTGTCTTAATACGGCATTGTTCAACTGTCCGAGGATAGCCTTTCTCCCTTAGCTGCTTACTGAACAGCGCGTAAATGCAGCTGTTTTTATGTGTCGTGGACAGTTGCTTTTGGATATGCTCATCCGACCATATATCTATGAGGCACTTAATTTCTTCTGCACTCCACGTTTCTCCGCGGTTTGATTTCATCGCGAGTCGATAGCTTGAGAAATTTAATGGAGACAACAGGAAGTGAAAAGAATTTTACCTACAGCCCCGTATCTCTTATACCCAAAGTGCATTAAACTATACCATTTCGTCAGATTTGGTTTGGTTGCTTTCACAACAGACGAACCGTACCAAAGTAGGGCGGATAAAGCGGTCCGTCTTACACTTTTGAGAGACTCTCTCAGCCCTGCTCTCCAAACTAAAAATCATGTATTTAATCACCTGGTCTCTCAATGCAGTTGACACCATCTTCTCGATGAGAAGTGCACGTTCGGGGGAACCTGAATTTCCTGCAGGAATGTATGTATGAATGTACAGCTTCTCGCCTGAAAACCCAAACAACCTTATCCTATCTGCTTTTGGCTGCCCTGTAATCAGCACTGGCCTCGGCCAAGGCCACTGCTGAATTAACAACTCCCCCAGAAGAACAAAGCAGTGAGACTCTCTTGCATCCCCTCCCCATCCCAAACCTTCGCCACTTCATACCCTCAGCGTGAACCGGCGGGTCTGTGGCCAGGGCCTTTATGGCTGCAGGACCGGATGGCTGGTTGTCTATGCTGGACTATCTCCACTTCCCCATTTCCCTCCCCTGTTGCAAGTCATGACTTTTTATGTTCTGTACTGACAATGTGCTTATGTTGCTGAGCTGTTTTTTTTCTGTTCCCACATTGTACTCCCTACTGGAGTAGTCTGCAGGCTGTTTTTTTATTCACCTCCTCTCTCCTCATGCCTGTAATTCTTAGGTCGGTAACTACTAAAACACATTTCACTGCATGTCGTACTCTGTATGACTGTGCATGTGACAAATAAAATTTGAATTTGAAAGTTAGAGAAGGCTCAGCACAAAGAACCGCTCCAGACATTGCTCCTCCAGTGTCATCGCTTCCTCCACTCATCACCTTGCAACCAAAGAACTCCCTCACCTCTGCAATTTAATCATTCTAATTAATCTGTTATGCAGTTTTGGGTCACATTAAAAATCCCGTGCTTGCTTTGCAGAACAGTATTTTCCTTTAAAGATACCCAGTGACATCTAATCACTGCTTTTATTTTCCATCCAGTTTGCTTTATTTAATTTTGTTATTTTGCGTTTTATGTTTTTTGTAATGTATGTTCTGTATTAGTTGCAGTGTTAGGAATAAATGCATGCTGTTTCACCTTTTAAATATCTCATTGTGTGCTCACAATGGGTCACTTTATCAGTGCGAAACCGCTACAAGCTTTTTAATTCCCAAGCTCATCCTCATGTATCGCGATACTCTCTCTATGGCCAATAGCAGAGTTGCTAGGTTACAGGGTGAAGCCGTCCGCTGGACAATATTCTAACCAGGTAAATCAGTGATACTGTAATAAGTGAATTCCATTCGTATTCTGGAGCTAAATCGTTCAGCAAGTCACTAATTCAGACTTCTATAATAGACTTTGATATTGGAACAACAACGAGCATAATTTCATTATTAACAATTAATTAATTCATTGATTGATTGATTGATAATTTCCCTTTGTATTGGTGAAGAGACACATTTATTTGAGCTGATATTTCCTATACCCTTCTTAGATTGAAATCTTAGCACTTGTATTATATAAATTTAGATTTTGTTATTTTGTCCCTAGAGGACGGGCTCCCCCTTTGGGTCTGGTTCCTCACAAGATTTCTTCCTTCTAGGGAGTTTTCCCTTGCCACTGTTGCCTCTGGCTTGCTCACTGGGCACTTATGTGGGCAGAGATAATGTAAAGCGCTTTGAGACAATGTAATGTTGTGAAAATGTGCTATACAAATAAAATTACATTGCATTGCACTGATTCAGTGAGCTTAAGGGATCTTCTTGAGCTGATGTTAAATTAGTTGCTTTACTCTGTATACTTATAGCAGGAAATTAACGTCTGCTGTTTGTCTTGTTAAAACCTTAAGCTTCTGTGTTTCCTGATTATGCACTATTTACCTTCACCATATATCTTTATGCCCAATGCTGCATTTAAACAGTTAAAGGAGACACAGTTAAAAACATACACAATGACCTCAGCCTTAATGAAATGTCTGACTTTCTTTTCTATGGATGCTATTAAAAATCCCCAAAATAAACTGAATTGAATTGAATTGAAATTATAATTCAGAAAAACTGTTTTGAGGTGTGTCTTAAAGATACTGTATGTCTTTGTACGTTCCATAGTTGACAGTAAACAGCTCCCTTGGTTAGTCACGCAACATTAATCCCCTTTGACAGCTTTTGTCTTTTTGAACCTTTGTGAGACTCGAAACACCTCCCACTGAAAATGCACAAGTGACAACAAATCCACAATCGAACAAAAGGTTCACACCGGTAGCCTGACCAGAGCTTGTGAGTGTGCACATGTGACCCTCACTTCCAGCTCCCTACTGGAGTAGCAAGATCTTCACTGTTCCAGCCATCTGGGCATCTTCCATCCTGTCTGTTTGAGATGAAGAGGTTAATCCAGATTTCTAGCTTCCTTTTGTCCACCCTTGGTTGGCTCTTTGTGTCCTGCACCATGGCCATGGACAACTGGAAAGAATCTCAGCTTGGAGGCCTGGGAGGCTCCTATGTCATCAAGGTGGCCTGGTATTGGTCTAACCTATGGAAAGACTGCTTTGTCGACTCTACTGCTGTTACCAACTGCAGGGACTATGGTGTGCTGTGGTCTGTCACACGTAAGTACCTGTCTGTCCAGGGAGGGACCGGCTCATTAGGTCTTTATCTCAGTCCCCTGGCTACAATTGTTTGATACTTCCTAGTTTCTTAAAGGGATGGTTCACCCCAAAACTGAAAAAGATAGTGATCAAAAAGTCTGTGGATTATCTTCAACAACTGGGTCATGGTTTCTGGTAAGAGATACTGCTGTTGGAGTTTTCAAATGTTTTCTGGCGTTTTAATATCCACAGAAACAATGCCATTCACTCCCATTATATTTGAGAGAAACAAAACATTTCTATGGCCAATATCTCCAAAACTAGGCAACTCATAGTAGTACAACCTAGATGGATAGATAGCATAAACATATATTGTTTAGTTTTGGGGTGAACCGCCCCTTTAACAAGGAAATGTGTTGTGCAAAGTATCAACTGGTCATAAATTCTCATAATTTCGCTCCTGTGTGAACTTGAAAATAAGATTTGTTTTTCTTTAGTAGTTGCTTAAAGGTGAGGCGGTAAACCAGAGATTTATTCAGGCTTGTAAACTTTGTCAGGTAGCTGGCAAAGATTTTCAATTCGAGACAAGTCTGCACACGTGTGCACACACATTTACATGTATGGAATTTTATTTCATTGTAAATAATCTGTAGGTTTTGCAAACTACTCCAAAAGCTTTTGATGTAGCTAATTTTATGTTTACAATGAAATAATATAGATTTGCCATAAGATTTCTTGTGTGAGCATAACAGTCAGAGAGCATGAGTGTCACACCAGATGCGTGGGAGATAGCAGCCCTGCTCATTAGCTCATATAAAAGCTTTGTTCATTTTTGCAGAGAGTTTCCAGCTCAGATTAAACCAAGCCCATGTTAAAGTATGGAAGCCCATTTCCGTCAATGCTAAGAAAAAAAATAAGATCCAGTAAGTCATTACAATAGAAACTCAATAGAATCTCAAAATAATGACTTAGTATCTCGAAATAACGACTTAGTATCTCAAAAAATGACTTAGGATCTCAAAATAACAATTTAGTATCTCGACATTATAATGACTTATGGGATCTTATTTTTTTTCTTCACATTGACTTCCCACAATGGGCTTCCATATTAAAGAGCTTTGTTAAAATCTAACAAGATAACTCATTTCTCTTGAAAAGCTTACATCCAAGGTGTGCGTGGGCTGCTAATGGGAGGATTGGCCTTTGGCTTCTGCGGTGCCATCCTGGCATTCGTGGGGATGGAGTGCACATACATCGGCGGCAGCCAAAGGACCAACGACAAAGTACTGTTTGCTGCTGCCATCTTCCACTTTGTAGGCGGTGAGTATGCGCCCCCTTCGGTCTTGGCACAATTCGGCCGCATCCTTTTTTCACACCAGTGTCTCAGTGTCCCTAAAATGTCCTTGATGCAGGTGTATTGGATATCGCCGGATACTGTTTGTATATCAACAGGATAGCGATCACAGTCTTCAACCCAAAATTAGACCCAACTGCCCTTAGGTAAGCCTGTATGGCGTGAATGTTTCCACTGGTATATGAGTTTTGCTTTCATACTGCTTTGATGTTGTATGTCTAAGTCTATCGTTGAGCACAAATCATTGAGTGGATGAGAAGAGTAAGTTCATTACTATAAATAGCCATATCCTGCACCAGAAACATCAATCCATTTTCTGTAACCACTTGTCCTATTCAGGGTCACGGGAGGTATAGAGCCTATCCTATAATCCTATAATTTGATAACTCACCTCAGCATATTGCAATGGCAGGGACTTGAATCCTGGTCCCAGAGGAGTGAGGCAACAATACAAACCACCCGTGCCACCTTAAAAAAGGAACATTTAAGAGTGAACCAAAAACATCATCATTATGAATGTAAGTTTTATATGATACAAAAAGTGGCCCATTTATAATGTACTGTACACCTTTGCTAATGCAAACAACCTCCTCCTCCAAACTGCAAATCATGGGGCTACAACTGAACACATACAGCAGACAGGGTCAGGAGGTTCACTTAGTGTCTTAGCAGTTAAAACCTTTATCTAAGCTATTCTGAATGTGGTGCAATTGCTGGTGTCAGATGTGGTTGGTTCCACCAACTCAGAAACAGCCTTCCTGGGATTTACATGCAAGTTTACAGATCATGGTGTCATTATCTTCTTCAATTCTATGTATTTTATCAATGTATATCAATGTATTTTACACCCGTGTAAAGCGCCCTGGGACAACCCTGTTGTGAAGGGCGCTATATAAAAATAAACTGAACTGAATTAACAAAACATATTCTGTGGCATAAAACACCACATTCATGACAGAAATCAGAGGGGAATGGCCAGTCAAATTAAAGCTAACAGGAAGGACACAAGTGCAAAAATAACAGGTCAGTACAATGATGGTGTCCAGAAAAGACACACAAGCTATGGAATCAAATGTGGGTCCTACCCAGTACTAGCTCAGTGTATCCAATAATCTGGGCACTATCCAGTAGTTGATACATTTCTCTAGTTGGTTATTAGAACATTGTATAGTCAAACCTCCCTTATCCGTGCAGAATGGGACCAAGGGGTGCCCATAAGTAAGAAATGCCTGTAACTTGAACAGTACAGTACAACGTATATGTGTACACATACAAACTACATGATATTTATGAGGTGCAAGGCTTATAATAGGATGTTATTTCAGTCTGAGCTAGCGAATCATCTCATTTTATTCTTGCAGTTATGTTGTATGCTGTTGTTTGGATAGGGAGTAAGGTGTAGAATTTGTTGTTGTGTTTTTGTTTTCTCTGCACTTAGGTAAGTTAGCTTTGTGTTCGGAAGCTGAGTTTTGTTTATTGTTTTCTCTATAGTCACTCCTGAGTCCTTTTGCATCGGTTTTATTTGTTCTGTCTCCGTGGTGTGTCAATAAAAACAGAAAAATATCCCTTTGTCCATGTGTGTTCCCTTGTCCATCACACCCTACCCTTCCCCTGGTGATCATCTTTTTCTGTACAGATATAGTTTAGGAACTCCAATCTTTTTGGGCTTGGTGGGGAGCTTCCTTATCATTGGAGGATCCATCCTGTATGCCATCACTGTCATCAAATCTCTGTTCCCAGAAAAAAGGTAAGAGATAAGAACATGCTGCCATTTTTGCAATTTGACATCACATTAACCATCATGTGAATCCTATTAGTCAACAAATTATTCACCTCTGGCCTCAGCCAGGTTTATAATTCCAGAACATACACCAATCCGCAGTCCAGGAGCAGAACCCTCTATGCCGGACACTATGGACAGCGCAGAGAGTCACAGTCCAGACTATCCAGGCACTCTAAGTCCGGAGTCTCCAGAAGCTCGCAGGTGTCTACCATTTCCCACATCGAGGACAGGAAGACATCAGAGAGAGATGCCTTTGTGTAACTGGTGTCCATTCCAACATTAATCAATTTTACCTAATAATGTAACAGATACTAAAGTTCTAAACTGAATTTTGAACTGCTTCAATAAGACAAAAGATTGAGTTTTTGTGATTGTCTTTGATGTACCATATTGTAGATTTTATTCTCTACAAAGAAATTTAATTACTCAAATGTCTTAAGTGTGATTAATTGAGCTGAAAAGGACTATTTATATATTGTACCAAGTGTGCTTTAACTTGCTGTTCATTTTATAATGTGGATACATGTAAACTTTACATTAAACATATGCCTCTGAGTTACTGACTTATTTTGTCTCCTTAATGGATGCATATAAAACAAAGCTTTAGTTTCCTTTAACATATAACCATACTCTAACTAAAAACAAGTGCGTTTACATAGGTGATGTATATCAAAGCTTGTACTTTATGTAGTTCTTGAGCTATAAAAGTTTACCCAGTTATAGATTGTGGGCCTTTACTGACCTGTTTAGTGCGAACAGACAGACTTCAAGTATGGGTTTTATGGTTTTGGCCCTGAATAGGGTCTTTTTTCACACTGTGAACTATAATTGAGGTGCAAGGCAAGAAAGAGGTGGTTATAAACTGAAAAAGTAACCATAAACAACGGCAATTTCGTGGGTCTATGACTATGAAAACAGTCCATTCTGTGACTTGGCTATGAAACAGCTAAAAGTACCGGACACATACCTTCGGAACAGTAAAAAAAAAGTCGAAGTTCATTTGTCACAAAGCTGTATGATTCCTGGCACCGGAATGGGAGTCTTGGGCCCGATCTTCCCAGAGGCCCATAGCATTTCATAAGTCTGATATTACATTCAGCACATTTGCAGAAAAAGTGAGGATCACAGAGGTTGCTTCAAAACAGACTTGAGTGCTTATTAAATTTAGCAGTTAAATTGCATTTACCCCTCACATCACTATTTTGATTATTATGAAATTTCATACAAAATACATTATTAATAATTATTTTGAAATGTACACAATTCTGTAATGATATTGTTGTTGATAGTTATTCTTTGGTGTAAACTAAGTTAAATTTCAGATATAATATAAATGTATGATATTCATATGAACGGTAACAGCAGACAAATTTAGAGAATGTCTTCTATTTATGCATGTGTACATGGGATATCAAAATACTACTTTTGATTCCAACAGATTATTATTTTCATTGTTATTATTATTATTGTTCGTATAAACAGAAAAATGTGTGGGTTCTGTCTCTATACAAGGACACACAATTAATCCCCAAAACGAATTGTCACAAATATTATAATGATTTTGCTGGTTTAAGAGTATTACATTACATTTGGAATAACCTGCTGAAGCAAGGACCAATTTTATTTCAGCTATTTGTTATTTGATAAAAATATTGCACTTTCACTTGTAATCCTGGGAATCACTTAATCAGTAATAATCCCACAGGATCTTCAGTGTTATGCAGTAAAGCTGCTGAATGAATGTTTCCTGGATGGAACACAAATAAATACCATGACTCGCCTGTCACATGACCTTCACAGAGATAGGAATCTTGAAAAACAAAGTGTTGATTGGTTGAAGGATAAACAAAACAGGGTTGAGAGAGAACCCACTACAGGGAGGAGAACCACAAGGGCTCAGACCACACAGGTCTTGTCCACCTTGGCATCTCGGACAGCAGACCCCAAATCTGATCCTTCCAGGTTTCTGAGATATCAGATCTTTTAGGTTGTCACTGACGAGGGGCTCCTTGCAGCCTGGATCTGAGTGCCAGCCATGAAGTTCAGGACAGTAATGATGTACACAGAGATCGGCTGTTTTGTGGTGTGCATCTCGGGGTGGATCCTGGTTTGTTCCACTATGCCCACAGAGTACTGGAACTTCTCCACAGTGGAGGGTATCGTGCTGACCACTGCCAACTACTTTTCCAACCTTTGGAAGGACTGCATCTCCGATTCCACGGGGGTGTCAGACTGCAAGGAGTTCCCATCACTGCTGGGACTGGAAAGTAAGCCTTACTCCGTCCCACCTCACAGACCACATGAAGGAAGACCATTAAAACCTTTATATTTTCTTTCCTTAAACATTCATATCTCAGAAATCCAAGTAATTCAGTGTTATTGCCAGCTTGTGTATAATATACCTGGAGTACCTTTTACATTTCCATAACATTTTTTGACCAGTTAGAGCCAGTAAATATCTGCACTCTAAATATCCAGAGATTTTGAAAACACCAGCATATAAATAAAGAGAATAGGGTAGATACCGTTGATACATTGTTAGTTAGGGAAGATCACATGCCAGCTAAATCTGAAGTTTCTTTTGTCTTCTTCTTTATTCCATTGGTCACATTTTTTGGACTAATATTAAGAATAGATAGCTTTTAGTGTCATTGTACGAGTACAAGAGTCAATAGTAATTAGTAACCCAAACAGGTCTGTGTGATGCAAATTGATTTAGAATGCCCCTAAACTTAATCAGTTTGTCCTCCCCACCCCCCCCCACCCCTGATGGACAGTGTACATACATGTATGTCGAGCCCTAGTTATCATCTCCATCATCCTGGGCTTTTCTGGAGATGTCCTTGCCCTGGTGGGTATGAAGTGCACCAAGATCGGTGGGTCTGATATAGCCAACGCAAGGGTGACTTTTGCAGCTGGAATGAATTACCTTATCTCCGGTATGTGTTCCCATCTTGTCCTCCTCCCAGTCCTGTTCCATTCTGCCTTGGAGTGGTCAGTTCTTCACGGTAATCATGTCATTGTTCAGGGCTATGTGGCATGGGAGCCTTCTCCTATTATGGAAACAAAATACGAGAGGAATATTCAGACCCTAATTTCAAAGCGCAGAAGTGAGTGAACAGTCTTTCAACCTGTAAGCAGAGAAAATTCCCAAAAATTCCTGGCACTGGAATTTGGGAGTTCCAGCATTCCACAGATGACTGACAATCAGCACCTGACATCTGTCATATGGTTGACTGTATCTGCAGGTATGAAATCGGTGCTGCCATCTTCATAGGCTGGGGAGGATCATCTTTGCTGATCATTGGTGGCCTCATTTACAGTATCTTCGCTGGAAAAGAGGGATTGTGCTCCAAGTACCGAACACCTTAACCAGATGGGGCTCCAATTCACTTGTCACCAGAACCTAGCTGGTCATTGTCAGCTCATCTGGTCTTCTTCTCTCTTCAGCTTGACACCTTCGAGCAGGCCAGCCACCTACATCATCGACTCTATCCAAAAGGCTGACCCCTCGCTGCTGCCAGAAAAGGACAAAGAAATCGGAGAGACCAGGGCCAACTGCTACTTCAGCAAAGATGCTTATGTGTAACCTGTCCCCAGGTGCCACTCGACCCACAGGGGTTACATCAATGTCAGCTTAGAAATCAGCCCAAATGGTCTCTGTGCAGCTATATTTAACAAGAGAGGCATGCATGGTGATCTTATAGAAATCAACATCTATAATATTTACAGTAATAACACCATGTATTGAAACTTAGTAGGGATGCATCAATCGATCGGCCAATGATGAGAATCGGCCAGTTTTCAGCCTTATCAACGGGATCGACCGATCAGTCACACGTATTTACGATTTCAAACCGATCTTACCTATATCCCAGTCGCGCATGCACTTACAGATGCACTAAAATGTCTGTACTTTGGAAATTGTTTAGTGTTTGCTATCTGCAATAAGTGTCCCAGGCACACTTCCGATCTATCGGAAACTTTTGTTTTGATACCTGGCTGTAAGGCTGATTATATACCCCACTCCAGCTAGTGACGCCTTCCTGTTGCCCGGAGGCGAGTAGTCCGTTTACCACCAACGTATATCAGCGGTGAATTTGTTTTTCTGTTTTTCACTCCGGTTACACACAATCAGTCTAAAGAAGTTAGCAAAGTGAAAGCTGCTAAAACTGAAGTCAGCAGAACATGTTCAGATTGATCTACAAGGCAGGAGTCTCTCCAGTATTTCACTGGTATAAGCAGTGAAAAGAGCAAAGGAATTACAAGGAAAATTATGCAATTCATGGCACTGGATGACCAGCCGTTTTCCATAGGATAGAGGCTATCAGAATATTGAGTAGGTATTACTTTTCTGATGCTGAGCTACGGGAGTCATTTAATTTAGTTTCATGTCACACACGGGTTCTGTTACAAAAAAAGCGGTATTCAGTTTTACAACAGATTCCAATTCCATTTATAAAGAGAAACTTGCTAGTAATGCTTAAGTAGTGGCATTTTGGTTATAATATGTTGCCAAGTGTGTATTAAACTTTAGTTGTATTTGGGGTTGTATTTCTTTATTTACTTAGTTCTATTTGAATTTGTAAAGTTTAATAAGATCTTGTTATGAAAATAAAGTTTTGCATTAAAGAAAATTATATTTTTGATTGTATTCTCTGTTCTTAGGAAAAAATCTGTATTGGAAAAATCGGTATCAGTTCGGGATCGGCTAAGAAAATTGAAGCTGGTGCATCCCTAATACATCCCTAATCCAAAATGAAATGTATTCTTTTTGTATGTCAGTGTCATACAAAGTCTTTATCCCTTTACTATATTGCATTTAAGTGTAAAATTAGCTTTTCTTTTGAGGGTAGTCTGTACTCTCACTGATTACTTAATTACTCTTACTGATTACTACTGGCTTAACAATAGCATCTGATTGTAAGAACTGTTCATTCCATGGGTCAAAGTAGTTTTCAGTTTGTTTGAACTGGATTCAGTGGTTCTGGAAGGTTCAGGAAGTGGAACAATGGGAAAATGAAGCCCTAGATAGGTAGTTGGTATTGAATTGACAAGCTGCTTAGTGTGAACCAATTACATCTTTATGATCCAGGTGACATGTAAAACAACCAAGAAACAAAACTGAAATGGGTAACCAGTGCTGGAGTGACCAGCATAAAGCCAAAACAAGAATAGTAGCGGTAGTGTTTTGTGAAGTATTAAACAAAATCAACTTTAAGCCAAAAAAACAGGGAGGACAAATAGATTGAGAGAAACAAGAATATTAATTAACTAAAGAAAAACGCACTACAAACATACACTATATCCTGTGCAATAGCCTGCATTTTTAATGAAAAATTTAAGAAAATATGTACAGCAAAAATAAAGTTGAAGATATAACTGCAAACAATAGTTACAGTTTCATTTTTTATGAAATAATGACGTACACTCGCAATACATGACCAAAAATATTATTATTAATCTAATTCTATATATAAATTATATATACACACAAAAAGATGCATACATACAAACTGTATTGATCAGCCCCGTCCTGTGTGTTTTTTCCCCGGTGTTTCCCTCAGGCGCGGCTTAATTAGCCACACCTGAACCTGGTTTAGCTTTGCCTCGTGTTTCACTCCCCTTGTTTCCCCAGCACACCTGCCTCCTGTTGAGCCCTGATTACCTACCCGTTATAAGTCAGTCAAAGTCCAGTTACCCCGGTCGGATGTTGTTAGGTGCTGTCAGTACTATGTCTGTGTTGCCTGTAGCTCCTGCTTCCCATTTCCCCGCGTTACCTACAATAAATACCCCTTTGAGGTCCGTGGAGGACGCCATTCCCCGAGTTCCCGTGTTCTCCAGGCGGCCTATCCCTGCGGCGCCCCGGTCCGTTCCGGGTGGTGATGCCGCCGTGCCCCCGTCCATTCCGGGTGATGTCCACCGTGCCACCGGTACAGGAACTGCCGGCTTCCGTGCCTCAGCCTCCTGTGCTGCCAGTATCCGTGCCTCATGCTCTGGCGCCGCCACCTGTTCCGGTTCCTGCTCCGGCGCTGCTGCCTGTTCCGGCACCTCCTGCTCCTCTCTTCCTCGGTTGCGCTCCCTGACGTCCCGTCCGCACCCGCTGTACTCCAGTCTGTGCTTCTCTCCGGTCCGAGGGAAGGCGCCGCCGGGCTCCGGTCCAGTCCAGGTGTGAGCACGCCACGCCCTGATCCGGTCTGGAAGATGACGCCGGGGTGTTTTTTTTTTTATCCCGCCTGTGTTTCCCTTAGGCGTGGCTTAATTAACTGCACCTGAACCTGGTTTAGCTTTACCTCGTGTTTCAATCCCCTTGTTTCCCCAGCACACCTGCCTCCTGTTGAGCCC
>JAODKN010000001.1:38626323-38639816 GCA_026774425.1 Petrocephalus zakoni
CTCTCGCCAGTGTGGGGAAGCAATTAAAAAGGCCAATAGGATGTTGGGTTACATCTCTAGGTGTGTGGAGTTTAAGTGAAGGGAGGTAATGCTAAGATTATACAATTCCCTGGTAAGACCACACCTCGAATATTGCCTGCAGGTTTGGTCTCCATATCTTAAAAAGGACATTCAGTCTATCAAGCTTGTTTGGGGAGCTCAGAGATGTTAAAATCTTGTCTAGCTCTGCTTTAAAGGAACCCAAAGTTTTAGCTTGCCCTACACTAACAGGAAGAGTATTCCATACTCTAGCTGCACGCTGTGTAATGAAGTTTTTTCTTAACTAGTTTGAAATGTTCCCCCGCTAATTTCCAACTATGGTAACAAGTTCTTATTTGAACTAATATTGAAGTAATTATTTTTTTAATTGGACAGCATCCAGACCTGTTATATACCTGGATCATGTCTCCCCTTAGTCTCCTTTGCTCAAGGCTGAACAGATTGAGCTCAGCTAACCTTTCCTCATAAGGTATTCCTTTTAGCCCAGGAATAATTTTTGTAACCCTGTGTTGAAACCTTTCTTAGGTGACCAGAACTGCACACAATATTTTAGGTGGGGTCTTCCCAATGAATGGTATAGTCTTAACCCTTGACTTACATCTTCAGGTGTGTGGAGTTTAACCCAATATCCTTTTGGCCTTTTTAATTGCTTGAGTGGGACATGGAAGCATAAACATAGACAACCAAGGTCTTTTTCACAATCTGCTTCCTGTATTTCTGGGGCACCCATAAAGTACTTGTCTTATATTCCTGTTCCCTACATGGATTACCTTACACTTGTCCCCATTAAACTTCATCTGCCAGGTATCAGCCCAATCACTATGTTTGATTGACTCCTCTGCCAACCCCTGGAAGATGGGCTCCCCCTTTGGGTCTGGTTCCTCCCAAGGTTTCTTCCTTCTAGGGAGTTTTTCCTTGCCACTGTCGCCTTTGGCTTACTCACTGGAGGGTTTTTATGTGGCAGAGAAAATGTAAAGCGCATTGAAACAATGTAATGTTGTGATAATGCGCTATATAAAAAAATTGCATTGCATAATTAGATCAAGATTCAATTCAATTCAGTTTTGTATGTAGCGCCCTTCACAACAGAGTTCTCCCAGGGCATTTTACATGGGTGTGTTAGAATACATTGATGTATGCAAAACAGTGGAACAGAGAAAATTAAATACATATAATGAAAGAAAGACAGAATAGAAAAAAAAGAAAGAAAAAGCCAATTGACAACTGAGGAGAGGAACCATAACCTCCCAAGTAGGGATGGGGAAAAAAAACCTCTGGGGGTCCAAAGTCAACTTGCTGCCCAACCCCCCTGGGCATGCTAACATTACAGAAAATGAGAGTGACCATACTTGCTCAGAGTGAGGACTGTTGTTGGGAGCAAGCCAAAGTCCAACAATGAATAAATCAGTCCTCCATGCCAGCCCTTGAAGGCTGCCCCGTTGATGTTTTAGGTCGTAGTCCGTATCCACGATTTCAACCCATTCTTGGGACTGGGCCAGGACTCCAGCTCAGATGATGGTTCACCCCAGGCACCATCCCGACATGTGGGAAGGCAAATGGCATGGATGGTCAGAACACGCACTAACACACTAATGGACAGGCATAATTGGTAAGACATGGCATGTACAGCAACACCAGCGGGCGTAGTTACGTTGTTGTGTTTGATATGCTAAACTGAAGAAATAGTTCTTCAGACGAGATTTAAAGACTGATATGACTGATATGGCATCTCGAACAAAAGCTGGAAAACTATTCCACAATATGGGGGCTCTGTAGCAGAATGCTCTACCGCCAACTGTCACTTTATTTATACGCTAAACCTTTAAGTGCCTTATATGCAAGTAGGAGAACTTTGAAATCAGTCCTGTACCTTACAGGAAGCCAGTGCAGGGAACTCAGAGCAGGGGTTATGTAATCAAACTTCCTGCTCCTGGTCACAATTCGAGCTGCTGCATTTTGAATACGTTGCAAGGTATTTATTGTATGGTGTGTGCCCCCAGATAAAGCATTACAATAGTCTAGCCTACTATATACAAACGCATGTATCAGTTTCTCAGTGTATTGCACATCGAAGAATCCTCGCAATTTGGCGATGTTGCGTAGCTGTAGGAAGCACACTTTCGAGATGGTATCCACATGTAATTTAAATGAGAGGCTTGTATCCAATGTGACACCTAGATTACGAGCTGAGTGAAAAGTCCAACCCTCTAGAGTGGAGTGCACAGGTTATAGCGTTCCTATCCGCAGGATTGCCTTCAAACAGCAGGACCTCGGTTTTTTGAACATATAGTGATAAGTTTTCAGTCATCCAAATCTTTACTTTGTTGATGCAATTGGCTAATATGACAATAGATGAGGTGTCATTAGGTGTAGCTGAAATGTATTTTTGGGTGTCATCAGCTAAAGAATGATAATTTAACATTATCTTCTCATGATGTTACCTAACAGCAACATGTAGAGAGAAAATGGTAAAGTGCCAAGAACTAATCCCTGTGGTACTCCATATTTAACTGGTGACAGACGATGGAGTACAATTATTCAACACTTGTACATATTGATAGCGTTTAGTCAAATACAATTTAACCAATCCTATCGATTGGTTATGCAAATAGCCCGATTCTGAAACACAATGCGACCGCCGTCTTGACAAAACGCAGAAAACAGCAATAAATGAAGTAAAAAAAAAAAAAATTGCGATCTGGTCAGAAGAACAGACATGACATAAAATTTAGATGGCATAACAAGAAATTTTAAGACTTTATTTAATATACTACTGCAGCACGGTACTGGAGAGTCTCCAGATATAGCGATGTAATTTTGTCGTAATAAATATTGGGGCATTTATAAGTTAGTTAACAACATAAAATAAAAAAAAATTATAATTAACAAATTTCTCACACATCTGCCTAAGAGTGATTTAAATTGCAAGGGTGAGAATGATTATGATTGTCTCGGAGAATGCTTGCAGCGCCCAAGCAAAAGCAGCTTTAAACTGATTTTGAAAACTTAAATGTATGCAAGGAATAATCCATAAAATTGTAATGTTAGCTAAGCTTTTTCCCTATGCCAAAGTAAAAATGTTTTAGCAAAAACATTAACCCCCTGCGCCGTCTCTAATGTCTGTATAAAACCAAAAGTAAGAAAAAGCCTGATCTTAATGTAACTCACTAGTGATGTAAGAACTGCATGTGCATAACATGAGATTTTTAGATTTAATATTCAACATCGTCCAGCTGCATACTACAGCCATTTTTCAAATTCAGTACAAAATGCCCAACCTTATGTTGTCCTTTTATTCAGTACCGGTACCAGTTGTTACACCAGTGGAAAACCAACACAAAAGAAGTACTGAACTTTTGGTACTTTGAGGTACCGAAAGTACCAAAAGTACGGTACTTGCTGTGGTGGAAAAACCCCCTATGAATGCAGGCCCACCAAGACATTGTGCCCCTAATAACTACTCACTGGTTCCTATCCATTAACCAGTTTTCAATTCAGGTTGCAACAGTTCCTTAAATCCCTGCCTCTTCGATCTTAAGTAGGAGTCTCTTGTGGGGGATGACAACAGAAGTCTTCTGGAAATCTAAGTACATCATAGGCCTTCTTGTCAACTTCCTGAGTAGCTTCCTCAAAGAACTCCAGCAGATTTTTTAAACAGGATCTACCTCTCCTAAATCCATGCTGGCTAATCCTCAAAATGTTATTTGAGTCCAGGTAATCTACCATTTTTCGCTTTGACTATAGCTTCCATAACTTTACCAGTTATGCAAGTTAGACTAATTGGCCTGTAGTTCGATGGATTATTTATATCACCTTTTTTGAATATGGGTGTTATGCTGACATGCTTCCAATCCGAGGGTACCACACCAGCGGTTAAGGATTTCTGGAATAGCAAAGTTAGGCGTCGACAAATAATACCCTCATCTCTTTTAAAACTATAGGTAAAATGCCATCAGGGCCCTGCAATTTTATTAATTTTAAGCTTGGGTAGGCTTTGTAGCACATCAGCTTCAGTTATACATATCCCAAAGACGAAGCTGGATTAGGAATGATCGTTGGTAAGTTACCCATGTTTTCTGCAGTGAATATCATATATAATATAATATTATATTACTTTTCAACTCGACCTGTAGACTTGGATACTCTTGTTTTGTTCCGACATCATTACTTAATTTCATTTGTGGTACAGAGCCGGTTTCCTGACACGCTACTTTCACACGCACAACCGAATAACACAGCAAAAACCCAATAACATGGCACCACGCCAGGGCACCACTGTCTGCTGCCACCAGCCCTCCAAAGAATGAGAACATAACTGGAAATGACCAGCTCCTGGTCAGACTAATAACTGTACTCTGTCTCTCTAGGTCAGGCTACTGAAAGCGGAACCCCTCCAAAGGTCTGTTCAGCACACTCTTGGGCACATGGCACTGGTGCTGGTGTCGTCTTGCTCTTTTCTTTTGTGGATGGACTAGTGTTAATTATGACGTGACTCAACAGTGCTACCCACTACACCTCTCTGGGATGGGTGTTCAAATCCTGTGCCCTCTGAAGTATTGCCATCCTGTCCAGGCTATACCCTAGCTTTGTGCCTGGTGCAGCCTGGTGCAGTTTTGCTAATTGCATTGTTTCAAATTGTGATTTGAAATCTGTAAATTGTTCAGCCCTAAAATCACATTCCGATTCTGATTAACTCGGGTTTTCATTTTTTTGTAGGGAAGGCGGGTACAGTTTGCATCAACCACCCCACACAGACTAAGAAAGTGGTTTTCAGGTTTGCATTTCAAGCATCCTTTTTTTTTTTGAGCTAGCCAGTCTACTTCATCCGCTTGCATGCAGTATTTTATCTGTGATATCTGCTGTATACGAGGTAATTCATGCCATTTTTATCATTTGTCTAATGAAAATAAAATTCAGCAGTATGAATAGAATGAAATTTATAGCCTTTCAGTAAATAGGAACATAGAAAAAAAGATAATTGTCTTTGTATTTTTAGCTCCAAATCTGAAGTCAGACACCGATAGTGATTTCTCTGCCTCTAATTCGGAGAAAGAGGAGGAAAAGGGTGTGGAACAGGCTTCAATAACAGACCTGGAGATAAAAACGCCTAGCAAATTGGTTGCTGCAGCTTTATACAAGACACCAGCGAAGAAGTCTAAGAAAGGTCTGGAGGTAAGGTGTGGTTCTGCGGGTTAGGACTGATGAGAAGGTTACTGGTTCAAATTCTAGAGCCAGCAGACTGATGTCCTAGGCTCTTGAGCAAGGCCCTTTACCTCCATATGTTCTGGGGGTGCTGCATGCTGGCTGACCTTGTACTGTGACACCCCCCCCCCCCCCAAACTTGCTCTCACCTGTATATGTATCTGTGTATCTCATGGAGAGCAAGCTAGGGTAGGTAAACAAACACAGGAATGAATAAAGCATCACTTTTAATCTGTTGTGTATGTTATGGTTATTTAGGCAATCAATTTTTCTTTCATTAGATTGAGATGTGCTTAATTCATGTAATGATTTTGTATTTTGCCTTCTTAGCTTAGTCTTGTGGGGGATTACTTTGAAGCTCACAGCTGTTCAAAGGTCATGACATCTGATAGAACCCTTCAGAGACTTGAAACACCTAAGCTGGACCAGGTCTGACTGTTTTTATTTTTTTCTTTTCATTTTTCCTGTATGACATTTCCTCAATCAAGCACTTAATGAGCATTATTAAGCTTTTTCAGTATATCAGCCATAACCTGTAAATCACCCCGTAATGCATATAAAGCGCATGTACAGTTACACATGTACATGTGCTTATACATATTTTAGTCAGCTCCCTATTCTTGGGTTCTGAATCTGTGGTTTCAACCACCTGCAGCTTAAAAATATTCCAGAAAACAAAAATCCATATAATTCCAAAGAGTAGCACACCAAGCACTATTCTGAATACACGTGAATGATGTGATGTTTAGGTAGAGAAACTGAATTTATGTTTTCATATATTTTTAATTGTATTTTCTATATGTACTACGATTTGTTGCATCTGTACTGGACATACGCAGACCATTTTTTTCTTGTCATTATTCCTTAATATAGCATAACACCTATTTACCTAGTATCTGCATAGTCTAAGGTATTAGGTATTGGTAATCAAGAGATTATTTAAAGTACGGGAAAGACGTGTATAGATTTATATGCACTTCACCATTTTGCACAACCATGGATTTTGGTATCCACAGAGATCCTGGAACCATTACCCCCCTCTGATGCGGAGGGGTGACCGTATATGCAATATTTGTACGGTTCACTACAGTACTGTACTTACATTTATTTTCACCCACTTGTTATCCATGCTTTAACACAGTCAATTAAAAAAATGTACCATGTTTAATGGTATACATTTTTTTCCATTGATCTTTTGAGGGGTAGTAAAAGAATGATTTTCATTGGACCATTATCCCTTGATACATGACATTTTTTCATTACTCTGTCTTCCCTTGGGAATTAGGCTAACATGTAAAAATCCCTTTCTTTCAAAAGGGAGAGTACAGTACTGTAATAACTAATAACTTTATTATTGCAAGATTTAATGTTGATATTGTTGTACTGTGCATAATTTATTAATTACTATATGTACATACATGAGCATCATATTATATATGGGGTCCGCGGATGGTTTACTATTAGCCACAGTTTTGGCTATCCGTATTAGGTCTTAACCTGTGGATAAAATGACAGTTCAGTGACAGTTTAGTAGTCTTTTAGGAAACTTTGTGCAGACTTCTCGATGGGAAACCTACCTATTCTGAAGAAATCCAGCAGCTGAACAAGGAGCATGAAAACCAGTTCAGCAAGTGGATGCTGCAGTTACAGTAAGTAGGACATAGATGTTTATTGAACTTTTGAAGAGACTCTTTTCATCCACTTTGATTGTTGGGAGTGAGCTGAGATATTAACCCTGAAAAAGCTAAACAGACCTGTTGAGTAGTAGAGAGATGGTCCTATCTCTGGCAGGTTGGGCTTCAATCTGCTGTTCTATGGACTGGGATCCAAGAAACTGCTGCTGGAAACCTTCCGAAACGCCATGTTACACGACGCTACTCACCTGGTGGTCAATGGTTTTTTTCCAAGCATTACCCTCAAGGCGGTCAGTCTGTCTCCAGTGCTCACTATGAGGCTTTCTAGCTGAAAACTTTTATTGACAGTCTTTCTCCAGATCCTAGGCTCCATCACAGAGGAGCTACTGGAGCACCAAGGAAGTTTCCGCAGTCCCATGGAACAGATGGACTTCATTGTACAATCCCTGAGGCAAGGTGCTCTGTACCAACCCATTTGTCTTCCGACTGTAAATGCCCTTGTGGACACAGTGATCCATGAGTCCAGTCTAATTAACTACTGGGTATATGGTGCCACTCCATCTGCATTATACCCAGATGCCTTGTATTAGGATGTGTGATACATTTTGTAAGACAGCAGATCATCTTGAGAATCCTCAGCTCTATTCAGAATGAGCGACTCAACAATATCATTGACCGTGTCATTGTTGTTTGATATGATTCCTTCTCATGGTAAGCTGCTAACTTTCATGTAACATTCTACCAGAACCCAGTTTGCAGGTCTACCTCATCATCCACAGCATCGATGGGCTAATGTTGCGGGCTGAGAAGACCCAGGAGGCACTGGGGCAGCTCGCCTCACTTCCCAACATGCACCTCGTGGCATCTGTTGACCATATCAATAGCCCACTTGGTCAGTTTTGCCTCAATCACTGAACTGGTTTAAATGGTTATATTGAAATATGTTGACATTTGTTTGATATTCTGAGTTTAGTCTGGGATCATTCCAAGATGAGCCTTTACAATTGGCTGTGGTATGAGACGACCACTTTTCTGCCATATGTTGAGGAGACGTCCTATGAGAACTCGCTTCTGGTGCAGCAGTCTGGAGCTCTGGCTCTCAGCTCACTCACGCATGTTCTGCGGAGCCTGACTCCTAATGCAAGGTAATCAGACATGCCCACTTTAGACATGAGGTCTTTATTCTAGTGGCATACATAATCAGTAATTTTGTCCAGTACCGGTAACTGATATATTTTTTTGGTATTGTGTATACTGATTTCCGACTAACCTCTGAGGCACTTGTTGGGTGGGGTTGGGGGAGTTTGCCAGTGCAGATTACTGGAATGAGCTTACATTTTATTCTGAGGAAAACTAAAGATTGATTTGCTGGTCAGATTCAATGAATCATAAACATCTCCTGCTGTGAACCCATAGGGACAACATTTTAGTCAATTTTTGGAGGACACGACCCCCCGCCCTCCGGTATCATCATCATGGACCTGGGTCTGGTGTCCCTTATCCTTCAAATTGAAAGTGGCGACCCTACTTCTAAGTGCCTATTGCCTCCAGAAAATGGCTGATCATCAAATGCAGTCATCTCTATTATTAGGTTCTTTTCATAGTTCTCTCTTGCTTTGGTCCTGCTAGCTTTGAATACTGATAAAGTGTAAATGTTGGCTGGCAATATCAGCAGCAAAAATATAATCATAATTATTTACCACAATTACTCATTGACTTTGGAAATACCATGCATTTATTGAATTAAAAAAAAAAAATTTTTTTTGTAGCAAAGTTAATTGAACTCTAATTCAACTGAAATTGAAATGGCACTATTCAGCAAATAAAAAGGGGCTGGAAATATAATACTAGCATCATCGCAAAAATAAATGCACCACAATATATATATTTTTTTTTGAATATTTTATATTGATAATCATTGGACGCCAAAATCATGATTGAAATTTAAATTTAACTAACTACTCAGCCCTAACTCGTATTTTGATTTTTAACAAAGCTTAGGGCTATTGTCACACCATATGAAACCGAATCCTTTGATTTGTTTCCTAGAGGAATCTTTAGACTGCTAGCAGAGTTTCAGCTGGAGAATAAGAACAACCCGTCTTATACAGGTAAATCTCAAAAGTATTATTCTGTCTTCACCTTACCAATGCGAAGCTACTTTCAGCAAGGCAAAGTGAACCTCTGTTGGAACTTACTTATGCTGCACATTAAGCCCAATGGAAATGGTATTGATCGACTGTAATATTTAAATTGCAGTGAAATGTTGTGTATATTAGTAACAATGCATTTGTGTACACAGGGTTGTCTTTCCAAGATTTTTACCAACGTTGTCGTGAAGCATTCTTGGTAAACAGTGACATCACCCTGAGGACACAACTGACAGAATTTAGGGATCACAAACTAATTCGCACTAAAAGGGTAAATATCTGATCTTTAGACTATGAGCAATGTGATTTAACTCTTGATAACTTACTGTATTTGATCTGCTAGAGTTTAAGGAAGCAGATATGTTTGGCATGAGGATGATAGAAGCTGCAATGATGTTTGCTGCCTTGTGTAGGGTGGTGATGGTGTGGAATACCTACTTATCCCTGTGGACAGTGGAACTCTGGCTGACTTCTTGGAGAGAGAGGATGCAGACTAAAGACAAAGAGGCTGTCTGGCTTCTATATCCTCTACCAAGGTCTATAAGCCCGGGAGTGCATTGCTTATGTGCCTGAGGTTCGTGCCACCACTGCCTAATGTACCTCTGCCTGTATGCTGAAACCCACTGTAGCTGCTTTTTGATATTATCAAAAATATATTGACTTGTCTGTGTGCAAATTCACATGTAAACTTTTTTGTAACACTGTAAGTCAAGGAATTTTGTAGTTTTGATGTATGTATGCATGAATGCCACATCTTTGACATTTGGTATAGTTTTATGAACATCTGAAAAATTATGGAATAAATAACTCTGTGTATAGTGTGCGTAAAATATACCCATTTGCTAAAACAATACGCCTGGTTGATTTATCTCACAACTAATTAGGTTAATTGGCAACAGGTCAGTAATACAACTGGGTATAAAAAGAGGCTCCCAGAGAGGCAGAGTCTCTGTGCAGTGAACATGGGGAGAGGTTCACCACTCACTCTGTGAATGATTGTGTGGGCAAATAGTGTAACAGTTTAAGAATAATTTTTATCAATGTAATATTGCAAATTTGGGAATTTTATCATCTATGGTAGATAATATTAAAATATTCAGAGAATTGGGAGAAATCTCTGTACACAATGGACAAGACCGAAAACAATATTGGATAGCTCTGAGCTTCAGGTCTTCAGGTGGCACTGCACTGAAAACACCATTCTGTAGTAGATATCACTTCATGGGCTCAGGAACACTTCTGAAAACCATTGTCTGTGAACACAGTTCATCGCTGCATCCACAAATGCAGGACGAAGCTCTACAATGTAAATGGTAAACCATATCTAAACATGATTCAGGAACTTCTCTGGCCCTGAGCTCATTTAGGATGGACTGAAGCAAAATGGAAAACTGCCCTGTGGTCTGACAAATCAAAACCTCAAATTCCTTTTGTAAATAATGCTTGCCCTGTCCTCCAGGCTAAAGAGGAGAGGGACCATTCTGCTTATCATTGGACAGTTCAAAAGCCAACATCCTTGATGGTATGGGGGTGAATTGCTGCCCATAGTTTAGCTTGCACATCTGGGAAGGCAACATAAATGACAGATCAATTCCAATTGTTCTGCGAACTTTAACTTTTCTACGATTCCTGTCTCAAGTTCACAATGCCTTATTAAACCTGGATTACAAAAAGGCTGCTGGTCCAGATGAGGTTGAGCCTTATTTTTAAAAATTGCGGCAGATTTGATTGTTGGCCCTATTGCCTCTGTTTTTAATCATAGTCTCTGTAGTGGGTTAATCCCTAGCGCCTGGAAGTCAGCCATTGTCCTTTCACTATTAAAAGGAGGTTTGGATAATTGGATAATTATCCAAACTTTGGATAATTATCGCCCCATTTCCAGATTGTGAGTCACAGACAAATTATTTTAATATTTTGTTAATGACTGACTTTTTTTTTTATCTGATATTTTATGCCATACTCAGTCTGGTTTTAGACAACCACAGTACCATAACTGCAATAACTTCTGTTACAAATGACAATTACTGCTTTGGATAACAAAAAATCATGCGCTGCTCTTGTTATAGATCTAGCAAAAGCCTTTGACACTGTTGATCATGCTCATCTTCTGCAAAGAATACAGAGTATAGGATTTAGTGACACTGTATTGAATTGGTTCTCCAATTACTTGCCTGGGAGAACATGGTGTGTATCTATAGGTAACTATAACTCTACCTCACAAATAGTAAAAACCGGTGTGCCTCAAGGTTCTATTTTATTCTCTATTTATATAAACAATATTAGGGTGAGAACCAGCAAAAATACACACATGCTGATGATACAATTCGTTACACTACTACTTTTTCACTGCGAAAAACAATATAGATTCATTACAGTTTGCTTTTAATTTGTTACAGAAGTCACAAGTTAAAACTGGTGTTAAATGACAAGAACTGAATTTAGGGTATTCACACATTCATGTTCTCCCCTTGATTATTCTGTTTTAACACTAGATGGTACTCATCTGGAGAGGGTGTCTTCTTACAAATATCTTGGTATCTGGCTAGACAAGTCCATAGAAACAGTTTGTTAAAAAAAAACTTTGCCCAAAACTAGTCTTCTATTTCCGTTTAAAGAAATGTTTCCCCTTCATTGCTAGAAAAATCTAGTGCAGAGCACCTTCCTATCAGTATTAGATTATGGTGATGTAATATACATGCATGCACCTTTATCTTATTTGAAGAAACTAGCTGTTATAAATCATGCAGCATTGAGGTTTATAACTGCTGCAACAGCACAAACACATCACTGTAAAAGCTATATGAGATGGTGGAGTGGACATTATTACAACTAGGAAAAAAATTGCATTGCCTGGTTTTTATTGCAAAGGCTTTAATGGGCAAATGATCTCTGTACATATGTAGTTTGCTGACATTCCGTACTAATATATACAGTACTCGTTCATCAATTACACTTCAGCCCCCCACCATACGCACAGAACTGAAGAAATTCGCCTTTTTGTATAATTCAGCAAGACAATGCCAATCTGCATTCTGCACGTATAATAAAAGCATGGCTCATTGTAGAAAGCTAACTGGTCTCCTCAGTTCATACAGAGTGTTGTTAAAAGAAGAGGTGATGCAATTGTGGTAAACGTCCCTGTCAAAACTTTTTCTTAAACAAATTTCTTGCGTCTAATACAAATTAAAAATATATATAACATAATACAACATTTCTCAGTTATGCAGTTGTCTTTGTTCTGTTTTCAGTTAAATGTGGGTTTATATGGTTTTTAAATCATTGCATTCTGTTTTTAATACACATTTTACACAGAGGAACTGTGGGAGCTGTTGCATAATGGGATCTATATGAATGGCACTGTTCCTTCATACCTTTGTTTGCATGCTTCCCCCCATATCACAGATTTTGAGTATGATACGATACTAGTGCTGACTCAACTGTTTTTGGGGCTGGGGGTATGCTTGCTATTTATTAAATGTCCATGTTAAATTTTAATAGACTTTTAAATTACCAGGTAAAAAAATTATTTTTAGAATCAATTCTTAAAATTAAGCATTCAGCTCAAAAGAATCAGTATTGACAGCAAACAGCAGTTCAAAGACTTGCCATTGTGCCAATTCTAATTGATTATGCACTTATGAAATGGGAAGTGTGGGAAGCACTTCAGGGCTGAGAGGTTTGGATCCTGTAGCTAACACTTTTGTGTGAAATTGACACGTTCTCCTCATCCTCATGCAATAGACTTCTCTCAGTGTAAAAACATGCTTAGATTAATTGATGTTTGTAAGTGCTTCATTATGTGTGTCCCTACAATGTGGTAAAACTTTTTAGTACACAATATAAACCTAAATTTTTATAAAGTTCTCTGAGTGCAAGTCTTGTATTTTCTTTACTTACTTACCAAATGGCCCCCACAATGTGATTAAAAACTTGGTATTTTGACATTGTGGGGACCATTTTTCAGGTCCTCACAAAGATCTGTGACTGCAATCGAAAAACTAAAAATGCCAAAAGTCTCATATTTCGTTTGGTTAATCATGGTTAAAGTTAGGGCTGGGTAGGGGTTAAGGTTGTCATGTTGGGATCAGAGTTTTCCACATAGAAATGAATGGCCAGTCCCCACAAAGATAGAATTACAAACCTGTGTGTGTGTGTGTTTGTGTAGGGCTAGGTACCGAACTTCGGCACTTTTGTGGTACCAACCGAAATGCTCAGATCGAGGATCAAAAGATTATTTTTCAGTGCTAAATTCTGATACCCAAACAGTATATCTTAGTATCTGTGAGCTAATAAACATGTGTAACCGGTCAGTCCCTGCCTGCACTCTGCGTTGTGTCGATTTGGATTGCTGGGAGAAAGTGGTGTTGAGCTGCAGCAAATTGTTTTTTGTGGTGTTTTGAAGGGATATTTTGAGTGTTTGTGTGCTATAACTGTTACGTGGGTGGCTGTTTTATTTTTATTTTTCTTA
>JAODKN010000001.1:38657952-38668157 GCA_026774425.1 Petrocephalus zakoni
GCAGTTCTGAAGGCGAAAGGGGGTCAAACACCGTATTAGTATGGTGTTCCTAATAATCCTTTAGGTGAGTGTATTTTGGAAGTTTTATACAATATATTTATCCATGTAGTAATACCAGGACCAAATCCAAAGGTAGAAAGTGTTGCATGTAAATAAATAAATAAAAAAACTCCACCCTGTTGAATGCCTTTTCAGCATCTAGAGAAATAGATACAGCAGAACTGGGGTCTGATGAAGCAATCCATATCAATTCAATTTATTCAATTCAATTTATTTTTATACGGCCCAATAGAGGTGTCCCAGGGCACTTTATGTGGGTGTGTTAGGATACATCACTATATGCAAAACAAAACACAGTAGAACAGAGAGAATGAAATACACAGAATGGAAGAAAGAGAGCCAATTGACAGGAGAGGAAAGAAAAAAACCTCTGTGGGTCCAAGGTTAACTGGCTGCACAACCCCCCTGAGCATGCCACCATCACAGAGAAAGAAAGAGTGAGCTTGCTCACTCAAATTGAGTACTGTGGTTGAGGGGAAAGCCAAAGTCCATCAATGAATCAGTCAGTCCTCCATGCCGGCCCTTTTACGGTGGCAGATTGAAGGTCTGAAGACGATGTTGTAGGTTGTAGGCCATATCCACAACGCCACCCCATCTGTGGGACTGGGCACCATCCGGTCATGTGGCACCCAGGGCACCATCCGGTCATGTGGGAAGGCAGATAGCATGGATGGTCAGAACATGGATTGACACAATAATGGACAGGCGTAGTAGGTAATGGCATGGCATGGCAGCAGCCATAGCTACATTGTGTTATGCGTTGCGGGTAAGCTAAATTAAAGTAATGGGTCTTCAGTCGAGATTTAAAGACTGAGACCGATTTTCGTTATGCCAAAGGCTGGCAAACTGTTCCACAATATAGGAGTCCCGTAGCAGAATGCTCTACTGCCAACTGTCACTTTATTTATATGTGGCACAATAAGGAAACCTGCATTCTGTGACCTAAGTGAACGATGCGGTTTGTAAACTTGAAGTAATTCTGTTGGGTAGGCAGGTACTAGACCTTTAACTGCCTTATATGCAAGTAGGAGAACTTTGAAGTCAGTCCTGAACCTTACAGGAAGCCAGTACAAGGAACTAAGAGCAGGGATTATGTGATCACACTTCCTGGTCACAATTCAAACTACTGCATTTTGAATACATTGCAAGGTATATATAAAGGCATGTATAACTTTCTCTTACATATTAAGGAATCATCACAATTTGGCAATGTTGCATAGGTGTAGGAAGCACACCTTTGAGAGAGAGTCTTGTATCCAATGTGACACCTAAATTACAGGCCAAGCTGCTGAGGGAAAAGTCTAGCCCTCTGGAGTGGAGTGCACAGGTTATAGCATTCCTATCTGCAGGCTTGCCTCCAAACAGCAGAACCTCAGTTTTCTGAACATTTAGTGATTTTTAAAAAGATTTCAGTCATCAAAATCTCTACTTCGTTGAAGCAATTGGCTAATGTGACAATAGATGAGGTGTCATTAGGTGTAACTGAAATGCATATTTGGGTGTCGTCAGTAGTGGTGCAACGGATCAAAAAACTCACCGTTTTAAGTCACAGATCGGATCAATTTTCGGATCAGCAAAAAAAAAAAAGACAAATTTAACTCTCCATTTATTTACTTAAGTATTTTTTGCCCATTAAAAAACATTCAACTCAAGCAAATTTAAGGTGCAATATAGGGCATGATAATTATTTCCTTTAATGTGGACACAAAAACAACTTAAAATACAATATATATATATATATTTATATTTACATTTATAAATGCTTTAGTGAATTTTTAATATACCACCATACCATTGCACAGTTAAAACAACAGTTGTAGCGCTTCAATAGACGGCAAATTATATAATATTGTTCGCTGCTAGAAGCACTATGGATCGCTGTGCAGAGTGCATTGAGAGGGGACCCCTGTAAACCATGCGTACCCTTCGCACTAACAGTTAAAAACTTACAACACAATAATTCCATATATAACTGTTCCGCATTATAATATATATCTACTACTAATACATATTAGGGACGTTCGAAAAGTTTCCGCGCTTTTATATTTTCGCTGGAAACTGTGAAGGCAGGAGGAGCAGTAACATGGTCGTGTCTGAGCAAATGATGTCACTAGTTCCGTCAGGCAAGCCGGCTGCCCTTGCAGGTTAGCATAAGAGTTGTCACCCTGTGGTGAAGATCGCTGCGAAACTTATAAATTGCACCAAAGAGAAACAGCTTTCTGTCATGCTTTTGTCTCTATAAGGTATTCTCTCGTAGAGTGGTCTGAGTGGATTGACATTCGAGAATGGCCATACTGTTGTTGGTACGACACTGGGAAAATTGTATCATTGTATCGCAAAAGAAGGTGACTATGTAGAAAAGTGATGCATTTTTTGCTGTAATTTGTTTTGAAATGGTTTTTAAAAAGTGCGGAAACTTTTTGAACGTCCGTTGTATATATGAAGTATATCTATCGACACTTTGCTTTACCGCACCACCTGCTGCACAAATGTGGCCTCACAATATGGCGATTCCTACCCATTCGCCCTATAATGCACTGCGGTGTGACGTCATATTCTGTGAGCTCTTATAGAGCTGTGGAACTATTTTTTTTTCGAATCTTCAGATCACTTGTGTGCCGAACCCTGGAAAGGGATCGGTTCAGATCACGAATCAACAGTGATCTGTTGCACCATTAGTTGATTTTGGATTTTGTCAAGGTGTTTTTTAATTATGTTCTTCCCATTATAAATCCCAAAATCTTTGTGTGTGCTAATGTTTAATGGCTATTTCGTTCGTACGAGGCCTTTAAAATGAGCGACTGCCATTGCTATTTTTGTCTATAAATATATGTACATGTAGATGTTCAGTAAAAATGTTAATCTCTGGATGAGGAAGGATAAGAACTCAAAACTCACCTGTTTAAAATTGCTTTTAATGTTTGATTTTATGTTGTATATTTGTGTGATATTTTATCCTATTGTATTGTGAAGCGTCTTTGAGTATCTTGAAAAGCGCTATATAAATAAAATGTATTATTATTATTATTATAGTGAGGGAGTATGAAGGGGGACTACTTTTTTTACTGACGTTAACTCAAAATGTTCCTGCCTTTTTTTCTTAGATAACCAGATTCTGCTGTCAGACTGTGCCTCCTCCCTTGCTGTGCAGGTAAATATACTCTCTGCTCTGGGTGTGTCACAATGCCATGAAAGCTTAAATATTGATAATGATATGATATTTTATGATGTTATACTGTGCCATTCAAAAGTTTAGACACACCAGCCCATAGAAAGGTTAATTTGTACTATACTCAGCATTTTATAATAATTATAAAGGCATCACAACAATAACATATTTGAAATTATGCTCTACACGAAAGCTTGGGGGGGACAGCTCTATCATTTGGGATTCAGAAGGCTGCCAGTTCAAATCCCTGGTTTGGCAGAGTGATTCCACCATTGGGCCCTTGAGCAAAGCCTTTAAACTTAGCACTCACTGGTTGCTTTCACTTCAGTCTGTGGCCAGACTCCTCCAAAACCATTTATACTGTGTATAGGTCAGGTGGCCAGGTCATGTAATGCAACATTTTATCACTCTCCTTTGTAGGTGGCTTGCCTTGTCCAAAGTTTATACTGGCTCTGTAGGTATTTAGAACTTCCTTGGGTTAGTAATGTCACCTGATCTTGAAGTATTTGGCTCTTCTTGCGACATTTTGTTTATTTATTCTTTTGGGAAGGAGAAAGAAATTGCCTTCAGTTAATTTAACATTTTTCGCAAAATTGGTGTCATGCTAGCCTGGCTCAGCACTGACGTCAAAAATTGGACCTGGTTCTGCTATGCTGTTTAATACTTGGTTTGAAAATTACCTTCTGAAGAAGCTAATTGACACCTCTGACACTAAAAAGTGGATTCTGGGAAAAGCCAGTGGCCTGTAACCTGCTCAGACTTAATGGATACTTCTATCCAGAGTGATATACAAATGAGAAACCATTGTCAGGGTGCTGGAGCAATTTGGGGTGTGTCATCACTTTTCAGGCTAAGGGATTGGAACCTGCAACCTTCTGATCACATGCACAGCATTCTATGCCTAACCTGCCTCTGTAGCTGGTAGCTGTATGCCACTGAGCTGAAAGAGACTCTTTTGCTGGAGTGGCATGTAGCTTTCTTGCTGGTGTCCTCTGGTCTTCTTTGGGCGTCTCTGTGGTGTAGGTCAGCACTTTGTGTAGCGTCCAGGCACTCGCTGTCTTCTCATGGTGGTTGTCCTGGTGTGGTCCCCGTGTGTTGTCCCCCCCCCCCTCCCTGGTTCCTCTGTTGTCTGTTACCTTGTCATGTGACATGGCTGCCATGGTGATCCTTCCATGATGTGTGCATGACATGTATCTTCCCCTGCAGACTTACCTGCGCATGTGCAACCTGCCGCTTAGAATCTGCTGCCGGGCCAACGCTGAGCACATGTCTCCCTCTGGTAAGTCTCTCTGCTTCTGCACCCATTCTGCAGGGCCTCTTCTCCCACATGCCTGTGTTGCTGGTGGCACTGTGGCAAAGCTGTCATCCCATCAGACACTGGGGCTGTCAGTTGCGCTCAGTTTCTCAAAGCAGGCTACCTTGACAGTAGGGGTGTGCAGTATAAACGGTATATGGTATAAATTTGGCCAACGTGAGAGATTTTGATTACACCGGCCTTCCGCGGTAGTGGCTATTGATGACCAGAGCATATGAGCGGAGCGGTGAGGATTTCCGCTCCTCGCCCATGAGGCTGTTGGCTCTGCCTGCTCCTCTGCTCAGTACCAGTCCACTCTCCACTAAAATGTCATCCTGCTCCAGTGAAATCGCTCCACACTCATTCCGATTAGGTCATGCTACAGACTCGGTATTGGAGTGAGACAGAGCAACCGCTCCTGCCTTTAAATAAAACACCGCTCCGTGCTCCGATGTGATGATGCAGCTTCAAGGCACCCTGGAAGTTTCAACTTTATCCTTCTTGATTAAGGAATCATTTATTTAGCTTCATGGCACAATTGACATGTTTAATTAGATAATGTATATTTAGCTTGGCAGCGATGTGTTTCATCCATTATGTATATTTAGCTTGGTAGCGACATGTCTTGTTCATTATAACCGTATATTTAACTTAATAATAAATGTTTTACTGGGTATAACGTATATAAAATACGTACACGCATTACGTATTTAGCTCCATAGCAAAGTGTTTGCTGAGCCGGCATGGGCTGAAAAATTATTACCTTGAGAAATCTACAATGTTAGGAATTTTAGTTCTGATATGCATCTAACTGCAGGGCTAGTTAGATAACACATAATTTACATTTTCAGGCACACGCAGACTGAAGCAGTAGCATTGTTCATGAAGTTAGTTGAAGTTGAAATTGGCGTGTTCATGCGAGTGTGTAATTGTGATATGATAAGCAACAAAGCCCTGACAGTTAAAAACATCAATAAAGACCTGAATATACATCAATAATGTAATAAAATTTACTCTAATGTGCATATGATTAATCTGATAAAATGTCAGTTATAATCGATAAAACCGTTTGCTATGGATCTAAATATACATTAATAATGTAATGAAACGTTGGCAGCACTATAAAGCTAAATGTAAATGATTTCTTAATAATAGGACGAGCTCAAATGTCCATAATATGGACATGGTTTGGATTTAAGGTCTCAGATACTGAACAGAAAAACATAATCTGCAAAATATGCCAGGTGACAGTGAATGCAAAGAGAGGTAACACGAGCAATCTGTTTTAAGTAAGTAAGCACATTGATTGTCTTCATCCGAATAGGGATGGAGTCATGTAACTAGCCTAATTTTATTAGTTTTATAGTTTTTGGTTCTGTCTTAATTGTTTTTAAACTTAAAGTGACATTCATGACTACTTTGAAATGTGTTACCATTTTAGAATACACCTTCCTGATGCAGTGCATTTGCTATGGGCATATGTTACCCAATCAAAAACAGTTATATTGAAATTTACATACCACTTTGTCCGTCCCGTCACGTACCGTCACATCACATCGTGGAGACCAAATGAGGTTAAGTCTGTTACTCTTTAGCTTGTGGAGATATTTTTCAGGTCCCCACAATAGTAACTTTAATTTAATGAAAATCTTTGAATTAGAGGTCTGTGCGGGATGGAATTGTAAATCCCGATTCCACCCATACCTGCAAGATTCTGTACCACTCCTGCCCACTCTTGCAGAACCTTGTCATATTTTTGTCCCGCTCCCATCCACAAAGAAAAAATGTTTTGTTTGACTGTTTAATTTCAGCTTAAGAAGATAAACAAACATGTAGCCTAAACAAACAAACTTTCCTACCCTGTCTGCTATGTCGACAGTGTCAAAAGGTCGTAGATCAGCAAAAAAAAATCGTGTTTAGTTTCTTAGTGCAGTTGTTACTTTTAATTTGGTTGCATTTGCTGCAAAGTGCCAGACTTGTACCCAGTGTATGATAGCATTTTGTTGTATTTGTCAGAACTGGCAAAAGGCAAGACGTTCCCATTTTCATCACTGACGATGTAAAATGACTGCCAAATGTCTGATTTCCCCTTGCTTGGTTTAATGGTTTTCCTTAAACTGTACCTAACATCCTCAGGTATTAATGATTTTTGTTCTGGCGCTACTATTATTAACCGGTCGCCAAAGAAAGTGATGAGGGACTTTCAAAATGGGAGCGAGCTAACGTCAGAAGTTCTGGAATAAGCTGATTGTGTTAAAAAACTAAATTAGGCATAGTAGTTTTTGTTATATTCTAACTTTCTGTACACTCACAAACAACATAACTATGGAAGCCCGTTTCCGCCAGGTAGTAAAAAAAATAATAAGCTACAGAATTTTGCATCAGAATTCTGACTTACTATCTCGCAATTGTGAGATTCCATGGCTTATATTTTTTACTACATGACAGAAACGGGCTTCCATACATAATAGTTTGATAATATAACAAAAAATATTTGAACAATACTTAAATTCTTTTTGCAGGATCCAATTTCAATTGTACTGCTCCTGCAGATATATCAGTTACTTTCCACCTGCTTCCAGATTCAGAAATGAAAATCTGTCCCATGCCACATACTGTTGTCTGTTGGTTATCATAGTTAGGATTAATGTTATACTCATATGAATAGAGAGTCCCCACAAAGATGATAATGTTTGACTGTGAGTGAGTGTGATGTCAGTCTGTGTCTGTGTGTTTCCTGCACACAGTGACCTGTGTCCACATCACTTTCCCCTTCCTGTTTACCCTGGGGCTGTGATGAAGGCTGAAAGGCCTCATTTATGGGGCTCTGATGGAGGCTGTTGCTCTACTGACCCCTGCATAAAGCTACCACAGTGGCGGGGGCATCTTCTGCGCTTCTGTTCCGGATCCTTCTTCATCCATCTGCATGCTCAGTGGTCTGTGGCCCCATGGCCTGTGTGGGACAGACCACAGATACCAGCCCCTTACAAGCTTCATGGTCATTCTTTTGTTTTCTGCTTGCTGTTTCCACCAAAGGCAAAGTGCCCTTCATCCATGTTGGAAACCAGGTTGTGTCGGAGCTGGGGCCCATCGTTCAGTTCACGAAGGCTAAGGTGAGCTGGTAGGCTGGCAGGCTGGGGAGGGTGGGGTGTGTGGTTCTGGATGTCATGTGGCTGTCTTCCTGTTTGCTAGGGTCACTCCCTAAGTGATGGGCTGGATGACGTTCAGAGGGCAGAGATGAAGGCCTACATGGAGTTGGTGAACAACTTGCTGCTGACTGCAGAGGTACTGAACCCTCATTAAGGTCTCTTCCTCCCTCATCTTACGCCACTCTCCCTTCTTCACCTCACCCCTGCTGTCTTTCCATCTTGCAGTTATACATTCAGTGGTGTGATGAGTCCACAGCAACAGAGGTGAGCTTCCTCATAGACATTTAAAGGTGCAGTTTGTCAGCCCACAAGGGCCAGATGCTGACTCTCACGGGGACCATGTACAGATCACCAGGCCCCGATACAGCTGTCCCTACCCCTGGCCACTGAAGCACCTCCTGGCCTATCAGAAACAGTGGGAGGTACGGCGTAAGATGAGTGCCATCGGCTGGGCAGGGAAGACTCTGGAGCAAGTGGGTGTCCATGCTTCGTTCTGTTTGTGTGTCTGTGTGTCTGTCTGTATGCTCGTGCATCTGGGACGAGCTTCCTGGGAGCTTCCATAGTGAGGCTATGTCCCCATGTCCGCCTCTGAGTCCCACCACCCCTCTGGGCTTCTTAGAGGCAGTGCAAATCCGCGTCCCCCTGTCTATCTATGTGTCCCGCCCCTCCTTGGAACTTCCCGGGGGCTGAGTGAGTCTGTGACCCTGTGTCCTTAGTCTGTCTGTCCCACAGGTGTACGAGGACGTGGCCCAGTGCTGCCAGGCACTCTCACAGAGACTCGGCACCCAGATGTACTTCTTTAATAGACAGTAAGTTTTCTGCAGCTCCAAGGGAGGGGGGCACGGGAGGTTGCTCAGCAGGGGGGTTTAGCTGCAGGTGACGTAGGGGACATGTCTCAGGCTGGTCGTGGCCTTTGATTCTGCTCCTGGTTTATTTCCATGCCTGTGGATCTGTGGGGGTTGTTTGAAGTGCGGAGGCATGGGGGGCTTTCACATGCACAGGAGCTGTTGAAGGAGCAGCGACAGGCGCCACTTTTCAAAGTGGCAATTTCACAGCCTGATGCAATGCCCCCCGACCCCTAGGCCCACAGAGCTAGACGCCCTGGTCTTCGGGCACCTCTTCACCATCCTGACCACCCAGCTGACCAGTGATGAGCTCAGTGACAAAGTCAAGACCTACAGCAACCTGCTGTCCTTTGTGCACCGCATCGAGCAAACCTATTTTGAGGGTCCGGACCGGGCTGGGCAGAGTGGGGCCAGGCCCTGGAACCCCCCTGAGATCTGAGCATCTCCAGCATTCCCCTGGTGCTCTCATGTTCTCGTGTTCTCTTTTTCCACTCTTTGTTTTTCATTTGTTGCTCCAAAAAATAATAAAGTATTGTAACTCGCAAAGATGCGGGTGTGTGTATGAACGTTTGCATTAATGGTTTGATTGAAATGGATTACATATGAATACATAATATATAAACATTAGTACACTAATAGTAGTGGGACACACTTCGTTCTCTAGGTGTCTTATACGCTGGCTGATGCATGGGTGTCAGTGTAGGACACACTGCTTTGTGTTGTGGGGGGAGCGAGCAGGGTGCTTCCTGTGCTTTGATGAGGCACAGGGTCTTCTGTATGCTGTCACAACACTACACGATGGACAGAAAGGGCAGAGACAAAAAGCTGGGGAATTAGCATGCCGTTGCAGGGGATTAGGCATGTTAGTGGATGTAGCCTCACACCAGTCAAAGCCCCCAGCTCTGCCCCCCAACAGGAGCCCTGTCAAGCGTTAGCATTCAAATGAGAGGCGGAGGTGGGGGCTCCTGCTCAAGGCTGTGTTCTGGTGTACACTGGGGGCATTCCCTGGTGTATTATCCCGAGGTATGCTCTGGAGGTACGCCCTGGGTATATGCTTCCAAGATGCACTCTGTGGGTACGACCTTGGGTGTATGCTCTCAGGGTATGCTATGGGGGTATGCACTTGGGGTAAGCCATGGGTATATTTGGTTCAGTTCAATTCAGTTTATTTTTATATAGCGCCCTTCACAACAGAGTTTACATGGGTGTGTTAGAATACAGTGATATATGCAAAACGGAGTGGAACAGAGAAAATGAAATACATAGAATGAAAGAGACAGAATCAAAAACAAAGAAAAAGCCAATTGACAATGGAGGAGAGGAACCAAAAACTCTCAAGCAGGGAGAAAAAAAACCTCTGGGGGTCCAAGGTCATCTGACTGCCCAACCCCCCTGGGCATGCTAACATTACAGAAAATGCTCCCAAGATGTACTCTGGGGGTTCATCCTTCAGTGTATGCTCTCAAGGTATGCCCTGAAGGTGCACCCTTGAGTGTATGCTCTGAGGTCCATCCAGCATTTGCTCAGTATTAATGCTTTGTCTGGCCTGTTAATGTGCTCGATCCCATGCTTTGTGCGTGATGAGGGGTGCAGACTAGAGCCCTGCATTGAGACTGGGATCCCGCGGGTCCCGCGGGACCCAACGGAAATCTCGCGGGAGCGGGCGGTTTTACGGTTGCCGCGGGCGG
>JAODKN010000001.1:38693844-38706442 GCA_026774425.1 Petrocephalus zakoni
TGCCATAGTTGATTTCATTGCTATGGATATGAGACCCGTTAATGTAGTTGAAGGCGAAGGCTTTAGAAAATTAATCAAGATGGAGCTCGACTACACTGTCCCAAACCGCGCTAGTATCTCAAACGCCCTGTCTTTGAAGTACAGCGATCTTCGAGGCCAAATTTATATCATTAAAAACGCAACAGCTTTTTTAAAATGTGTGATTTTATTGAAAGTATGCTGCTGCCGTGTTCTTTATTTATTACAATTAGTTGAACTTCGTTAATTCATTTTTTGTTCTTTTATTTAAATAGCCTACCCTTTACGGCGCCAGTAATTACTGTGCTGCTAATTTGGGAGTTATTTGTTTGATAAATGTTGGGTTACCTTATTTAAAGTATTGCTCTAACAGACTTGTTATTGTTTTGTATTATAGTGCAGTGTTCGTTCTTAAATAATATAAACCCTGCCCGGGCTGCATGTAGCGCCCGGCTTTCGGCTCGTGCTGTTCTGTCATTTATTAAAGTTTTATTCATTCTGAAAGTGTCGCGACTTGCCTGTATCCATATTACACAAAAATGCGACTTTGCACTCCCTTGCGTCCGCAGCAGTTGGATGAACGGTTCTCGACATGAAAATGCAACAGACAGACACACACAGAGAGATTCCTGCCTTTATTAGAGATAAAAATATATTCAGCCCCCTCCCACCGAAGGTTCGAATATTCGATATTGATCACTACCGAATACTCGAAGCTCAAAAAATGGTTTTCGGACCAGCCCTAGAATTTTCTGCCGGCGGGACCGCCGACCTCAGAGGGTTAAGGACAGGGGGGCAGGGGGCACTATGGTGCAGGCTTTCACCTGATTATCTCCCAGCACTGTCTCCTAAAGGTTTGGGAATTCATGATTGTTTTACTGGCTGACAGGTAACTTTGTTTTGATGACCTGTAGGAGGTCAGGAGGCCAACATCACAGGTTTGCACACTTGTGCGTGCATATCTGCACATGGTCTGTGTGTGCACGTGTGTATGTCTGCGTGTGTGGTCAGTGGCTCAGCATTTCTTGGTCATGCACATTGAATCCTTTTCCTTGCAACAGGTTTGTAACCTGTTCACTTTGACTTATCTGCTGGTTCTCACTTGTAGGTGTCTAGCTCTCTCCTGCTTTGCAGTGTTTCTCATTCTGTTCTACTGTGTTGCTTGCTTTTTTTTTTGCTTCCCCTTCTGGTTGTAAAATGCTTCTGCATGCCTTCGCATTGTGTTCAATTGGGCCTAATTAGCTCACTGTCCAGCAGGTCTTCTCAACGAGACTATGCGCTTGGCTCAGGAGAAGCTTGATGTGCAGCGACAGGCAGAGAAAGACCATAATGGGCTGGTGTCACAACTCCACCGTCTGGAAACTGAGCTGGAGGAGCAGGAGAACCGCAACGTGGAGCTAGAGGAGCAGCAACAGGCCCACAGCGAGGACCTCCTGCAGCAAATCCAGGCTCTGGAAAAGCAGCTGAAACATCATCGGCATTTCATTGATGTGAGCTCCCCCGCCACCACCACCAAGTTTGCTGTCACCTCCTCGTTTAATATGCCTGACGAGAATGCTCTGCAGTACCAGGCCATGGAAAGGGAGCATGAGAGAGAGGAGTTCCAGCAGGAGATCCACAAGCTGGAGGCACAGCTAAAGCAGCAGAGCCGAGGCTGTGCTGGGGGCGATTGTGCTGAACACAAGGTAGCATGCTGCAGTGTCTTGTTTAATTCTAGGCCTTTGTTTGGGGCATGTTTTAGTGTAGCTTCTTTGTTCCAGATGGAGGACATGTCTCTGCAGGTATGTGATCTGAGCAGATTCTTTGTGCTGTGCTCTGGATGTCATGCCCGTGTAACCACATGAATTGGCAGCTAATGGCTTTTCCACATAAGCGCTTTGTTGGGGGTATAGCTACAATTTTAACCAGTTAAACAAGTACTGCTTTGAAATGTATCCCCATGCCCAGTGTGTTTGGGGGGTGGGCTGTTTAAAGCCCTTCCGGTTGGCAGAGCACTCTGCATGGGCCCCCACCACTGCTTTGTGCAGGGCAAGAGCCTGCAAGCATCTGTCAAGGAGAAGATGGAGGATTACAGCACTCTGCTGCTGATGAAGGAGAAATACCAGCGTGAGGTTGGCGAGCAGACCGAGGAAATCGACAGGATGGCTAGTTACGTGCGAGAGCTGGAGCAGGAGCTAGATAGGGCCAAGAGGGCCCAACTGGATCTGCTGCAGGTTAGGAGGGGGCTCCAGGGCAAGAAGTTGTGCGTGCCAGCTGCAGGCAGTTCCCTGCGCACACTGAGAAGCCGCCTCCTGCAGGATAAGGAGGCCCTCCAGCAGCAGCATTACTCACAGCGCATGCAGATATCCACCCTACAGTCCACGCTAGACGAGGCCCGTCATCGCCTGCCTAACGCCACGCCAGACTCAGAATTGTGGACGGAGCTGGAGGCTGTGCAGCAGAGCCTGCTAAGCAAGGAGGCTCAGGTATGGGGAGTGTCTGGACTAGGAGATGCTGGCCGCCGCTTGAGCAGCTTTTTTCCGTAGGGTGTTCATTTTAACCACAGCTGGCCGTTTCTCCAGGTGCAAATGCTGTTGGGGCAGTTGGAGGAGGTGCAGAGGGACCTGGCAATGAAGGAGGAAGAGGTCTTTCAGCTGAATCTGCAGCTGGAGCAGCCCTCTAAGCAGAGCTCCACTTGCACCACGCAGCTGCAGCACAAGGTCACCTCCTTGCAGGTGGGGCCACCGAGGCATGCTGGTGCTGACTGGTTTCACTTTCCCCAGGAGGAAGTACGCTCCCTGCCCAGTGAACACAGTTTCAGAGTGGACAACAAAGCCATGACCTCACTGCAGCTCCCTTTCGCTCTGCTGGAGGAGAAGAATCTTGAGATTGACCACCTGAACCAGCAGATTCTCCAGCTTCAACGGGAAGTGAGCATGTCTCAGGATAACAAGGTTTGTCATGAGTGAACACTGAAACCATGGGGTGGAGAAGAGCATCTGTCTAAGCTGCCTTCTGACTTGTCTCTCCCCTCCCCCAAGATGGAGGCAGAACTGGAGGAGCTACGATCCATGGTTGACCATCTCCACAATGAGCAGCAACACCTGCGTCAGCAACATGAGGAGGAGGAAGAGCAGCTGCATGAGGTCATCCACAAGCTGCAGGAGGAGCTGGCACAGCTGGGACCTAGTCGCCTGGAAGTGTGTGAACCCAAAGAAGAGCACAGTCCCCTGCCAGCGGACTGCCATACCTCCAGCCACAGCAACAGCCTAGGTCATGAGCTACAGAGCCGGCTGGACCTGGCACACAGTGAGAAGGAAGCCCTGCAGCTCCTGCTCTACGGCCAGGAGGAGAGATTCAGGAATCAGTTGGAGAGCCTGGGCCACATCCTGAAGGAGGAGCAGCAGCGGCTGGCAGCGGAGCAGGTCGAGGTCGCTACGCTAAGGGAGAGTCTATCCCAGCAACAGGCACAGGTGGAAAGGCTGAGCGCTTGTCTGCAGGAGCTGGAGGAGCGTCAGGGGCAGGAGAAGCTGGCCATGATGGAAATGGAGGAAGTGACTGCAGAGTGTCAAGCACTGAGGCAGCATGAGGGCTGGCTGCAAGAGGAAGTAGAAAGGCTGAAACAGGAAGTGATTTTGGCTAGTCACCAGATCCAGGAGTTGAACTCCCAGCTCGAAGCTGGGGCAGTGGGGTACACAGAGGCTCACAGAGACGTCCTGGTGAGTCTAATATAGCAGGCTTTCAGCAGAAATGTCAGAACTTTGGCTTTGGCAGAACAGGATTAAATTGTCCAAGCAGTTTTAAACCCCGTGGATGGAGGCATAGTGGGCAGGTGTGGCTGGGGCTTGCTGTTGGGCCACTTCACTTCCTCCTGATGTGAGAGAGCTTGGCAGTCAATTGTTTGATCTATTAAGACTGGGTAGAAAACCTGTTGTCATGTTTCTGTCAGATCTGTGCAGAAGCAACCCTTGCCAAGGCGGAGAGTGCTCTGCGAGACAAGGGGGCAGAGCTGGAGGTCCTGAGGGAGGAGATTGCTGCGGTCAAAGAGGCTCTGAATTCCAGCACCGAGAGGGTAGAGAAGTTGCTGGAGGAAGGCCAGGTAACCAGGGGGGTAAGGGAGCTTGGCTTGGTCACATGATCTGCATGTAGCACAGGCCTCACTTCACCTGCCTGGTGGATTCTTTCTTCCTATCCCTCCTTCCCTCCCTCTCCTCAGACAAAGGACACAGCTCTGGCTGAGCTGCATATTGTCAATGAGCAGCTGAAAGCAGAGCTCAGTGGCCGGCGGGGGGAGCTGCTGCTGCTGAAGAAGCTTTATGGGCAGCATGACCTACAAGCTACACCATGCTATCCACAGGAAGTGGCAGCAGGGGGCAGCCTCCCATTGCTGTCCACAAGGGTGTCTGCATGCTCCCCTGAGCATCTGCGGTGTCGAGACTGCAGCATGGGGCATGACCCACGTCTGTCTGACTGCAGCAGCCTGGAGCTATGCAGCAAAGATCCCTTGCTGCCCCCGGAAAGCTTGCAGACCCTGCGGACAGACACCGAGCCACTGAGCAGCTGCTCACCAGGGCCCCTATCTGCTTCCAACACAGTCTCCATGATGGACTTTCTAGATGTGGAGCAGGTATGTGCTGTAACTGCCTGTGATAGCCACACTTTGCCTGTGGCAGGCTGTTGTTCTCGATCTGCAGGTGGCTTCAGTCGTCATCTCGAACCCCATGCAGGTGAAGGAGCTGGTGCACCTAGACCTGACGCCCCCCAGCACCCCCAGTGGCTCCCCCCAGGACTGGGCCAGTGACGGCTATGGCAGCAGTAAGTTTCTGGAGCCAGTGACTGTGATATGCTAACGCTCCTAAATGGAATTAGACCTGTTGGAGGGACATTCGGGGCAGCAGAGCTCAGGCTGACCACAGACTCGTTATTCCCCCCCGCCAGATGTGTGCTCAGAGTTGGGTGCTAGGCTCCAGATGGAGCTGGAGGTCACAGAACGTCTGGATGTCAACTTCCTGGGATACCTGCGGCAGCGTGGCATGACTGTGGCAGACAGCGTGGTTGCTAGCAATGAGCTGCTTTTTCCAGAGCTGCAGGTAGGGGGCAAAGTCTAAGACTGGCCCAGAGAGGGTTTTCTAACTGCTTCAACTGTGGTGTGCCTGTCCACCATCCAGTGTCTGCTGAAAAAGTTGAATCAGGAGGCCTGCCAGGTACTGGCCCTCTCTCAACGCCCATGCGCTGATAAAATGCCCCCTGGATGGCAAGGAGAGAAGCGCACCCTGCAGGAAACTGTTCTGTCCCTCAGGGAGCTGCTGTGTAGGATGGCTGAAGATGGGCCGAAGGTGCGTGTGTGCTGCAGTCTGGCTTGAATGTGCAGATAACTTATGGTACCCACAATTCTAACAGGCTGTATATATGTGGCGAGCATTGTGGATAACACAGGTTGTGGCTGTCTGTGGAGAGTATTGTGGATACTGTTGGTTGACAAGCTGCCTGTGTACACCATCAGAACAGTGAAGCTGACTGGCGTGCAGAGCTATTCCAGGCTGTAAGCACCATATTAGCCAGTGAGTGGGACTGGCTGCGCTCAGAGCTGACTGTCATTATGGCTGCCCATGTGTCTTCAGACCCCACTCCTGTCACAGAGCAGCTGGAACAGCTGCTCAAACAGCAGGTCAGGACTTTGGAACTTATGGTGGGGGGGTGGTTGGCCGTTCTTAGAGTGGTGGGTGCTGACCATGAGTGCCTGTTGGAGCCTCACCCACCTGTCCCTTCTCAGGATGAGCACCAGCGGTCATCCCTGCAGCAACTTTTGTCTGCAGAGCGTCGCAGCCTCCTCTCTGAGTTGCAGAGCTTGCAGGCTCAGCTGCGCATTGCAAGTCTGCAGAATCAGGAGCAGTTGCAGCAGCTGCAGAAATGTCTGAGTGCTGTGCAGGAGGAGGGATGCCAGCAGCAGCACCAGATGCGCAGACAAGGTCAGAAGATATACGGGTTCGAATTGCGATTCTCAAGGTGGCTACTCTGACTGCAAGCCTCACACACACTTTTTTCTGTGCGTAGTGGAGCTTCTGGAGTTTCGGCTACAGCAGGAGCAAGTTCTGGTGCAGAAGCTACGTGGTTCCCTGTCTCTGGAGCAGGATATTGCAGCCAAGTTGAGGACAGAACTAGAGCAGAAACACGTCCAACTTGAAACCACTGCCAGTAGCCAGCAGGAGCTGCTCAGCGAAATCTGCAGGCTGAGGTACCACAGCCCAGCAGCTTTGCTCATGAAGGGCATTCATACAGATGCAGGCCGTGCTGCACATTAATCCTTTGCCCTGCACCTCAGGGCACAGCTGGAGAGCCAGGGTGTGCAGTGCCTGTCCTGGGAGGAGAAGGTAAAGCATGAAAAAGCCAAGGTGCAGGAGCTCCAGAAGGAGGTACACTGTGAACAGGCCAAGGTGGAGGAGCTACAGGAAGAGGTACAGCGTGGACAGGCCATGGCATGGGAGCTCCAGGAGGGAGTGCAGACGGAGCAGCAATGCAGTCGACATGCACAACATTTGGCACAGAATCAGGAGGTACGCAGACATGGTTTGGGATATGGATTGGAAACCTTGTTCAGTGGGGGTTCACTGACTAAAGGCTCTGGCTTTCTCTACAGGTGCTTCAGCGCGCCCTTGAACAGGAGTGTGTACAATGTGGCAACCTCCGCAAAGAGCTCCAGATCGAAATCTCCCGCTGTGAGGCACTGATCTCACAGGAGAGCAGAAGAGCTAGTCAGGCAGTGCAGCAGCTGGAGGAGCTGACTGGCTCCCTCACTCAGGAAAAGCAGGATCTCACCCTGGAACTGGAGGAGGCGCATTCTCTCTGTGCTCAGTTGACTACCTCCCTCACTCAGGAGAGGCAGGATCTCACCCTAAAGTTGGAAAAGGCTCATTCTCTATGTGCTCAGTTGACTGCCTCCCTCACTCGAGAGAAGCAGGAGAAGGAGGATGTCTCCCGAAAACTGGAGGAGCAGCAGCATTCCCATGACAGACAGCAGCTAGACACCTACAGACAGAAACTGCTGAAGGAGAGGAGGGACTGGCAGCAGCGGCAGGAACAGAGGTGTCGGAAACTGGTATGCCTGTCTACTGGGTAGGGTGAAGGTGCACTTGCTGATCTTCAGAGATCAGCTCAACTTTTCTTTCACATTACTCCTTAGTGGAAAAGTTTTCACCACCAAATGCTGGCTTTCTCAAGGCTATTTTCTGTTTATCATGATTACCACCCTGTGGCCCTAGCTGGAGCAGCAGCAGCAAGATCAGCAGCAAATCCACCGCTTTCAGAAGATGCTCCGGGACCTGCAAGAGATGTCGAGCCACTCGACCGCCAGTCTGCAAAACAAGCAGCAGCTGCAAATTATCCAGCAGCAGCTGCAGCTGGCCAGGGTTCGGGTGGCCAGCCTCCTTCACAGAACCCACAGCAGGTGTGTTGTGGAGCACTAACCCCCACAGCATGTCGCTGTGACTCACTAGCATAGGGTCTCCATTATTCATGCTGGGGAGTGAGCATGGGAGTGACTGGGGTGTGGGGGTTGCATGGAGTGGGTGGGACATGGGCATGCCTTTGGATGACTGCTGCTGTCTGCAGCTGTGACAGTGGGCGTCTGCAGCTGGAACACGGCCTGCAGGAGCTGCTCTGTACCTTGGCTGACTTGGAGCTGGACCTGCTGCGGCTGAACTCTCAGGTGAGCGCATGCATGGGAGCCTAGTAGGGGTCAGCTTTTGAGTGTGTAGCACCAACCAGGAGGCCATAAGCAGCTGTATGACGTTTGATCCCCAGGGACTGTCGGCAGAGGAGGAGAAGGCTTGGCACACAGAGTGGGCGTCCCTGCCAGAGGCGGCTGGCCCCGGCAAACCCGTGTTAAAACCCTCGACTGTGCGAAGCTCTGGGCATGGGGTCAGCCATTTTCCCACCGGTTTTGGGTTGCATTTTGAAGTTTAGGCCCAACTGTGTGATTCTGCTGCCAGCGTCGGGATTCAAACTAACGACCTTCTGTACACCGACTCTGAACCTGCTGTGGGCATGGCAGTCATTTTGGGGTTTTCAGAGTTGTGTAATGGATGCTTTGTCCTTAAATTGAGGTAAAAGATTAGAGATTTGAGAAATGCGCCATGCCTGTATGGAGGGCACTTCTAAGTGGATCTGTGCGACCCACAGGTCCACCGGCTCTATCTGAAGTACTTGCGGGCTGAGAGCTTCCGGAAGGCGCTCGTCTACCAGAAAAAGTACCTGCTGTTGCTGCTAGGGGGCTTCCAGGACTGCGAGCAGGCCACCCTGTCCCTCATTGGCCTTATGGGGGCATGTCCCTCCACTGCTGCTTTCCAGACCCGCCCCATTAACCGCTTCAGGGCCACGGTCTGTGTGATAATCGTCATTTCACGGTAATGCCCCCCCCCCCAAGCCCTGTCGTGGAGCACAGTTACCCTACCCAGCAGCCTTGCAACATTCTCACTTTGCATTCTCGTCTATGCCAGGCTCCGTTTTCTGGTCAGGAAGTGGCACAAGTCAGTCAAAAAGGGGGCAATGAATCCAGCCTCAAACGGACGTCAACCCGGCATCAGTGAGTGACCTCCTGCTCCATGACCTGCCTGCCACGTCATCCCTGCTAACCTTGCATCATCCCCCCATTAACCACGGCCTATCCCTGCAAGCCCTGTCCCATCATTCTCCTTGCTCTGACGTCCCCGCTAACCCCGTGCCTCCTACCCCATCATCCCCACTATCCATGCCCCGTGCCTCCTGCCCCATCGTCCCCACTAACCGCACCCTGTTACCTCGCAGGTGCTACTGCCCGGGTAGCCTTACCAATGCGACTACAGCCAGGTGGGATCAGTTTCCCACCTACACACGAACATGGCCCTGCCCAGAAAGTGGCGCTTTCTCCTCTGCTTCCTCCTGAGACATCAGCCTTTAATCTTCAGCACAGGTAAGCTGCTTCCAGGCTGTTCATGTGATGTCAGTTTTTGTTAAAACTCAACCTGCCCGCACGTCCCTAGGCCACCCCAGTACCCAGACCCAGATCAATCGCTCAGCGAGTACATTCAGCACCTGGAGGCTGTGCAGCAGCGCCTAGGAGCCGCCCAGAATGGTGAGTTTCTGGAACCACTGAAAGCCATATTGCCACTGGGCAGCCATGATGATGCAAGGAGGCAGCAAGCACCCCCTGTACTGGAGGGCAGGAATTTCACCAGAAAGCAGGTCTTGGACTTAAGGTGTGACTTTGTTCTGCCTGGTCCCTGTAGCCCTAAGTGATGTCACCTTACTGAATGTGTTGGCTTTCCTCCCTGGCTTGTTGCAGTGGTTCAGGCAGCTGCCTTGCGCTTGCATCCAGGGCCGAATTTGCAGGCACGTTGCAGCTCTTTCTTTGGTGTGAATGAGCGCCAGGCTTCAGCCCTCGTGTGCTTGTGTGTACAACTGTTCCTTTAGTTCAATTCCATTTTATTTATATGGTGCTTTTTCCACACATTTCATGGTCTCAAAGTACTTTACATTATCCCTGCCCAAAACCCCCACTGAGCAAGCCAGAGGTGCCAGTGGCAAGGTAAAACTCCTTGAAGGAAGAAACTTTGGGAGGAACCAGACTCAAAGGGCGAGCCCATGAACCTGGGGCCAGCATAAGTCAAATAAACCACCACTCCAGCCCACATACAGCCAAGGGTCTGTGATTGTTGTCTGTGAGGCTCTGCATGCAGTAGGTGATATATGGATGGATGGATGTGCCTCATGCTACATGCTGCACAATGTGGAGTGTGAGGAGATTAGTGGCAGTGCAAACAGTTGAGTCCAATATATGTAAGCTCTGGCAGATATGGCTATGGCAGCATAAGTTGGAGGAAGAGGCAAGTAGGAATCCAAGCATGAAGTCCCTGAACGTCAGCACTCCAGTTCCATGAGGGAGCATGAAGCTAGAGTGATCGCACTAATGGTACAGTTGATCCAAAGCCAATGGCACAGATCCTCGCCCAATTCCGCACCTCAAACTGTAGGCCTAACTGGGAGTGAGCAGTTAGCCAGAGCTAGAACTATAATCTCTATAAGCCAGGCTGAACAAATGTGTTTTTAGTCTAGACTTGAATATTGAGTGAGCCTGAATCTCACACATCTGCCGGAAGACTTTTCCACAGCTGTGAAGCTCTGTAAGAGAATGCTATGCGGCCTGCCATAGTTATTTCTAGATATCCTGCTCCTTAAGAACAAAGCAGGCAAGGAGGGTTGTAAGAGACCAGTAGATCTCCATGATATACTGGTGCAAGGCCATTCAGTACTTTATAAGTTATCTGCGGTATTTTGAAATCAACCCGAGACTTAACTTCAAGCCAGTGAAGGGAACATGGAACAGTGAGCATCCAAACATAGATCTGAATCAATCAGGGCACCAAGATCTGACATGGAAGTGGCTTGGAAGTGGGATTTAGTGGGTATAGTGTGGCGATAACTTTCCCTGATGCTAACTGCCTGGTTTACACATTGGTCTCATGGGCAGCTTGGCTCAGTGTGAACCCCCCCCCAGGCTCTTAATGCCCCTTCAGATGCACTACATTCAAACACACCCAAGTGGTTACCTGTGATTTAACATTTCATTATAAGGACAACGCTGGGAACAGCCAGGGTGTCATGTGACTCGTTACGCACACTGCTGTGTGCAAATTGGCCTATGACTGATTACATAGACAGTGAGGGCAGGCTGAGCCTACAGGCAGCCAATTAACTCTTCATTTTCACTGCAGTACAGGGTCAGCTAAAGCACCCTGAGAGCATGTGGCAGAGTCATGTGACTTGTGCTGCCGATATGATGGGATATCGGCAGAAGTGGCTGCTTGAAAATAGAAGCCGGCTATTTATGAGCTGCCTGTCACCCCTGTACAGGTGCGTCCCAGGTGAGTGGGCTGTCCCCCTGCCCCATGTGGCACCTGTCTGTCTGTGTAATCAGTCACCAGGGCAGAGCACGGCATGGTGCATGATGGGTGGGCTCTGGACTCAGGATTTTTGGGCTCACCCGGTTTGCAGGCCTCCATGCTTGATGCTCACACGTCTCTTTGTGCCTCCAGGCTCCCCGGTCGCCGTCGCATTCCCTGCATTTCCCCAGCAGTCTGACCCGTAGTGCCCATCTGCTTTACCAATTTGTTTTTTCATTAATCATATGCTGCTTATACTGATGCTCGTGTTACCAACCTGAACATGAATGTCACTTATCTGAATGTTTGAAATGTAATTTTTTCTACGGTTTTTAAGAATTTTTCCTAATGTTCTGTAAGCAATGCTGTAAAATTACTTAAAATGCTCAAATGTGAACACAGGTCTGTTCCTTTTTAAATGACATAATTTATTAAAGTGAATATTTTAATCCATTGTCTGCCTTAGTTGTTCACGTCATGTTGCACATATGTTCCTGCGGTGTTGCAGTGGAGATAGCAGCTGAGGTGGTCAGGGATTGGGCCTCGTCATGCCTATAGCTGTTGTAGCCCTGTCCCCCTAGGAGTGGTTCTGCCTGGTGCAGTCATGCAAGCATACCGCTTCAGCCTACATGGAGATACCTTGCATGTCTGCGTCTTAAGTGATTCTGTCCATGTGCACTGCAAGTGAATGAGCCATGATTAGTGAGCATAGCCATCAGCTATTTACACAACTGGGAATCTGCACTGGGCATCAAGAACCTGAAGTGGGGGACATTATGGACATGATGCCCCCCCCCCCCCATTGGAAGACAGTTGTGTACCCAAGAACATCTCAAATCCTCTTGTCCTAAGTTCGTGACTAAGGATATACTTATCGGGGCAGCTTCTCAGATAGACTGTACTGCTCTCTGTGTTATGCCCAGTCGTGAACACGAATAAACAGCAAGCCAAACTTGTTTTTCACGAGCCAGGAAATGCGAAAAACCTGTAATAAACAACAGAAATGAACTTGCCTCACAGGATTTAATGGAGATGCTATTGGCTCGCCCACAAATGAGCATAATACTGAAACAAATTACACTCATTTACAAATGAATAAACAAGCAGCATCTTTTGGACATTAAATCTTCAGCAAGTATACAAATTAACCAAAGATGACACATACTTACAGATGTGGCTTAGAAGAAAAGCCCTAACAATCAGGAAGAAACCCAGGAATTACAGAGAACATACTTTTCCATTCATCACAACCGCAGTGATAATAATACAATTTATTTATAATGCACTTAATATTCCCAAAGCAATCTCAAAGTGCTACAACGTCGTAAAAAAACTAATAAATTAACATAGAACATCATTAAAAAAAACAAGAAGTTAAGAATCATGGATTCTGTTAAGATGATCGGCGGCGGAGGCAGCAAGAAGGGTAACAGGCGCGGAGAACTGGGGTCCAAGGTGTTTCTTTATTTAGCTAGCCAAAGTGCCCAATATTTACAGTGCACCATAATATAAGAAATAAGAAGAAAAAAAAAAGAAAAGAAGAAAAAAACTTTTCAAAAACAAAAACCTATGGGCTGGTATGCACTAAATAAGGCCAAATTACTTGCACATAATTGGCTACACCAAATACATTTTGGCCCAATAGCTCACAGACATGTTGCTCTCTCACAGCTTGCCAAGTACTG
>JAODKN010000001.1:38741075-38755828 GCA_026774425.1 Petrocephalus zakoni
CTGAGCCGGCCCCATAATTAACTAACTCACTATGAACCCCTTACTCCCAGCCCAGTAAATTTATACAGTGTATTTAAAGATTAATTAACGTAAAGTTAATGTAATAAAGTGTCGAGTACACTAAAATAAGTTATTACTTTTGTTAAAACTGAACTTTATTATTTTTATTCAAAAATTTTAATCCGATAATTTTACTGCTACTTACCAAAAGAACTCCCACCTGAACCACGTATGAACTAAAAGCGAATCGAATCGAAGTTGCTCTTGGGAGTTTACATCAGGCTACTGCTGGAGTGGGAAAAAAGTGGAAAAAATGTCCTCCCGGCCCCGACTGGCGACCGAGCAAAGCTTAGGAGCCACTGTCCTTTTCCGGCGCTGGGTAACATTACCAACGTTAGAGATTATTATATAATAATATAATAATTATATTATATATAATAATAATTGTTGCGAAGTTAAACGCGGACAGAAAGCGCTGCTCACGCGACACCCGCAGCTCACTGTCTTTAACAATCGCGCTGTTAATTAACAGACATTTAGCATTTTCATTTTGGCCTGGTCATTTTAAAAGTAGCTCGCAAGCTGGAAAAGTGTGAGCACCCCTGGTCAACATGTTGAGCTAAAAAACTATATTACACTAGCTAAAAGGAATGTTGAAAGGAAGATTGCATTGGAGGCTATGGATGACCTTAAAAGTTTCTTCCAATATTTTAACTCCAAAAGAGCTCTAAAAGCTGAAATCACTAATCTGCAAGATAGTAAGGGTCTTTTAATTGAAAATGACATTGATATCGTAAATGAGTTCAATTATTGTTTTGCACAGGTATTCACTGTTGCGGACACAAGTAACAATTCTTATTACTAATACGGCATCGTCTATGACTAATATATGTATAACTGAATCTGATGTGTTACAAAGCGTAGCTAAGCACAAAATAAATAAATCACAGGGCCCTGATGGCATCTTACCTATGATTTTAAAAGAGACGAGGGATATTATTCGCCGACCTTTAACTTTACTGGTTCAGAAATCCTTATCTGCTGGTGTTGTACCTTATGATTAGAAGCATGCTAAAATAACGCCCATATTCAAAAAAGAAGGGATAGAAGTAATCCGTCAAACTATAGGCCAATCAGTCTAACTTGTATAACTGGAAAACTAATGGAAGCCATAATCCAAGCGAAAATGGTAGATTACCTGGATTCTAATAACATTTTGAGGGACAGCCAACATAGTCAGGTACCACAAGGTTCAACTTCAGGACCACTGTTGTTCCTAATTTACATAAATGATATAGACACCAATATATATATAGTAAACTGGTTAAATTTGCAGATGACACCAATGTGTGTGGTGTAGCAGATACTGAATTTGCGGCTCAGTAGCTATAGCAGGATCTTGATTTAATTAGTGACTGGGCGGATACCTGGCAGGAGAAATTTAATGTATACAAATGTAAGGTAATCCATGCAGGGAGCAGAAATATACAGTAAAGTACAGATATTTTATGGGTCCTACTGAAATAAAGGTACTGTAGCTGATTATGAGAAAGACCTTGGTGTGTATGTTGATGCTTCCATGTCATACTCTCGCCAGTGTGGGGAAGCAATGGCCAAAGGTGGAATTTAACGGGAGAACAATTTAAACTGGATTTGAGAAAGCAGTTCTTTACAAAGCGTTAGAGTTGTTAGAGTATGGAATAGTCTTCCTGTTAGTGTAGTGCAAGCTAAAACCTTGGGTTCCTTTAAATCAAAGCTAGATAAGATTTTAACAACTCTGAGCTATTAGTTGAGTTCTCCCCAAACAAGCTTGATGGGCAGAATGGCCTTCTCTCGTTTGTATATTTCTTATGTTCTTGTTCTGCCATTCCTTTGACGGGGCAAACTGTTTTGTGCAGAGGAAATGGAGATGAGAACAGGGGTAGGGGACAGCAGCAGTGAGGTAGCCTGTGTGTTTGTTTCACTAGAAGCAGAGATGTCTCACAACAAGGCCCCGGCAGAGATAATGCTGAGTGTGAAGAACCCGCCTTCAAGCACTAATTCATACTCAAAGAGTTAACATCACCAGTCCAAAAATCTACGAGGTTAGCTACATAAGGCAAAGAGGACACTGACCTCCGCCAGTGACATGCTGTGGGTCTGTGGGGGCTCCTGACTGCAGTCTTGGCTACAACTGCCCCCACGCCCCCCCTGGCTGGAGGAACATTTGTAGCAGCTCCATGTGAGCTGTCGCTGTGCCAGGGTACAGGCCTTACTCTGCAGACACTGGCAGTGGTAGAGGTGACCGCAGCTGCAAATACAGAGGACCAGGTCACCGGGGGGGCACTACATACACAGCAAAACCGCAAAACCTGAGATCTCTTTTCAAGACAGGAACCCAGCGGATCAGTAGGCTTCGCCCACCTGAAGACGATGACTTCATCCTCTGCACCGTGCTGCCGCCTGTACTGCTGCAGGCAGATGTTGCAGTGGTCTTGCCGGGGATGCAGCCCGCGGCTGACTGCAGTGCGCAGCTGTGACAATGACCAATGTAGGTCCTGGTTGAGCAGACTGGTGGTCGTTTCCAGCAGGGTCTACAGCGTGTAAAGAGAGCAGTTTAGGCACAGTGCATGCAGCGGTACATGGCGACGGGGGGGGGTGGGGAGGGGCGGCTATCGGACTGTATTGTGTCTGTGCTGGTATCACCTGCTCATAGTTGAAGGTCTCCAGCATTCCCAGGATGAGTCCTTGGATCTCGGCCAGCCTCCCCTTTCCAACCACGGGATCCTGCAGGGGAGGGGGGGGGTTGAGATTCGGATAGATGTCAGGACATGGAAAGCTGCCTGCAGAACCCCATGAGGAGAGGGGAGGTGGCTCAGTGAGTCAGCGGATCCAGGCTAAATAATGCATCATCTGAAGGCCACTGCTGACCCAATAATCCATGTGAAAATGAAGTCCAGTAAGCAGCCAGAGTATCCCCTGAGAGGCCAAACCACACAGCTGGCTGGCAAGACCCAACCCTACAGCCTGCTGGTTAGGGTGGTCCACAAGACTATGATGAAAATTCACCTTGATCAGCACCTGCCCCCAAAAGTCTGAATGTTTTACCTCATGTACGTAAGATATGGCTAAAATGTGAAGCACTCTGGGAAAAATTTTGAGTTCACTCAATGTCCTGCAATAATCTACATAATGTGGCTGGCTCTTCACGACACTAATTATATCAGTTTTGCTCTGGTCAAGATATTGTGGTAGTGTGGTTAGAAATTGTTACTTTCTTAACACTAAATTTTGGTTGGGTACTAGTAATGATTAGAAATGTCACATTAAAATAGGTATTATTTGATGCTGATGTTGTTGTTGACAGCAAAATTTATTGTGTCACGCACCAAGGGACGAAGGACACGGGAGCAGAAGATGGAGCAAACAAACTGGGTTTATTTCAACCAAAAGACCTAACAGAAAGGAACAGGATTACGGGGGACCAAAACTGGGAGTACAAAACACAGCTAACGAGATGGACCACAGAAAGGATTGATGTTAATGCCAGGACTGGGAAGCACTTTTATACAAAGGCTAACAAGGGACCAAAAGGGGAGACAGCTGGAGTGAAATCATACAAGAGCAGGAACAAGAAGTAAGACATATGTAAACAGGCATGGCTCGTCAGACTCTGCTAAAAGAGCAATTGCTTTATTGCAGCAGTATAATTCAAGATTAATAAAGACTGAGCAGCAGAAGCAATTCCTCCTTTGCCTTGTTGCTCAGCATAGGAAGACCAACGTGCTCCAAAACCATGGAACAATGATGAACAATGACTACCATTCATGTTCAGCATTCGCACATAAATATTTTGTCCTTCCTGGGGTAGAATGACATTAGTTACCAGTTATCACTGAACAATGGATCATAAATCATTAGGCTCACAGGCCTATATTCAGTTGTAAATAAAGTATGTATTTTAACTTCTTTCTATGTGCATTTGCTCACAGTTTGGTGAAAAATTTAATTTTAATTATGCATTTTCATTTTGATAAGTTATCAATCTTTGCGATATCTCTAAATGTTCACCAAAAGGTTAACAAATTTGGCACAATTAACAGTAGCCCGACAGAAAAAAAATAATTAGACTTGTGGAGGTCAAGTCTCGGGAACTTAATTTTTTGGACCACCCCCTGCTGGTAAGGCCCAACCCCACAGCCTGAAGGCCATGAAATGCTGGAAGCTCACTCACCTGCAAGATGCGCTGGATTATGGACGGCATGGCGATGCAGCTGGCCATACTATGGACAACCTTCATGGTCAGCTCCTTCAGGGCTAAGGAGATACACTCATCAAGCAACCTTGGAGCTCCTGCAGCACTTTCACAGAGACTGTGCAAAGTGTCTGTCCAGACCTGCATCACGAAGCTGATCGAGTTAACATCCGAAGTAGAAGCTAAAACCCTGATTATCTACTTGGGCCTTGGGCAGAATGGTGCCCTAATGGGCAATATGAGGGTAAGCCTTCCAGGCTGCAGTAGAGTTTATAGAACACACTTACCTACTGAGGTGTGAAGTGAAGATGGGCCACGAAGACACTTCTGTGGTGACATCATCGCTTCGAGAAGTAGGAACCACAGGGCCTATTTCAGGAGGGACTGAGGTGATCTGGTGGTTGGGTTCTGAGTAAAATCTACTTTAGTCTGCAGAGACTACATTCATACTGACACCAAGTCAGTGGTGTCCTCTAGCGGTCTGGGAATTATTTTTGTGCGCAAACCTCTCTCTGCTTCTGGTTGAGGCTGCGAGAGCTCCTATCACATAAAGCAGTAAGATCTTCCAGGGATTGCTCCACTAGCTGCAAAAGACAGTCCTCCAGCAGTTTACCTGAAGGAGACATGCTGATGTCAGGCTCTCTCTGAATGAACACTTATAACAACGCAAGCCGCTCACTGTCTAACATGTTGAAGACTCAGACAGCAGCTCTCCTCCTAGCCCTTATCCTCCACAGCCGCAATGACATCGATCCATGGCTCATCACCAGGCCCCTAAGTTACTTACCTTCTTCGTCCTGGGACAGAGCAGCCAGTTTGTGCTCCAGGGTCTGAAAATGTAAAGGAAGGAGATGCAATTCTACAGTTCAAAACCATCATAAATTTTCTTGGCTGGTGGTATTTCCCAGTGTTTACCTGCAGTAACACCTGGAATGCTCCTTGAATGTCACCCTTCCTCTCCAGTAAGTAGGCAGTGGCCTCATGAAGACCATGCTCTCTGCTGATCTGCGAGACAAAGAGCATGTCTGATGAAGACAGTATCTGTGGCTCTATGTGACAGTGCTGGTGTGGCTTTGCACTATCTCCATAGTACATCAAGGAAATCAACGAACTACTCCCCAATGACTGACAAAACCACTGGCTCACCTGGATGGCCTCCTCAAGCCGGTAGTCCTCTGAGGTCTTCAGGAAGCTAGTGACCTTCTGGGGATTGAAGTGACACAGGAGCTTTATATAGTGCTCATAGATTTCAGGGCTGAACTGCAGAAGAGACTGGGAATGTGGGTGATCTCTGGTGAGATGTGAAAAAGAGAGAGAGAGAGAGACACACAGCCATTATGGGTCCATCATCTACTCTGCTAGAGCATCCATCCCACTATCTAACCACACAGGATGCAGAAGCTGCTAATCTGCCCAGTGTGAATGGACCTTCTTATACAGGTATATGCACAATTAGCAGATTAGTGGATAAATCTGAGATGGTACTGATGGTCAGGGTACTACCTGGGTTCCAGAAGATACATCAGGAACTGGAAGACCAAATAATCATCCTGAAGAAAATTGAAAATACTTTTATATACAAAATGCCAAAAGTCATTATCACCGGATTTACTGAATGAGAACATTTACATTACATTTACAGCATTTGGCAGATACCCTTAGCCAGAGCAACTTGCATAAGTGCTTATAGAATCCATTAGTAAATACTCTGATACTGGTTCAATAAAACCCAGGCTAAGAATACTAAGACTGTGTTGTGGAAATAGTATTTTTTTTTTTTTTTACAAGATTATAATACCAGAAGTGCCAATCCAAGTACTGCTGAAAGAGATTTGAAGAGACCCAAATGACCCAGCTGTTCAGACATCTAGGGGGAGTTCATTCCACCACGTAGGTGTCAAAACAGATAAGAGCCTTGATGCATGTCTTCCTTTTGCCTTGAGAGTTGGTGGAACCCATTGAACACTGCTGGAGGATCGGAGAAAGCGTGGTGCAGTGCGGGGTATGATGAGGTATTTTAGGACATTTTAAATCTGATGCAGGCAGCTACAGGAAGCCAGGTGAGGGAGTGTAACAATGGAGTGGTGTGGGAGAACCTGGGAAGGCTAAAAATGAGTCGAGCAGATGCATTCTGAATCAGTCGGAGAGGACGAATGGCACTCAGTGGCACATCCACTAGGAGTGAGTTACAGTAGTCGAGGCATGAGATGAAAAGGGATTGAACAAGTATCTGAGTGGCCTGTGTGGAAAAAAAATGGATGAATCCTTCTGATAATGAAGAGGAGAACCATGACCGGGAAAGATTAGCAATATGTGAGGAAAAGGATAGGTTATTGGATAAGTTTAGTGTTGTCGGCAAAAGTGGTGGTATGGGAACCCATGTGAGGATATTACCCAACTAAGAGATTTAGTATAGAGAGAGAACAAGAGAGGACCAAGAGTTGAGCCCTGAGGGACGCCAGTATGTGTGGGGAGAAGGTCATGTGAGATTGTCTGGAGCATTGTGGAAGGGATTGGATCCAGTGGGCAGGTGGTAGGATTGAATTATGAGATGACTTGCAGGACCTCATCTGCTGTTAGACTGGAAAATTGAGCCAGTGAAGGGGTAGGAGAACGGAAATCCTTGATATATAGCGTAATAGTTGGAGAAGGAGAGAATGTCCAGCAAATGTTTCCAATCTTCTCAGTAAGTTCACAAAGTCTTCAGGGGGTCAGCGAGAAAAGAGCAGGAGTAATGATGAAAAGATCTTATGGAGTTTGTGAGGATCTTGTGAAGAAAATTCTAGCTTTTTCTTATTGAAGGCAGTCTTAGCTGCAGTCACATCTGAAGAGAATTTGGATAGGAGTGTACAATAAGAAGACAGAAATGCATTGAGTTTAGATTTTTTCACTTCCTCTCTGCTGCTCTCAGTTCTCTTCGGTTGATATGTAATGTAGCTGATAGCCAAGGAACAGGGTGAGTGGTCTACCTGGGTTTAAAAGACAGTGGGCAGAGGATCCATGGATGAGTGGAGGTTTTGTTTAGTGGGAGAGAAATGTTGAAAACTGGGATTAGGCAGGACAGGTAGGGTAATGGTAAAGATCCCAAGTGGTGACCAGTGTGAAGTGGGGTAGCAATAATGTCAGTAACTGGAGAGGGACAGCTGAAGACCAGGTCCAGGATGTTTCTTCCCGTGTGTGTGGGAGAACAGTTGTTAGAGAGCGAGAATGTCAGAAAGAACAAATAGAGAAAAGGGAGAAGGCAAGAGGAATGGAGCTTGTCATGGGGAGGCTGAAGTCTCCAAGGAGAATGAGAGAGGAGCTGTCAGTAGGGAAGATACTGAGGAGTGTATCCATTTCTTCAGGGAAGTGACCTAGGGGTCCAGGAGGGTGGTACATGACAATGATCAGAGACGAAACTGCAACTGCATGAAATTCAAAGGACAAGACGTTGAGATGGGACAGGGGAAGGGGTATATAGCACCAGTTCCGAGACGGCAGCAGACCTGTGCCACCGCCCCTCCCAGTTTCTCATGGAGTGTGAGAGAAAGCATAAGAGGAAAGGGCTGCCAGTGTAGCCGAGTTCTCTGTGGAAATCCAGGTCTCGGTTAGAGCCAGAAAGTCAAGAGTGACTGGAATCAAGGAAAGCGACGAAATCAGCCTTCTTTACAGCATACTGACAGTTCCAGAAACTGCCAAGCACTCTTGACTGAGACTGGGATGACACGGAAGGGTAGATAAGGTTACTGGTTGTGCAGCCCCTGGATTGTAGATCTTCTAGGTCTAAAAGATAAATGAACTGGGATAGGTTTGAGGTTCAGTGAGCTTTTGTGAGAGTTGAGAACTAGAAAGGGAAAGATACCACTAAGTTACTACAAAATAAATTAAGCTAGTTATGTTCTGATTGTTTAACTTTCAATATAACTCAGTAAGCCTTACCCCCCAATTCACACCTTCGGGAAAACCGCTACAGCTGATCAGCTACCTAAAACAACTAATTGGCAGAAACTAGCAGACTACTGACTACAACAATCTTAGTGGCAACAATCTAGTTTCAAGTTAGTCTAAAATGGACAGTACACAAAAGAGTTCTACCTTACCAGCACAGAAGAAATTCAAAACAGAGCTATCATGTGACCACACACTCCACCAAGCAATTCTTACCTCTAACCTGCCAACAATGGCAGCCACCTCTTCAGCAAAATGCAGGCTCACCAGATCAGCAGCTTTGAATGGGTCAATAGCTACCAGTTCCTGGGATGGGGGAGGGTGGGTGGAGATCAGAACAACCCAAAAAACTTACAGTATTTTTTTTTTTTACACATAATTTAGTTTACAGGGAATTTATAAGCTAGTAATCACTATTAAATCTACCAGCAGTAGACCGTGCACATACACACACACAAGAACACTACAGTCATGCATTTGTATGAGCCTGTCTGTGTAATGCTCATTTTCAGTTTTCAGGACGCTGAGTCACCTGAATGTGTGCAAGAGCTACATTCCACACGGACCCTCTCTCTTCTGGGCTGTACCCAGGGATGGATAGGATGTTGTGGATGTAATTGAAAATCTCCTCCTGGGTTAGAGAAGAGAGCACTGTTCAAGTTGTAACTTTGGTTTCATGTGTAAAAGTAACAAACATGCCTAGACATCCTTGGTTGATAATCTGAATACAGATGGGGCATCCGCTCTCTCACAGGTCTCTCACAGAGAGGCTGAGCACTGAGAAAGCAGCACACCTTTCTCATCGGGTCCTTCAGGTAGCAGAAGATGATTTTATCATACAGGTGCTTCTTCTCATACATGAACTCACAGATCTGATAGCTGCAATGACATACGTAGTTCTTTCAGGTTCAAAACAGTGTCTTAATGTGGAACATGTTCTTTTTATATAACACCCATATTTGCATATTGATCCCATATGGAATATATTGCTTTATATGATGCATGTCAGCTGCTGGGTCAGCGGTGACCATGTGGAAGCAGGGCAAATACGGGCATCACCAGGTCTGATACTTACAACTCCGCCTTCTCAGCCAAGCTGAGGAGCCTCTGTTCATCAAACTGGACAACCCCCCCAACCTGGAGCAGCTCCAGCAGCACCTTAGGAAGAGAAAGAGAGCACACCATCAACTGAGGGGCCAAGGTACTACATTTACAGAGAAAGCTATCCAGAAAGTACAATGTGAAGAAGTACAGATGCAGGAGGGCATTACTTGCTGTCGTTCTGTATGTCTGGAGTCATCATCAGGACTGCAGAGAAACTCCAAAACCTACACAACCAAGTTCAGAGAGTATGCAGGTTACACACTGTATACTCTCTCATACACGCACACACACACACCCCTGTCATTTCTTAACCTGGTCAAAGAGCTTCCTGTTGACAAAAAGGGTGTTGTCAGGCTTGGCCAGCTGTCTTGCCAGGAAAGTGAACAGACAGCCCACCTGGGAGGGAGTGAAGTCCGAATTCTCCACCATGACCTGAGACACACACAGATTCACCCTCAGCATGAGTGACAGTATGTAAACTAGTAAGCTCTAACAAATTAAAAGAGAAGGAACAAAGTCTGGCAGAGCACAATTACAGGCAGAAGCACACAAACAAACACATCTAAGCAGGCCAGGAGAAATGGGCCAGAAGATGAGTGAGGAGCACCTTCAGTAGAATGTCCACAATGCGTTGCTGATATTCTAAGGCTTGCTTGTCATTCTTAAAGTCCTCAAAAGTCTGTGGGAGAGAATAGACAATAAGAAGCAAAGAAAAACATAAAAGGTAACAACTATACCCAGTGCACCCTTGCTGCCTGAACTCAACATGGCACTTGACTTCAGCTTACACCTAGACTCATTTATACTGCACCTTTCCTCACTCCAAGAGCATCATACCAAAGCAAGAACATTGAGGAACTCTCGCGTGTCAAAGTGCAGCAGAGTGTGGATGTAGGGGTACACCTCCTCCTTCTCAGGGGCTTCAGCAGAGTGTAGGCGGATTAGGAACTCAAACACCTGAAAAGCAGTACAGGTAACTCGGAACACAAACACACACACAGCACAGGTAACGTGGAGTACAAAAAGAAATAAACACTAAAAAACTAAACTTTTGTCAAATTTTCCATCCAATGTGTAAAGGGCTTTGTAGTTCCTGACAGTATGGTGTTCATGAAGCAAAGCAGAAGTAGAGACAAGCAATCGTCACACGTCACAGTGATCTGACAGATGCACAGTTGCCCTGGTCACATGCAGCCAACAGCCATGCCAACAGCAAGCAAAACACCATTCAGTCAACTCAACCCTTTATATACGAACACTGTCAGTACTGCCTCCATAGTGGAAACAGACAGAGCCTCATGTGCAATTGAAGACCATACCAGCAGACCCTTTTCTGGGTAAATCTGCTGCGCAATGATTTTCCCAGAACATCCTTTGAACATCCTTTGACCCCTTACCCCAATGTAATCTCAACCCCTCCCACACACCCTAGCCTTGGCTTGACTGTCCAGAAATTATACTGCGGTTCATGGCATTAGGTGGTATTTTACACTATTCCAGTGTCTTGTGTGGGGGGAGGTCCTGTATTATATATTTCACCAAGCAGGGGGCATATACCGCAGCATACAGAAAATATACTTCCCAAGCCTACCGTACTACGCGAAAAAGCGCAACTTTGTGTGACTCGTCTCAATGTAATCAGGTTCACCAAATAGCGCTGCTGCTTCATTTTTGAGGAAATGTTTCGAAATTAAGTCAAGTGTAGATCTTCATCAATAGTAGTAATAAGATCCTCAAGTGCTTTATGACCTCTCACATCCACAAAACTGCCTTTTTCTTTGACATCACTATGTGGCATCACATCAGTTTTGGCATGATCCGTCTCAGAATTTCAATTCATCACCCAGACTATATATATCTGCAAAATCTGCAAAAGAACTCAAAAAGAAGTTGACATATCATGCTAAAGAGAGTCTCTGCAGCAGTGGACCATCTGGCACATACAGTTAGCAGCATATTAGTGTGAAATGTTAACCTCAACAGACAAGGCTGAATTGTAAATGCCTCTGTTAGCAGTTACTGCCTACCTGGTTTTTCACCAGTGGGATTAGATCTTCTGGAATATCCCCCAGAGGGTAGGCTCGTCCTGCCAAGCAGCAGCTGGTGGCAAGAAGGGCGACAGAAGGGAACAGATGACTGCTCACAAAAGGTGGACATACAAGGAAGTGAGTGTCGAAGCAATCAGATGAAGGTCCATACAGGTGGAGGTTGCTGTTCCAGTTCTCAAGTCATCTAGTTGCTGGGGCTACCAGAACCGACTGCTTAAGCACTTCCTGAAAACCGTGGGCCTTACCTTATATAAACAAGCAGCTTGTTGCCCATTGTCACTTGTTCATCTGTAAGAAAGACAAGGACCCTGAGCTCATTCCTAGAAATGTCAGGACACAAGCAAGAATTCACCAAAATGGTTTACCTGTGAGACCCTTGCCCTCTCGTAAAGGTGGACCTATCACCTGGAACAGTTTCTGCAGAAGAAGCAGAAAACAGCACAGTCAGCACTGGAGGTCAACAGCCTGGAAAGAAGCTCAGCAGCCCAAGCAGCTTACGTATTCATTTAGCAGGATTCCCATGCTCAGTGACCCATTAATGCCTGGCTAAACCAGCTTGCTGTATGCATGCTGGTGCTGCCTCCTACCTCCATAGGACTGATGTAATCATTCATCCCACTGTTGAAGACATAGATCATGGCATCATGAAGCTGGTTCTCCCAGCACGTCTGAACAACCTGGAAAATTAGGATCACTCTTTATAGTCACATAAGGAAGCTTGACAATGATCCGATTAAGGACCAAAGCACAATAAAATTTACCTGCTGGATATCCAAGCTGGTGATGTCCATGTGGACAAGGCAGTTCTCCACGCTCTCCATCATGCCATTCTCCTGGAAGTGGCTCAGAAGATCCCGCATGACAGGAGAAGTCAAGCAGCCAATACGCTCACTCAGGATATAGGGCTCCAGGCTCTCCAGGAAGACGCCCCTGGCCACGGAGTTTTCTGCCAGGCGGCTGTAGACCTGGCCAAAGAGCAAGTCCCTGGAGCACAAGCAAAAGATTTATCAAGAGTGAAATGGAATGCTCCAGAATGTTCCTGAACTCCGCATGCAATACCTTTCTCTATTATCACCCTGGGAAGCCAGCAGGTGTGTGTGTGGCTTTCTCCAGCTCTGAAGTTCCCCTCTGGAGCTCATGGTCAGGCAAGTACCATGTAGCCACCTTACCATCCACTCATCAAATCTAATCTCATGTCTGTCATACTCACGTTCTCTGTAGCAACAAACAGTACTCCACCATGACAGGCACCATGTCCTGGACAGAAAAGAGGACATACGGGCACCGTAATCACTGCGGGCATAGTGATTAGACAGGAAAGCAATGCTACAGCCCAAACATGCGTGTATCTGTACACCATTAACATTACACAAAGGAATGTACAATACAGAAGACAGAGAAACACAGCCTACACTGCATAGCAGGAGTCGAACAAAGCTTCACCTTTGTGAAACTGATGTAATATGTGGTTTTAGCATCTTTAAGCACTTGGAAAATAAGCAAAGCAAAAGAACAAGAAAGATTCCAAGAATTTTCAGTGTAATGACCACAATGGACTTGCGGTACCTGGAAGTGCTGCTCCATCACCTGGATCTTGCCCTGTTCAGGACACCTTTTCAGGGAGCGCTCTGCATACTGCAGAAGGATCTCCACCATCTTATGGGGAAAATGTGAGTGAGCAATTGATCCAGCACTTGCTTGTGCTGTACAGCTAACAAAACTTAAAAACATGAAAATAAGGTTGTAACAAACCTTGTCGGCCACCACATTCTTCTTCTTAGAGGAATCTCCAAATAATCCTGAAAATGGCCAGAAATGTATTTTTGTATAAACCACTAAATAGAATAGAGAGGGGATTATCACTCACATACTCAGAATCTGCACGCAGCAGAGACAGACTGGATTCATACCCACAACAGCTTTGGCAGTGCCCTCATGGAACGACCATGCCAGGGAGAGCGCCTCCACAAACTTCTCCTGCTTCAGCAGGTAATCCACCCTCTGCCAGGAGAGCCAGCAGCACAGAAGCTGCTGTCGTCATTCATGTGGGTTTTCAAGCCATTAGACAGATAGACAAAGGTCACCCACCTCTCGCCAATTTCTCAGTGTCATCATGTGTACAGACTGAGGGGCAGAAATATCATCGGGTTAGACAAGAGATTGACTATGAAGGGCTGGTCAGAAGCACTTTTCAGCAATACAGCCAGGATAGGGGTCTGTCAGCATTACCTTGGTTCCGAGATAAAAGACCTGAGTGCCATAGCAACACACAGACTGGTAACATGCCCTCTCTCCCACCAGGGCCTAGAAAACACATTCAGCACCATGAAGGCCATGTGTAAACAAGAAGGAAAATGTGGGTGAGTTTGTTGGACAGGATATGCACAAGCCTAACCCCCCAAACCCAGACCAAAATACCAGAAGCAAATGAACCCAGTTCCAGTTTGGATACAAATTACATGCCACGACCTGACCTGACTCACCAGAGCCTGGCTCACATTGCCCCCGGTGGCAAGAGACTTGAAATGGCTGCTGTTGTAAACCAGCTGTACTTCTGACAGGTCCACGGTTTCTAGTTCCACCTGACTGGGCCGGTCGACAACATGGAGCTGCTCCCCACTGTCTAGTAAAACCATGGTCCGTGGGTTGATCCACTGAGAAAGAAACAAGCACAGAGAAAGGACGCACCTCTTATGATGAGTAAGTCTGTCCAAATTAATTCAGTACTCCATCCCTAGGGGGCAGTGTGACAAGAGATGCTGCATTTCACTGCCTTTACCTTTGCCATACTGGTACCTCACCTTTAGACTAATGAGGTCACAGTTCAAGTGCAGCTGTCTCTGTTTGATGACATGGATCGTTCCCAACTCATCCTTCTTCACCTGATTATAAACACAAAAACCAATTTAACAGGTAAAAATACAGCTCTGGAAAAAATTAAGAAACCACTCTATATTAATAAAAAAAATCCGCATTTTTAAGTCCTTGTTTAATCTTGGTTCTGCTGGCAGAAGGCTACACTGAGTGGTAGGTTCGATTTATCGATTTCACATTATGCAAAATACAGCACGTTTGACCCAGGGTTTAAAACTGTCGTAAGAATAGTTTTACAAATTCATTCCATCCTCCTTGTGTGACAGTCAGTCTCACCAATCAGAAGTGCCATGCTCCTCGTGTGCCAATCCAATGAGATAAAAAGCCTCTAAATCATGAATTCATCACGACATACATTGCAAACGGCTAACTTTACGTCTTTATCGGACACTTTGAAAAACGGGAGAACTCATGTTGCCACTGGTAAGCTCCGCTCTGCTGTTGTTTACCTGTGCGTGGTGCATGCACTTGTGAAAAAGTCATGTGAGTGTCAAGTGTTCGGCTTTTTTGATCGGCACTTTTGGGGTTCGCCGATCAAGCTATTTTTAGCCAATATCGGCCGATCA
>JAODKN010000001.1:38853995-38865608 GCA_026774425.1 Petrocephalus zakoni
CAAGCTAAATCCTTAGGTTCCTTTAAATCAGAGCTAGATAAGATTTTAACAACTCTGAGCTATTAGTTAAGTTCTCCACAAGCGAGCTTGATGGGCCGAATGGCCTCCTCTCGTTTGTATAGTTCTTATGTTCTTATGTTCTTATGTGGGATGTCTCTGCGACCAATGCTGGCCTGCTTCTATCCCCACAGGACCTGGGCATGGAATATTACGTGATTGGAGAGTCATTTGAGACGTCAGTTCCTTGGGACAGGTGAGGCTGCCTGTAGCATTGGCATTGTGGCTTCTATTGTCTCGGTCTTCCACCATTTGAGGTGGATGCTGATGCACGATTGGCCAGTTGTGTGCCACTCGGCTCTTTGGCTGCCATTTTGTCTCTGCTGGCATCCGAGGTAACGTTTCTGAGATTCTCTTGCGGTATTTTGTGTCCCAGGGTTCTGGACCTTTGCAGGAATGTCAAGGAACGGATACTAAGGGAGTGCAAGGACAGGGGAGTCCAGTTCCCCCCTCTGTCAACTTGCAGGTAGATGCTCTGGTCCAGTTATGTGTTCAGACCACTGGAGTCCTCAGAGACAGACATGCTACTTACTCACGTAGCCTTTGAAAGGGACACTGATGCACTGAAAGGGTCCTAGTGCCCCCCCAGCCTCTGGCTTCAGCAGACAGTGAAGCTTGGTGGTGAAGCAAAATGTGGATGAACAACACTGCCTGCTGAGCTAACAAGTTTTTCTCTCTTGCTCTCATATAGAGTGACCCAAATCTATGACACTGGTGCCTGTGTGTACTTCTACTTTGCATTCAACTACAGAGGCCTATCAGACCCAATGCATGTGTATGAGCAGGTGGAGGTAAGTCTACGGGTCCTGATGTGTGTTCTGTGCTGGGTGTGACCCACTGTTACAGGGTGCTTTCTTTGATCCTCTTCTCTCCAGCATGCCGCCAGGGAAGAGATTCTTGCCAGCGGGGGAAGTCTCTCACACCATCATGGAGGTACACACACAGTCACACACAAACTTGCATACCAGTCTAAAAGGGGACCATCCATTAATTTCTATAGGGAAAAACCCTACTCCCAATCATGACACTCTTAACCCCCATCCAACTCTAACCTTAACCATAACTAGCCAAAGAAAATACAAGACCTTATTTTTAAGTGTTTTACAACATTTTGGGGACATTTTGGTCCCCATATGTGATCTATGCTAACATACTCATGCACAAGGCCACCTCAACCTGTGTCAGTGTGAGGCAGACCCTTTGTTAGTGACCTCATTAAGTCTTCATGGCCGTAGCTGGTAAACCTTGGCCCTTGGCCCAAGCTGCTTTTTATTGTAACTGGGGAACTTGGAACTCTTCTGCACAACCAATAAAAAAAAATGCATACAGTTGTGTACTACTGCAATAGGTTGGTGTGAAGGGAGCACTTACTAGATGAGCAAGGGAGTTTATTGGTTAGTCTGCCTGTCTGTTGCAGTCAGCAACTGTAGCAGAGGGTCAGGGGTTTGTAGTTGTTCCTAATGGTGAAATCTGATTTGCCCCCTTCAGTGGGAAAACTCCGGAAGCAGTGGATGCAGGAGACTATCTCTGAAGTGGGTTTGGGGATGCTGAGGTCTGTGAAGGAGCATCTGGACCCACAGAACATCTTTGGCAATAGAAACCTCCTGTGATATCCCCTAGTTGATGGGCTGTGTGTGTGGGTACATGTGGCTGTGCACGTGTGTGAGTATACAGGTGTGTTTGGTTACGCACTCAACAGTGTAATCGGTCTGTTTTTGAAGCATCTGGCTTTAGCCATAATAAATGGCCTGTTTTAGTCAAGCAGCATCAATGGATACATTTTACCAGTTAGGCTAGAGGACACTTTGGAGTTAAGGTTAAGTGAAAGTCACAAGGCAGCAAATGCACAGCCCTCTGGCAACCAGGCACCCCCCTGTGGCTGCCTGGGGGGAGTTTGGGGTGCAGCTGTGGGTGCAGACATACATGCACACTCACACGTTGTGTACGCATGGTTTTTCTGAGCCTCATCCACCCACTTTTCTCTGTTTGGAGGTGCTGGCTTTGTAGTGTTCAGAATCAAAACTTCTATAATCCCAAAGGAAATTATTAGTCTATGTTGCTCTTACTGGGAGGCTACATATGTCCAAGATGGTGGCCCTCCACCCTCCCTTTTTTTCTTGGTAACTGTCATCAAAAACTTGCATGTTTACTGGTATGTTAGTCTAAACTCTTTGTTATTCCGTTTAAACCCTGAGCAGGCAGTCCAGCATGAGCTGAACCCTGACCCCAGTCTGGGTCTCCCATTGTTCTGTTCTTTACTCACAGCTTGTTTCCTTTCTTGCCAGGATGCAGCACTGTTTCTGCCCTCCGTTGGTTGCTGGGTGGGCTGGGCCTCCTTTCTGTCGTCCTCCTCCTCCCCTATTTCCCCTGGCCTCTGCTACACTCATGTTGCTGCTAGCCATTTGGGAATAAGTCAAAGACTCATACAATTCCCTTGTGTGTCAATCCCGGTGGCAGTAGTGTGACTGATGCTGTGGGAGGTACCTGCCTTCTCATATTCTCTTACTCAACTTTTCCCTGATCCTCCCTTGTCTGTGGCTTTGCTTATTTGGAATGGAAATGAAGGGGAAATAGAAACCACACCCAGGCTGGACATCTATCCAAAACAAATAAATCCTCATGAGCCCCTCAATGGTGACAGTCCCTTTAAAGAGGGGTCACATCACTTTTCATGTGCTTTGGACACCTTGGCATCGTTGTTTCTATTGTTTCGCTGAAGGACTGGGTGGTGATGGTTAAAGTTGGGGTGGGGTGGGCACAGCCTCAGTAAATGCTACCTTTTATAGCCTTTGCTATGATCTGCCGCTACATAAAATAAAGCTCAGGACACTGAAAGAAATTAGGAATAAGTGTGTAGGGTTACATAATAACACAATCGCCAAAGGTTGGAGATGGATTCAGCTGTACAGACAGCTGCTGTATGAACTACTGTTTACCGCTGCCATGTACAACACCATAGTCTTCCTCACGCTATGGCTGCTCTTTAGCATGTTAAGCAGTTGAGTCACTCCCGACAGCTGATATTTAGACATTTATTATTTTTAAAACAGTTATTAGAGTAAAACGTTGCATGTAGATACACAAATCTATGGAAGCTCTAAGATGTCGCAGATTTTAAGTAGGCAATGAGGTCGGCACGCTCTCCCTTCTTCTTAATGCCGGCGAAAATCATCTTGGTTCCTGGAATGTACTTCTTTGGGTTTTCCAGGTACTCCATAAGGGTATCTTCTCCCCAGATGATGCCTGTAGTTATAAGATGTAGTCAGCAATAACAGTGGGCTTTCTGGCTGGACATTAGGCCCTGTACATGGCTTCCCCGCTTACCTTTGGTCTTGTTGGCATCTGTATAAGAGAAGCCATCTGCCTGACCGGTCTTTCGACCAAACAGACCCCACAGATTAGGGCCCACTTTGTGCTTCCCTCCCTTCTCCACTGTGTGACACTGTGCACACTTCTGCACAAACACTTTCTTGCCCTTCTCTATGTCACCCATATCTGTCTGAAAATGAGAAACACACAGTTAGAGTAGAACACCTTTCCTCATCGAAGGGAACTTATCAGGGTGGCCTATCAGTGGGAGGCTGTGCTGGTAACTAGTTCAGAGATCACCAGCTGAAGGGACACAGGGTCAAACAGTCCTGTTATCGCCAAATACAGGTATTGTATTAGCCACCGAATTAAATCAGAAGTATTAAGCATTTACTACACTGAAAACGCTTCTTTAGAAGATCAATGACAGGTCGTTGTTCGATTTGACATCTTTCAGAACATAGGGACAGCAGCTTCAGGAGCAGGGCCGGGCAACCGTAAATCGAGATTAACCTTGAGTTTCCGACTCCGTGTCCTCAAGCCAATCTTGTACTGGTGAGCAACGGATCAAAAAACTAAGCTTTGATACATTCAAAGTGGGCAGTTAAAATAAATAGCGACCGCTGTTCATGTTTATTAATCGACAGGTAAAGCGATTACCACTTGTCTTTTAATTAGCATCAAACCGTGAGCGTTTACGAAAAACACAAAACTATTATGGGCCAGTAAAACACACCCCTTGGCTAATTCTCTTGGAGAGTCTCCGACTGTTAGCCAGTTAAGTGCCATTATAACAAGGACATCGATCCCGGTGTAAATGAGTATAACTTTGACTAGGCACCGTAAAAGCAAGGGGGGGGGGGGCTGAAAGCACCAGTGAAATTAAATCAATAAAGGAATAGCAAAGCTTACCTTCGAGCTTCAGTTAAACTCACCAGTAAAGATGTCTCCGAGAAGGATATACGAGCAGCTAGTGATCACCTGTCGAAGAAGGTCACTACATCCCGGGGCGCAGAAGAAATACGTCACCAAAGCGACCGAAAGAGGCGGTTTGCGACGGGTGCAGAATAAATACGTCACCAAAGGAGACCATGGAAACCGGTCCGCGAATTTTCTTTTTGTGGGGTGGTCGGGGAAGTCTCATTAAACAATAATATTAATCATGTGTATTATTAATAAATATGGAATGTTGACATTCGACACTTTTCCTATTTAGGGTGACCAGATTTTTTTTATCCAAGCACAAGAGCTTTTCAGTTTTAAAAGTAGTTTGAGCTACTTCCAGTTTTACAAAGTGCCATGGATTGTCTGATCGCCCTAATTAAATTTCGTAAATAAACAATTAGGCCTATATGGATAACCATGCGTCCGTTTTTGGAACCAAAAATGCCTAGGATGTAGGGGATTTTATTCTGTTTTATGTTGATTTCTTCTTTCTTTAGTCAGAATGCTTTCTATGTGCATATTTGCGTTGCTTTGATGCCTCTCTTTGCCTCCTGCCCTGACTGTCCTCTTTTTTGAAAAGGAGATTTCTATGGCTGGTAATAATATTATATATGACATAATTATGCACACTTCCTGAACTACCATTCTTTGCCAAAGTATATACCGAAATAGACGTTTCCATCCAGCCAATAATATGTGAGATACCCCCCCAAATCTAACATTTACGGCATTTAGCTGACACCCTTATTCAGCGTGACTTACATTACGACCTCTTGGTTCATAACCCAGCCCTCATACCACTAGGCCGCCACCATCCTCATCACTATCTTTAGTGTTTAAAGTATGCTCTCCTTCACTGCATGCATAGAAATCAAACGAAAGACCGGTTTTCACAGTTAAACAATACCAAAACCACTATTCTTTCTACACAAATACTGGGTGCGTTCGACTTCATGCAGTCGCTTAAGCGCTGGCCTAAAGCAAGACAGATCGTGCAGCCCAGCTGCACAAACTGCATGGGAGCCGCTTCCATGACGACACAACTTTGCATTTATTGGCTGAAGATTTTTGTGACACGTTTGACGTGTGTGATGTTTGTATACCCCAAGAAGTTCCGATGCGTTAACTGCTATTTCTGCCGAAAAGAACTGCGAAGCAGTGAGAACTGGTTTTCGTTTAATTTACCTGGTAAAATAAAGCTGAAATAAATAAAAGAAATAAATAATAAATCAAAGAAATGCCAACTTTAATAGTGAACGTTAGTTGTTACTTTGTTAGTTACTGTAATGTTGCACTGCTTTCTTTGTCTAATTGTCTTGTCTGTGAAGAAGGCATTTAAGTAAGAATTGCATTGTACTTTGTACATATCACAGTAAGAACGGCAACGCAGCGACCTTGACCATTGCAGTCAGAGCTCGCGCACTAGGAGCAGTGAAAGTTGTCCGACTTGACGCCAGTCAGTATATTCTCCACCCCTGCAGCCGCGCGCAAATCTCCTGCTACGTCACGTCAGCTACAGACAGCCGTAAGCCCATGTCGAACGCACCCCATGTTTCATGTACAGGTGAAGGTTTGTTTTAGAAATCACTGCACACGCCAATCGGGCGCTTATGCGGCCGCCCCGCCGACAGGTGGCGCTATTGAAATGCGGACGCATTTGCTCAGATTATTCTGGAAGCCATTTCCTCAGTGCGCCCGCAGTCGAACTGTTTCGGGAGTAGCGAGTGACTGCTGAGCCTGACGCTATGGAAGAGTACACGTTTAGGCCGTCCACCGATAGCTTGGACGACCCGCCGAATAGCCGTTTGTTCCTGGTAACGAGCAAGTCGATCGCGGAGGATGTTATCCGGGAGCATTTCAGCATCTTCGGGGAGATCCAGGACATCTGGGTGGTGAAAGACAAACAAACGAAGGAGTCCAAGGGCGTTTCTTTCGTTAAGTTCGCCAAGTCGTCGCAGGCATGCAGAGCCATGGAGGAGATGCACGGGAAGTGCCTCGCTGAGGGGACCAAGCCCATCAAGGTGGGAGCGTATCTAAGTCGGCGGGATACATGTGCGCGTCGTCGGTGCGGATGCGCTGATATCCCTCCCCCGGCCGTCTGCTGTCTCGATCCTTCAGGTGTTCATCGCACAGTCCCGGGCATCGGGGAGTCACCGAGACGTGGAGGACGAGGAGCTCACCCGCATATTTGTCATGATTCCCAAGACCTTCACGGAGGAGGACCTGAAGGAGACTTTTAAGGTGACTCTGTCGCATTAAACGCTCCTTTGGCCGGTACGGGGGCGTGTTTGTCAGACGCTAACCGTAGTTTCGAATCCGTGTATTCTGTAAACCCCTCCGTCCCCACTGCAGGAGTACGGTGACATAGAGTACTGCATTATCATCAAGAACAAAACCACCGGGGAGAGCAAAGGCTTGGGCTACGTTAGATACCAGCGGCCGTCACAAGCTGCCACAGCCATCGAGAACTGTGACAAGAGTAAGTGTCTGTCACAGAGATTCGTGAGGAGACCGCACAACGTGCTACCGCCATAGCGCCGAATATTATAATACCTGTGTACAGCCCTGTGCTGCCGATTTCACAGCGATTTCTTTGAGCTGCGGTTTAAACCAGGATAACTATCTCACTAGCTCACTATCACTTATCTTATGTTTATAATTTTACCCTCCCACAGCATTTAGGGCAATCCTTGCGGAGCCCAGGAACAGAAACGTAACTTCAGAAAACGAGTACTTCAGTAATTCTCGAGCAGACCACAGTGTAAACGATCCGGGAATGAGCGCCTATCCTTTTGGTGAGTTTCTGCATTCCCTGCATGCATGGGGTCTGGCATCTGGCCACTTGGGTCTCATCTGTGCATGTTCCCACCCCCGATCTCCAAGACAGACGGCAGCAATTACGCCATGGGTGATGTGCGTGGTGCTGAAATCATCACGCGGTGCCTCATGGTGTCCTCCAGAGCCAGCATCACACAGGAGCAGTTGTATGGCCTTTTCGACCTGATCCCCGGAATGGAATACTGCGAGGTACAGAGGGACCCCTATGGTTTCAGCAAAGGTAAGCATGAGCCAGCAGGGATGGTGTCACCCACCCTTTTTTTGATGGGGGGGGGGGGTGTTATCAGAGTAAACATCTTTCTCAATCTCAGGTCAGGCCATGATCCGCTACAATAACCTGGGCTCGGCCATCTATGCCAAGGAGAAACTGCACGGCTTTGAGTACCCCCCTGGGAACCGGTTAGCAGTGTCCTACATGGATGACGGGGAGGAACGCTCTAGGTAGGTTCCATGACAGGCTCCGTGGACCCCACCTGGCGTCACCTGACCATCCCAGTGCTTCTCATAGTCCCCTGGGCTCTTTCCGCTTGCAGCCCCATGGGGAAGATGGCCATGCAGCTGGTGGCAGCCCAGATGATGTCAATGGTGTGGAGTGGTCCGGCCGGGGCCCAGCTAATGAAGACGAGTGCGGTGAGGAAGGCCAGGGGTGGCAGCAAGATGGGATGAGTGGCACCCTGCCTTCCCGTGGCATGTGCCTGACACCACCCCCTCCCCGCAGGGCTATCCGCCTCCCACCATCCCGCAGATGTCCCGCGTGCAGACGGATGTAGCCCTGCCCCCCCCTAAGAAGATGGCGCCCTCTGACAGCCGGGTGAAGGAACGACTCTTTGTGGTGTTCAACCCGGCGCCATTGCCTGTCGACGTGCTGGAGGATGTGTTCTGGTAGGTTCTCTGCAAGCCGGTCAGCGACTGCGGTTAGGGCGCCCTGCCCCTTCAGCAGCTGCCATGCTTGTCCTCTTCCACAGCCGCTTCGGCTCCTTGCTGGAGGTGTACTTGGTACCAGGCCGGAACGTGGGCTACATGAAGTACGCTGAGCGCAAAAGTGCCACTGAGGCCATGGCAGCACTGCACGGCAAAGTGGTTAACGGCGTCAAGATGAAGGTTATGCTGGCCGACCCGCCCAAAGAGGAATCTCATAAGCGACAGAGGACCTACTGACCGGCGGCCCACTGACCGGTGAGTACGGGGACACACGCTGGTAAGCCGGCTGAGTGTCACCACACAATCCTTACTCCTGCTCTTTGCATAGCTCCCTACCCCACCTTCCCCCAGGTGCAGGGGAGCTGCAGTGCCACCTGGTAGCAGCTCGGTGATGGTGTCGCATGTCTGAATAGACAGGTGTGGCCACAGCTGTGTGTGCATGTGGGTGCAATTTAATTTGGGTCTTAGACGTGGTGAAATATTTTTCAAGGTAAGGCTTATAATTTAGGTTAGTAGGAGAATATTTTTTTCTATTGCAGATCGAGTGAGATGTATGGTTTTCTGGTGGGTGTGTTTGTGCTGTTCAAGAAGCTGTGTGTCTGGGCCCTGCCTCACTACGCAGTCTCACACGCACGGGGGCTCAGGCTAAAGCGTAATAAGTGTCACTTTCCCCCTCAGAGCTGTGCTGTGTTTCATCACAGTGTCTGGGGTCTCCTTCCAGCAAGGGGCACCCCGAGTGCCCCTTGGCTCGTCAGTGAGCACAGAGACGAGCTCATCGCGTGCATCTTTACGGTTCTGTTCTTGTTTCTGCAGAGAGATAAGTGACATGACCCCAGCATGACTGGACATAGAGACGGTGACACGACCGGCTAGCGACCGACAGTGACTGCGTACCTTTGTGTGACGGTGCTGCTAACTGCAGCCGTTTGTTTGCTATGAAATTTTCCCACTCTCATTTTTTGGAGTCATCTGCACATCACAGCAAGATGAAAACTGATGCTTTGAAATGCTTTTGGGGACAAACAAGTCATTTTGTCATCTATGTATTTCTGATTTTCTGCAATTAAAAGATGCCTCAAGAGCTTGCTGTTGTGGATGGGTATCTGTTTGTTCAAAGCACACCTGGTGGTCCACTGAGTTCCCTGTTAGCTGGGCTGTGAGACATTTCCCGGAATTCTTCACGCACTCATTTCCATGTACTGGGGCTCCTGCTGTTCAGTCGTGGCCAAATGTTTTGAGAATGACACAAATATTGGTTTTCTCATTTTGTTGCTTCAGTTATCATGATCTATATTTGCTTATACTTCAGAATGTTATGAAGAGTGATCAGATCAATTGCAATTAATTACAAAGACCCTTGTTCAGTTAGGGGTGTGCGGTATAAACGTTATATGGTATAAATTTGGCCAACGGGAGAGATTTGATTACACCGCTCTACCACGGGAGTGGCTGTTGATGACCAGAGCATGTGAGCGGAGCAGTGAGAATTTCCGCTCCTCGCCCACGAGGCTGTTGGCTCTGCCTGCTCCTCCGCTCAATACCGGTCCACACTCCACTAAAATGTCATCCCACTCCAGTGAAATCGCTCGACACTCATTCCGATTTGGGCATGCCTCAGACTTGGTATTGGAGTGAGACAGAGCAACCGCTCCTGCCTTTAAATTAAAAACAGCTCCGCGCTCCTATGTGATGATGAAGCTTCAAGGCACCCTGGAAGTTTCAACTTTATCCTTCTTGATTAAGGAATCGTTTACATTTAGCTTGATGGCACAATTGACATTATAACCGTATATTGAATTTGAAAAATGTTTTATTGGGTATAAAGTATATAAAATACGTATACGAATTACGTGTTTAGCTCCATAGCAAATTGTTTGCTTAGCCGGCATGAACTGAATAATTACCTTGAGAAATCTACAATGTTAGGAATTTTAGTTCTGATATGCACTTAACTACAGGGATAGTTAGATAACACGTAATTTACATTTTCAGGCACATGCAGACTGAAGCAGTAGCAATGTTCATGAAATTATTTCAAGTTGAAGTTAGCGTGTTCATGCGAGTGTGTAATGCTGATGTGATAATCAACAAAGCCCTGACAGTTAAAAACATCAGTAAAGACCTGAATATACATGCTATGGGTGGGTGTTACCCATTCAAAAACATTGATATATTTATTTATATATATTGAAATTTACATACCAAATTATATACCGTCTATGGTTCAAATTATACCGCAATATGAATCTTAGGCTATATTGCCCAGCCCTAGGTTCAGTTGTTCAAAATTTTCAATTTCTCTGAAAAAGGCTTCAGGGTGCCCAAGAAAGTTGCGATCCAGCTGTGGGATTGGGACACCATCAGTGCTAAGCTTGCTCAGGAATGGCAGCAGGCAGGTGTGAGTGCATCTGCATGCACAGTGAGGTGAAGACTTCTGGAGGATGGCCTGGTGTCAAGAAGGGCAGCAAAGAAGCCACTTCTCACTGCTGTTGACTGGGGTAAAGTCATTTTCTCTGATGAAGCCACTTTCCAATTGTTTGGGGCATCTGGAAAAATTATTGTCTGGAGCTGTAAAGGTGAGCGCCACCATCAGTCATGTGTAATGCCAACAGTTAAGCAACCTTGAGGCCATTCATGTGTGGGGTTGCTTCTCACCCAAGGGAGTGGGCTCATGCACAATTTTGCCTGAGAACACAACCATAAATAAAGAATGGTATCGAGCCATCCTCCGAGAGCAACTTCTCCCCACCATCCAGGAACAGTTTGGTGAAGAACATTGCCTTTCCAGCATGATGGAGCACCGTGCCATATGGCAAAAGTGATAACTAAGTGGCTTGGGGAACAAAACGCAGAGATTTTGGATCCATGGCTAGGAAACTCCCCAGACTTTAATCCCATTGAGAACTACCTCAAGAGGTAGGTGGGCAAACAAAAACCCACAAATTCTTACAAATTAAAAGGACTGATTATGCAAGAGTTGCCATTGGTTAGTATTTGGCCCAGAAGTCGATTGACACCACGCCAGGGCGAATTGCAGAGGTCTTGCCGACACTACAAATATTGACTCTTTGCATAAACTTGATGTAATTGTAAATAAATGCCTTTGAAACGTATGAAATGCATGTAATTATACTTCAGTACACTAAAGAAACATCTGACAAAAATATCTGAAAACTGGCACAGCATACTTTGTGAAAATATTTGTGTCATTCTTCAAACTTTTGGCCACATAATCATTTCATCACCTCATCCAAGTGGATGCCACAAAGTGGTGGTGTTTGAAGTGGCTCCCTATTGCTTCTGTAAAGCACTTTGGCTGTCTTGAAAAGCTCTGTATAAATTTAACTCTATATTCGGTTCAATTCAGTTTATTTTTATATAGTGCCCTTCACAACAGAGTTGTCCCAGGGCGCTTTACATGGGTGTGTTGGAATACATTGCTAAGACAAAACAGAGTGGAACAGAAAAAATGAAATACATAGAATGAAAGAAAGAAAAGAAAAAGCCAATTGACAATGGAGGAGAGGAACCAAAAACTCCCAA
>JAODKN010000001.1:38877950-38889001 GCA_026774425.1 Petrocephalus zakoni
TCTTGAATGAACGTGGAGGCGACGTGATTGCGCACTCGATATGCAAATTAGCACGTGTCGTCATCTAGCGGTATCTAGCAACTTTCTGGGTACAATTTAGCGACTTCAGGTAAGAAATAGTTGGCAACGCTGCATTTAAGTCATGCATTTTTGAGTCATTCTGCGCTGCAGATGGGATTCGTTAATTTTTTTAATCAGATTAATCATGACGATGGATTAATTCGCGTTAACGCGCTAATTTTGACAGCCCTAATTTGAAGTAAGTCCTTCAAATAAAAAAAGTCCCCCCAAAAAAAAGTTCAGGCTCAGGATTTTTTTTTACTTTAACCCCTGCACTGTGTACAACTCAGGATGACCAACTGCTTTACTGGCAGGTATCTGGAGACTTTGCTGCGGCAGGTGAGCAATGGTCACATTGCCTACTTCCCAGCCATGAAGGCCTTTGTGAACCTGCCTACGGAGAATGAGCTATCCTTCACTGCTGAGGAGTATTCTGACATATCCGGTGAGGTCACCGCCTGGGCTTTGGTACTGGAATGCTATAAGGCCGGCCAGGCCGGCATGTGACTTTCTCCTCTGGCTGTCCACCTACAGAGATGAGGGCCCTGTCCGAGCTGTTGGGGCCATATGGTATGAAGTTTCTCAGTGAGAGCCTCATGTGGCACATCTCCTCGCAGGTGGCCGAGCTCAAGGTTGGCCTGCCCGTCACCCCAACTCAGTCTTACTCGTCATGTTCCTGCATCCTACCTTCATCGCCACCTCTGTGCACATCCTTTACATCCTTTGTAGAAATTGGTGGTGGAGAATGTAGATGTTCTGACCCAAATGAGGACCAGCTTTGACAAGCCTGACCAAATGGCGGCGCTCTTCAAGAAGCTGTCATGTGAGTGTTCCCTGGGGGGTGTCCCAGGCGAAGAGCTCTGTCCCCCTGACTCATTAGTAGTGCTGTTCTCCTATCACAGCTGTAGACAGCGTGCTGAAGAGGATGACCATCATTGGCGTCATCCTGTCCTTCCGCTCACTGGCCCAGGAGGCACTGAGAGATGTGAGTCTGCCACCTGATGGGGTCTGGTCAATATGTTTACTCTGAAGCCATTCTTACGTGGAACTTCTCTGTAGGTGCTGTCTCACCATATCCCCTTCCTTGTGAGTTCTGTGGAGGACTTCAAAGACCACATCCCCAGGGAGACCGACCTGAAGGTGTGTATCCCACAGAGACGGAATGCTCTCTGTGCCCCTCGTACCCATGATCAGGCGCTGATTTGCTTCCCCATGCCACAGGTGGCCATGAATGTCTATGAACTATCTTCTGCTGCTGGTCTGCCCTGTGAAATTGACCCTGCCTTGGTGGTGGCGCTGTCTTCTCAAAAATCAGGTGAGGCAAATGCATTTGTGGGTGGCGTCCTGTAAGGGTGCTGATGGGTGACATAACACACTTAAGCAGAATCTGGTCAGCTGAAGTTGCCTGAGCTCTCAGCCGTGAGGGCAGTGATAGCCACATGCATCCTGCTCCAATCTGACAGACAACATCAGTCCGGAGGAGGAGTACAAGATTGCCTGCCTGCTCATGGTGTTTGTGGCAGTCTCCCTGCCCACCTTGGCGAGTAATGTCATGTCTCAGTACAGCCCAGCCATCGAAGGTGAGCTGAATGAAACGACTCTACCTGCTGGCCAGCTCTTGCTATTGCTTGTAGATGGAGGTCTTTCCAAAGGCTGACTGAGCTGCTGTTGTTTCCAGGTCACTGCAACAACATCCACTGCTTGGCTAAAGCAGTGAACCAGATTGCAGCTGCTCTATTCACTATACACAAGGGCAGCATCGAGGATCGTCTCAAGGAGTTTCTGGCTGTGAGTGCCCCCCCCCCGCCGGCCCAAATCCCTTTCCCTTGCCACTTCCCTTTTCCTTTCTCACTGCATAATGAGCATCCTTCATGCACTGACCGTAGGATGCCTTATGTGAAGCTCAGTGGTTAGGGGCAGGTTGGCAGATGAAGGTGCAGATTTAACACTTCTATCCTGCGTTCGGCAGCTGGCGTCTTCCAGTTTGCTGAAGATTGGCCAGGAGAGCGACAAGGTGGCCACACGCAATCGAGAATCAGTGTACCTGCTGCTGGACATGGTGAGGCATATCCTGCAGGCCTTTTGCACCTCAAGCTGTCACACTCACATGCTTGCCAAGCAGGTTTTAACGGTGGTTCCTTCCCAATATCTCACCAGATCGTTCAGGAATCGCCGTTCCTCACCATGGACCTGTTGGAGTCCTGCTTCCCCTATGTGTTGCTGAGGAACGCCTACCATGCTGTGTACAAGCAGAGCGTGGTTTCTTCGGCATGAGACGGCACCACAGCGGGCAAGCACACTTTTTTTAACCAGCCTTGTGCTCTGTGTGTGGGGAGGGGCACTCCAACCGCTTCCCTGGATTTCATTGTGTGTGTGTGTATGTGTGTGGACATGTTTATATTACGTTGTGGGGACCCAATGTCCCCATATTGTGATAAAAACCAGTTATTTTCTACCTTGTGGGGACATTTTTTTGTTGCTTCCCCTATGTGTTGCTGAGGAACGCTGTGGACAAGCAGAGCATGGTTTCTTCGGCGTGAGACAGCACTACAGTGGGCAAGGGCTCCTGTGGGATCCAGTCCACAGCAGGCGAGCACACTTTCTAACCAGCCGTGTGCTCTGTGCATGGGGAGGGGCACTCCAGCCGCTTCCCTGGATTTCATTGTGTGTGTGTGGACATGTTTATATTACGTTGTGGAGACCCAATGTCCCCACAGTGTGATAAAAAACAGTTATTTTCTACCTTGTGGTGGACAATTTTTTGGTCCCCATTAGGATAACCTCAATTATATAAAAATCTGTGTCTGCAATCAAAAAACAAAAAATGCCAAAAGTTTTTGTTTGGTTACTTATGGTTAAGGTCTGGAGTGGGTAGGGGTTAAGGGTGTCATAGTTGGGATCAGGGTTATGCCCATAGGAATTAATGGAGTGTCCCCATAAAGATAGGAATACATGGTGTGTGTGTGTGCGTGTGTGCGTGCGTGGTTTCTGTGACCCTGCTTTTTCCATGTGATTTTAATTACCTGCCCGCCTCTGCTCGTATGGGGCTCTGCAGAGTGAGTGGTGAACACGTTTGTCTGTGTCCTGTGACTCACTCTTACCCACTTATTAATCGCCTAACCACTTTTTACCTGTAAAACATATGGAGATTACTGCACCTTCATAACAATGATAAATGTATCTCAGACAAGCCACTGTATTTGTCTTTAATCTCTAATGGGTGAAGGGGGCAGGGTATCACCTCACATGGATGTGGTATGGGGTCAAAGCAAAGTGGGATCTTAATACTTCAGCTTAAACCAGCCCTGGAACGGTGCTGTTCTCGCTGACAGGAAGTGCACATTTAGGTATTTCCCAGGCATAACTCCCATTCTGAGGAGGTACGTCTTGGCTCACTCACAGTTCATATGACCCCTCGCCTATGCCAGGGACTAGCACTTCTTTCAGCATTCGCTGTTGGAAGAGCCACCTGAAGCATAAAACAGGTTTGCAAAATGCTGATCTGGGACTGCTGAAGACTTTCAACCTCATGCCAAAGGAGAGAAATGCAGATAAAGCAACAAGCAAGTAAAAAATATCCATTTATTAAATTACAGGGGGGCTTTAATAAATGAAACCAATGTCACTGTGGTTTTTTTTTCCCATATAATATACAAAGGACACTTCAGAAGCCATCTAGGCGGCCAGAGCAGGCAGTGATGCCTTGTCCGAACCAGCGCGGTGTGGAGCATCACCCCCAGGCTGGAGAGTGCAGGTGACACAGAGCAGCAGCAATGAGGGACACCGTCCCCTCAGAACAGAGAGATACAGGCAGGTCCATCAGGGCATCCCACCAGGGGTAAGCACTGACTTGGGGGGGCTCTGCCATCAGTGCTGCCGTAGTACAGACAGGCTAAGCTAATCAGTCCTGCTTGTGCATCCAGCGTCTGAATTGCATTTCCTGTGGTCAGTGACTATGCCCCCCGTTGCAGCAGGTCAAACTACAACTCATCCTGTGGATGGGGGGGGTACAGTATGTAATTCTGGGCATTGACATGTTCTCACACATTCATGACAGCTCCGCTCCCCACTGTGACTCACCTTCAGTTTAGCCCCACCCTGTAACCGTGGAGAGAAAGCCTGCAACCTCTGTCTCAGGATGGCAGCGATGGTGCTGGCGTCCCTACTGTTGATGGGCTCTCCACCCAGGTCGCGCTAGACCACGGAAACCCACAAGTCAGTGCGCACTTTACACAAATCAATACAAACTCACCAGTGTCCCAAGAAGAGTGCCCCCTGCTGCCCTTACCTTGGTTGTGCCCAGGTAGGGGTAAAAACGCACAGTAGGGTAGGCTCTGATGCCTGCAGCCTGGCATGTCTGCCTGTGTGCCTGGCAGTCCAGTTTGCCTGCACGCACGGTGCCCTTCACCAGCTGGGGGGTAAAGCCAAGAAGGGTGTTAACAGCCAATCAGGTTATCATTGCAAGAGTTATGTGGGGGCAGTGTGTGGCTCCATGGGCTAAGACTCTGTGCCTGTAATCAGAAGGTATCCTGTTCTCGCCTCGGCAGAATAGTCATGTTGGTGGGTCCTTGAGCAAGGCTCTTAACCCCCAGCTCCATGGGTGCAGCTAAAGGTGGCTCCTCTTTGCTACCATGCCTTCTCTCACCTACATGTGTGTGTGTCAAGATGAGCACAAGATGAAGTAAGTGATAAGAGAATTTCCCAAAGAAGATCAATAAAAGTATCATTTAATTTCATATGAATGTTAAAACGAGAGGACAGGGTCTCACCCGAGCAAGAAGCTCAAACTCAGGGGCGAAGTGCTGGCAGGGTCCACACCAGGGGGCGTAGAAATCCAACACCCAGTGCTCCGGACCCTGCAGCACCTGGGTCCTAAAGTCCTCAGGACACAGGTCCACAGACACTCTGGGTAGAAACCTGGGGATGAACCGCATAGAAGCTGAACATTAAAGGGGCAGTTCACCCTAAAAATGAAAAAAGATGTGTTTTAGAGGGGCTTCAGTGGTGTCTTTCCATCTAGGTCATTCCGCTCGGAGATGCTTAGTTTTGGAGATATCAGCCATCTCTCTCTCCGGGTAGAGTGGCGACTCTGAAGCCAGAGATCTGTGCCAGCAATTGGAAGGTTGCTGTTTTGAGTCCTGTGAATGCTAGCAGTGATTCTACTCCTTTGGGCTCTTGAGCAAGGCCATTAACCTGCAATTGCTTTGTGCTGGGTATGATGTTAGGCAGGCAGGTGGGGTAATGGTTAGGGACACAACCACCTAATCAAAAGATTGCCAATTCGAGTCCCTGAACCACAAGTATCGCTGAGGTAGCCTGAGCAAGCACGATGTCACATGGGTTAAATGCAGAGGACATTTCGTTGTGTGCTGTGGTGTGTCAACAATGACAATCACTTTTTTTTTTTTAAAAAAGCAAAGATATTAAAATAATTAGTACACTATTTCACGTGTATTGCTGTATAGATGGGGCAGCATACTTCGGTATCTGGGGTTAATTTTATGTAGCATCTGCATGAACCTCGTCTTTTTCCCTCTTTGTATATATTGGCACCATATCTTTGGAATTATGAAACATCACCTGTAATTTCTTTCAACCTGGATCCCTTACATCATACAGAGCTACACACTCCTGCCACTCGGCTGTATGACTCTGTCTAAGATATAAAAAAAGGTTGTTGTGCTGCTACATTTAGTAGCCAGATTTCATACAAACTTTAAAGTGGACAGTGGTTTGTTCCATGACAGACTTTGCATAACCACTGCGGAGACGCTGCCAATTTTTGAGACAAGCTCCTCACTTGTTGACGCATGTGCTGCCATCTTGATACTCTGTGACAGTGTTTGAGTGGGCAGGGAGGATTCACAGAGAGCAGTCCAGCATACCATAATTTATTGAGTCTCTGAAGTAAAATAAACCTATGCACATATATAATGCAGTGGAAACTGCTTAGTGATCACAGTTATAGTTATCAACCACTTACATGGATCAAAAAGCCTGGGACAGAATCATTCCTGTGTTTAAATAAGTCACTTACAGTAATTAGTAGTCTGCTTACAGTGTTCGTTTTGTTTTTGTTTACACAACACACAAAAATTTTTTAGATATATAAAAATAATTTTTTTTCTGTGTTGTGTAAACAAAATGAACACTGTATATATCTCACACACACACAAATACTTTTTTTTTTTTTTTAAATGTGCCCTACTTTGCCTTGTGGTAACCCGTCTACTTCTGGCTAGCTACCTGAAGCTAATGCTATGTGCACAAAAAACGACGGGAAAAAGAAAGTACATCTTCAATGACAAATACACCTGAAGTGACTGTGTCAGCACCTGAAATGACTGTGTCAAACAGGTTTCAGGTGCTTCCAGCTTTAGAGCTGGAAGAGACTAGGGAGGCAGGTGGGCCCTTGGGCACTGAGGAAACCCTCCCCCCCCCCAGGAAAAGGGAGGTTGTGGTAGTGCGGGATTCAATTAGAGGTGTAGGCAGTTGTATGTGCATGCATGATAGAGGGTCCCATATGGTGTCTTGCCTGCTTGGTGCCCAGGGAGGGGACCTTCCAGATCATGTGCAGAGACTTTTGGCCCCAGCTGGGGTGGATCCAGTTGTCGTGGTGCATGTTGGCACCAATGACATAGGCAAGGGTAAGAGGGCTGTTCTGCAGGAAAAATGTATAGAAGTCTCAGATAAGCTTAGGAGCAGAACGTCCATGGTGGTATTCTCTGAAATACTCCCCGTGCCACGTGCAAGTCAAGTTAGCCGAGATAAGGAGATTAAACACGTGGCTAAAAGGGTGGTGTAGTAAAGAGGGGTTTAGGTTTATGGGGCACTGGAGGACCTTCTGGAACAAGTGGAACCGATTCAAGCCGGATGTGTTGCATCTGAACCAGAGGGGAACCAGTGTATTGGAGAGGCATATGTGTAGAGTAGTTGAGGAATGTTTAAACTAGGGACTGGGAGGGCAGGGAGGTTAGTTAAGAATATAAGTGGGGGGAAACAGAAAGCCCCTAATAATCATATTATAAGTGGGCACCGTAATAAGCCTACCTTTGTTGTCTGTATTTAAACGCTAGAAGTATTAGGAACAAAAGTAATGATTTAGAGGTTTTTCTCTCATCGGACGCTTATGACATTATAGGAATAACCAAAATATGGTTGAGTGAAAAGGATGGAGAAGAGTATAATGTGGATGGTTACACGTTGTTCCATAGAGACCAAATAGGCAAGAAGGGAGGTGGTGTTGCAGTATATGTAAAAGAGAACTTGCAGGCAATGGAGCTCACTGATACAAATAAAACTACGGAAGCTATATGGGTAAAATTAGACGCTAAAATTGTCGGTGTTTGTTACAGAGCACCTAATGTAGCTACCGAAGAAAGCAGATTGTTATACAGTGATATTCGGATTATGAGCAATAAAAATTATGTGGTAGTTATGGGTAATTTTAATCTACCTGGGATACAGTGGGACATTGTCTCTGGCTCGTCTGAAAATGAACTCAAGACGGTGGAATTAGTACAGGATTGTTTTTTCACTCAGATTTTCAGAAGGCCTTTGATGTTCTCCCCCACAAACTGCTCCTGCTTAAGCTCAAAGCCGCAGGGATTTTAGGAACTGTAGCAACTTTGATTGAAAACTGGTTAACAGACAGGAAGCAGCGGGTAGTTATTAGAGGCACAATGTTACAGTGGGCCTGCATTCATAGTGGGGTACCACAGGGTTCAATTTTAGGACCACTATTGCTCTAATTTACATAAATGATATAGACACCAATATATATATACAGTCGGCCCTCATTTATCGCGTTTAATCCATTCCAGACTCCACTGTGAAAAGTGAATTTCCGCAAAGTAGGATTCTTTATTTATAAATAGATTCTTTTCATAGTTAGAGCATAGAAAACTTGTTTACGACAGGTTTTAACATTATTAGAGCCCTCTAGACACGAAACACCATTTAGTCACCATTACACTCGTATTACCCAATATATTAGACAAGAGAAAATAAGCCATATTAGACGTTACAAATATCATCATCATCATCATTTATTATTATTGTTATTATTGTTGTTGTATATTTAATTACACCCACAGTTCTTACACAGAACCACTAACTTATGAAAAGAAGCAGAAGGCTTACAAGAAGCAGCACGTTTAGGAGCCATCGTGGAGCTTAGATAAAAGTTCTCAGAAATCGCTAACAAAGATGCTTCCGATGCATAGCGATGTAGAAGCACGTATGAGAGAAACAAACTTGTGTGAGGCTGAGCCAGTCAGTGGCCAGGATAGGAAGAGGATATAACTGACCCAGACAACCTAGCGTGCTGTATGAGTACAGCACTGTATTTGAAAAAACCGCGATAGAGTGAAGCCGCAAAAGTCGAAGCGCGAAGTTGCGAGGGACGACTGTATATAGTAAACTAGTTAAATTTGCAGATAACACCAAGGTGGGTGGTGTAGCAGATACTGAACTAGCAGCTCAGCAGCTACAGCAGGATCTTGACTTAATTAGTGACTGGGCGGATACCTGGCAGATGAAATTTAAATCACTCCATAGAAGATAATGCCCGGGGTGCTCATGCTTTTACCTAGCGATTCGATTGGTGTTTGGCAGAAGTAAATAGTTCATACCATTTTGATATGGGGGTGGAGAAGTGTAAGAAACAGCATATAACTGCAAAGTACACACTGATCTATTGGTGGGGGGGCGGAACTTACCCCAGTGCCCACGCACGCAGGGAATGGGCATCCCGGTGCCACCCATTATAGCTCCTGTACCAGAGAGAAGCAGAAGACAGTCATTCAGCACACAAATAGACACAGACACACAGAGACACACATCTTGCTTCCGCCAGAGGCATGGGGCCAGGCTTACTGGTAGCGGTCCGGCTGCAGCGCCTCCTGGGGGAAGACACGGATCTCGGGATAGGCGTGCACATTCTGACCCTGGCAGAAGGAGTGGTACCTCTGGCAGTCCACCATGCCCACCCTGACCAAGCCGAGCACCAGCTGGGGACACATGGGGACACATTATCTGCCCCTGCCCACACTGATTAGGCCGAGCATCAGTTGCAGATACATAAGGGGGGCTTGTCACCAGGGCCATTGCCCACCCCCAACTACAGTTCATACCCGGGCCAGCCGCCTCCACTCAGGCAGGAGTGCCTGGCAGGGCCCACACCATGGCGCAAAGAAATCCAGCACCCAGGTCTCATTGGGCCGACGGCGCTGCACCAACTGCTGGAAGCTGTCTGGGGTCAGAACCTCCACCACTGGGTTCACCAGGTCCTGGAGGGGGGGAAGCAGGCCATCAGCACCGAGGGGGCAGGGAGGCTAAGTGGAGAAAGGGAGAAGGGTGGTCTCCTCACCTCTATGAACTCCAGAATGCTACTGGCTGAGTGATGACCCTCATAGTGATGAGTCCTGGACTGGTTGAATATGACGGTGGTTGGATACACCTGGATGTTGTACTGAAAGCGGGCAGAGCATCACCAGTGCCCCCTTAGCACAGCTGCACCCTGCAACTCCTAACCCCCCTCCTAACAAACACTAACCCCCTACCCAGGGACTCACCATGGTGCAGAGAGCCTCATGCATGGTACAATCCACGGTACCAAACTTCAACTGGCCAAACAGCTGTATAGAGGCCTTCCTTAGCTCCGGGAGCAGTGCTCGGCATGGGGGGCACCACTGTGGGGACGGGACAGCAACGCTGAACTATGAGGAGCCTGGATGGCACCCCAACTAGTGTCCCACACCCTCAGCTGTGGGAGCAGTGCTCAGCATGGGGTTCACCACTACAGTGGCAGGCAGCCAGCACTGACCAAGGCTTGGATTGCCCCCCTACAATGCAACATCAGACGATAGGCACAGAAACACTGTTCTGTCTACTCATACCCATCCAATAGCAGCTGCTCACTTTGCTGATACCCCACACAGGGGACGGTAGAGTCAAGGCTAAACCCCACCGACAACAGCACCCCCCAGGGGAGATACTCACAGGGGCGAAGAAGTCGACCAGCCAGGGCTCCTTCTCGTTGTGGGGGAAGTTCTCAGGCCTCAACGTGGTGACATGAGAGCGGACACTTTCCTTGGCAAAGGCCACTATGTTGTACAGCAAGTCTCTCCCTGGTGACCAAGAATCAAGTACAGCATGTTGGGATTAAACAAGATGTCTGTGGGCCTCTCCTGAGGCTCCAGCCCATGTGCTGACCTACTTCTCACCGTGGTAGACCTCAAAGTCATCAATGCCCTTGAAAACGGCAATGCTGGGCTTTTGGATGTACAGTGACTTGCAGAGCCGTGCCTCAGCCAGGCAATCCACCCTGCCCACCTGCAAGGTAGTGACAGAAGCTCTCAGGCACATGCACCACAGCTCACACTCACGGTTTCACACACCTGGGGGTAGCACTAACCCTGACAAGCACCTCCCTCAGCAGCAGCTTCAGCTTCTTGTACTCACTGGACGCCTGGTCTTTGTGTGCAAAAGTGAAGCTTAGCAACCAGCGACGGTAAGTAAGCTTCTCCTGGGGAAGAGCGAGCAAGAGCAGAGTGACTCACACCCTCGCAGAACCAGAACCGGCCTATATGGAACTGGATATGCCAGGCACCCTTACGCTGAAGGTGTCCCAGGTAAGGGCCTCCAAATCTGGGAGGTGCTGCATCACCTCTTTGTAGATCTCCCTGGCATCCAGACTCATGATGATCTATAAAAATACAGTGCACATCAGATACCTGCTCAACATGAGTATTCCAGTGACCCCAGCTCAGCAGGACACAGGGGTAGCTTACAAGAGCACCATCCCTCTGCTTGAGGCTGACCCCAGGGGGGAAGTAGGCTGTGAAACTGGACTCCACATGAAGGCTGGTGCAGAGCTTCGCCTGAGTAGAGCAGTCCAGCCAGCCGACATGGACCAGGCCTTCCTAAGATCACGGGGGGGGGGGGGGGGTGTTTATTAGGGTATTTAAGCAAAGGCACAAGCAGGTAAG